>WBMV01007642.1:9902-28975 GCA_013396655.1 Campylorhamphus procurvoides | reverse complement strand
GGAGATACCCGCGGTACCCGGAGCGGAGATGCCCGGGATACCCGGAGATACTCACGGTACCCGGAGACACCCGCGATACCCGGAGATACCCGCGGTACCCGGAGATACCCGCGGTACTCGGAGCGGAGATCCCCGTGGTCCCCCCACCCGAGATCCCCGCGGTACCCGGAATGGAGATGCCCGGGGTACCCGGAGATACCCGCGGTACCCGGAGATATCCGCGGTACCCGATATTGGAGATACCCGTGGTACCGGTACCGGAGATGCCCGTGGTGCCCGGTACTTGAGATGCCCGCGGTATCCGGAGCGGAGATACCCGCGGTACCCGGAGATACCCGCGGTACCCTCACCGGAGATGCCCGCGGTACCCGGTACTGGAGATACCCGCGGTACCCGGCCCGGTGGTACCCCCGGTACCCCGCACCGCAGCACTGCTCGGACCCCGAGCCACACAAAGCACAGCGATGCGGTGTCACACGTGGGCACACCGGGCACGGGAGGGAGCCAAAGCCTGCCCAGAGCCCACCACATCCCGGGCTGGCATCCTCACCGGGGGTCTGCTGCATCCCGGGTCCCACCACATCCCGGGTACCACCGCATCACAACCCAAAGGATTCAGGGAAAAGAAGATGTCCCTGGGTGTGTTAAGAAGGTACAGACTGAAGAGGCCTTCAAAATAAATGGTCAGGTCACAAATGAGTCACTTTTCCCCTGTTCACACTCTCAGACTCTCCATCATCTCACAAAAATGTATAAAGCGACATCTAAATCCGGTGTTTGTCAATCTGGGGCCCTATCTAGAAGGAATCTTCCAGTCAGAAGAGTATTGGAACCTAATTTTGAACCCAATTATTAATGCCAAACCTCCAAACACTTTCAGACTTGCAAGTCTTTTCCCAATATCTGAAGATCAGGGCACTCCTTTGCTCCATGCATGGGAGTTGTTCCAGTTTAGTTGGTTGTATTTCCAAGATCAGGTACCTGGTCCAGTGCTCAGCCACCCTCTGGGTGAAAAACTGGTTTGTGATATCCAGCTTCAACCTCAAGGGCATAACTGGGAATTCTTATCAAGGAAAAGGCAATTAAATTTCATTATTTGCATGCATATCAAATTCAAAAGCTTCTCATTAGAAACAAAAATAGTTTACAGGCTGGGTAACTGATTTGCATCACTGGAAGAAATAAGCACAGGCAAGAGAAAAAGAGGTTCATTAATTAGTCAAGCTGTTACTGTCTTTAAAAATAAATTATAAAAAGAATGTATCCCTAGAAAAGATTTTATTATTGGCAAAGTAACTGTTTAATCACCTTATGATCAGAAATATTCAAATCAAGTGTCTCTGAAGTTCTCTGAGGGATTATTTCTTTCCACAACTTGAGTGTTCAGGTTTTGGAACATATACATTTTACTGTCCATTTACTCTTATAGGCTTTTGCTGAAGAATCAATTCATATTTTGTGTAGTGCTTTTTAAAATAATGGCAAATTTGATTTTGGGGGTTTTCTAAGAGCCAAAGAGAGGCCAAGAGAACTCACCCTAAAGATGTATTTTCAGTTTGAATGGTAAAAGGAGGAGACCAAACAACCATTTCAATTTAGAGCTTAAAATCAGAAAGAGGCTTTCAAATTTGCTGTTGTTTAAATTAAAGGTTGATAAACTTGGATTAAAAAAAGATATAGCCGTGTTGCAGCACCATTGGAACCTGCAGCAACTGCCCCTGCTCATGAGAAACTGGGACTAAGATAAACTCAGCTGGTCCCTCAGCCACTGGGCCAGATGTGGGGATGAAATACACACTCTGGTCAAAGAGCTTCTCATTTAAAACTGCACAACAGTGGAATTCAGAGCTGTCTTTGTCTTGGGAAAAAAAAATCACAATTGCACAATTTAGTACCCTCGTTGTTTGGTTACCAGCCCAATTTAACATAGCTTTATATGGATTTTAATAGTCCTTTCATGAGAATTTAGAGAGAAATCTGCTGAGTGAGCATGTGGGGAGAGCTGGAACAGGGGAATAAAGAAGTGCTCAAGGTCAGGACCTTGGTCTAGTGTGGGGATGGTGTGTGAGGACCCTTCCAACCAAACCATGCCGTGGTTCTGTGAGGTTCATTGAGCACTTCCACAGAAGAGAAACAAGATCACCTTGGTTATAACTTAATCAAAGAACTGGCCACAGTGTCAACTGGAAAATGTTTCTGTAGCCCCAGCAAATGAAACAGAGTTTAAGGGGAATGAAATTCTCATGGTTTAAACAAGGAGATTTTGCTATCATTAAGGTAAATAAGGTGGCACCTAAAACTCCAAGTACACTAGAGAAACAAAGGCAGTTAAGTTAAAAAATGTAATCTAGGGAAAAACAATCCAGAAGGGAGCCTTGCAAAAACAAGAGCAACAGGGAATTTGCCCATAAAACAAACAATAAACCCCTAATTACTAATGAGGTCAATTGTACAAAGCAGCACATGTTGGACATATTCAACCTCGAATCCTGGGGTCCAAGAAAGGCTTTGAGGAGCTGGAGCATGTCCAGAGAATGGCAATGGAGCTGGGGAAGGGGCTGGAGCACCAGTGAGATGAGGAGCAGCTGAGGGAGCTTGGGGGATCAGCAGGTAATTATGGTTTTTGACAATATTTTGATGAAAACATAGATTTCTAAAATCCATCATGATTTTCTTCCACTTGGCTGGTTCGCTGAAGGTTGAAGTGCCCTGCTCATTGCTGAGCTGAGGTGGTTTGGCAACAGAAGGAATAATTTCTCCTCTGCCTCTCTTCAGAAGCCTTTTCTTGACGGTGGAAAAATGGCATCTTTGCCTAAAACAAAGGTCTTTTTGCCACAGTTCCCCAAATTAGCACATCCCTGGTTGTTGTGCACCTTATGCTCTGTCACAATGAGCTGCTGGACCTGTGCCCCACCTGCCTTGTCCCCATATTAACTCAATGAGTAGACTTTGAGCTGAAGGTAAAAAAGATGTCCTGAAAGAGGCCAGGATGTCTTAGCCTGCTGATCTTGGGCATCTTAATTCCTGCCCTATAAAGCAGAGACACAGAAAGCTGTATTCTACATCAACAGTGGCCTCTTCCCCGTGGGGATCTCGTGGTAAATTAAGAAAGAGCAAAGTGTATTGAAATCCAGTGGTGGTTGCAGTGCTGATCCACCGAGGTGCTGGCCCAAAAAAGAGAGAAGGAGACCCAGGGAAGTCTGAGTGTGGCCTTTTATTGGGCTCAAGGCAGGTGGGAAGCCTCTGGTCCCTGCCCTGGAGAGGGGAGTTCTTCACTGCATGATTCCTACCCGACCACAGGACATTTCCAGAGCCTCTGCCACCTTCTGAGATGTTCCAGCTGCCTGTCATGCCAGCCCTGAGCAGAGAGGAGAATGGTCAGGCCATGTGTGTGAATTGTCCTGGTGCCTCCTGAGAGGGGTGAGCACAGATGAGTCCTTTGTGTAAGGACAAAGGAACAACACCCAGTTTGTACCTGAGGGGACAGATGTGCACATCCTCAACATCTGGTTGGGCTGAGTCTCCAGCACTCCAGGCTTTTCACACTTGTGCTGTGACCCCCCCAGGGCTGCAGGGGTGTGTGGGTGCCAGGTGGAGTGTCCAGACCTTCTCCTGTGGGTACAAGTCCTGCTCCAGGGCCTTCCCTCCCTGGGGAGAAGCCAGGAGGGGTTTGAGCTTCCAGAAACACCAGAGGTGTCACCCCTGCCCTTGCTTGATGGTCCATAACCCCCTTTCATTGCACTGAGGAAGCCCAGCCAGGACCTCCCACCCCTCTGCATGTTGGAGATCCACAGCATGGACCACCAGGACCTGCAGCAGGGTGGGAGGCAGCAGAACTGGGCACGGGGCACCACCAAAGTCCTTCCCTGGGTCTCCAAACCTCCTGCCACTGCAGGCACCATGACATGGATTTGCCCAAGGACAAGAGCTGAGCAGGGGAGGGTCACAGGAGGAGCCTGGCTTGGAAAAACTGCTCATGTTCTCCAACACTGCACAATTCTGCTGCTCAGGGTTCCCACTGACAGCCCAGCTCATTGCTGGCATTTCCCCAGAGGTGCCAGAGCTGAATTTCTGAACTCCTGACAAGTTCTTCCTGGCCTCATTTACCTGTCATGACTGCATTTCGTGTCCCCTGGGGGATGATTTGCCTCTCCTGTGCTGTCAGTGGCAGGGCAGTGGCAGGAGCCAGGGCAGGAAGAGCCAGAGCTTGCCTGGAACTTCATTTAAATTTAAAAATTAATCCCTACCATTCAGACAGTGAACTCCAGGCTAAATTGGGTGCAGTTGGTCAATGGGAAAAATCCTCCCCAAATAGATCAGTATTTATTCCTCCATCTTCCACTTCTGGAGGGCTGAGGGGGAGGAATCATTTATTTATGGAACACAAGAAAGGCCATGTCATGTTTTGTTCCCAAGGCAGCTTTAAGTCACATTTGTCTGGGTTAATATTGTGCAGAGTTTTTATCTGCTGACACTCCTGTCATATTTTTTGCTCTGGTGAATTCAGCCTCTCCCTCCCTCACCACTTTTGGGGCAGCTGAAAAGAGTGGGTCCAGTAAAAGGCTTATTCACATGCTGCTTAAGGCTTTATAGTATGTAATAAATGGCATTATTTTGAGGATTCCCAGGTCATTTTATAAAAACTTGAAAACTGAGAGTAAACTGATGGAAGGCCCCAGGTCTAATGGTGTGATTCGAGGTTTTTCTTTCGCTTCTTGCCACAGAATGTTTTTGTTGTGCTCTCAGCATGACTCCTGAGGTTTGTGTGTTTTTTTCTGTTTCTCCCTTGTCGGTGTCTTTGTTTTCTCTCTTCTCACTGTGAGAAACGGAGTCTCAACCAAATGGATTTATTTTTTATATAAAAAGGTTTATTCTATGGTAAGAGCAATGCAGGCCTGGACACGAGGGGGGAGTCTTCACTCATGCATCATGTACAATGTGTGTCTGGCTTTTATCTATCCACTTTATACATATTTATTACATGATATACATATGCATTTTACATACTTCTCTTTATATGGCTACAGTTAAGTCATTGTTTTTACATCTGGTTAATTCCTACATTACAATTTAGTGTCTTGATAACTTCCCACCATAATTCAGGTATTCCTTGATAAAGGGGTGACAAGGGGAATTTTAGGGTTTAGTGATTTGCCAGATTCCCTATCATAATTCAGGTACTCCCTTGGACTGGGAAAGGGGCCTCCCTCTCCTCGAGCCACCACAACCTTTGAAATTAAGAGACTTTAAGCAGAAAAGGTAGAAAAGAGGAGAACAGTTCTTTATGACAAAAAGAAGGGGAAGGGAAGGGAAGGGAAGGGAAGGGAAGGGAAGTTGTGAAGGTACCAGGTCCTGTCTGGAAGATATGACTGGAAGGGGCTCCCACCACGTGACAAATCCTTTGTGTGCAGAGGAAAGGGGTCATTTTTACCCGGNGGTGACAAGGGGAATTTTAGGGTTTAGTGATTTGCCAGATTCCCTATCATAATTCAGGTACTCCCTTGGACTGGGAAAGGGGCCTCCCTCTCCTCGAGCCACCACAACCTTTGAAATTAAGAGACTTTAAGCAGAAAAGGTAGAAAAGAGGAGAACAGTTCTTTATGACAAAANCAGGAGACCCCTCTCCCTGCACAGGGGGGGCATCCCAAACCCAATCAGAAGAGGTCCTCATTATACTATACTCCTCTCATTATACTAATAAGGTGGAACTCTGGGGACACATAAAAAGCAGGATTTTTGGGGTGTGTGCGTGCTTTTTGGACCTCCCAGCACGTGCTGAAATGCAAACTTTCCTTTTGGCTACACTTCTTTATCTCACAGAAATTTGTATCTTAACTGAATCGAAGAAAAGAGATTTTTTCTCACCGCAGGAGCCGCTCCCGGCCAGGAGGGGGCATTGCCAGCCCGGAGCATCTCTGAGCCCGTCGTGTCTGTGACACCCCAGCCTTGGAGCCTTGCAGGGAGCCCTGGGCACAGCAGCAGCTCCCTGAGCCACTTTCTGGGGACTCAGGGCAGGATTTTGTGCCCAAAATGAGCTGGCAGCCTCCCTCTGACCTGCCTTCTACCTCACAGGATCCCTGAGAGCAAACAACTCATAGTATTATAAGTAGCCCTTATAAGTATTATAATACTTATAAGTATTATAAGAAGCCCTTCCCTTCTGTTTCCCCTTGCATTCTCCTGTGCAGGAACAATCATCCCAGCAATTTTTATGGTGCTTTAACGTGTTAGATGGGCTCCTTCTCATGGTAATCCTCTTACTGGTTTCTGTGGCTGTGATTTGTGTTCATACTGGACCTCTCTGCTGTGTTTCCCTTTAGGATTTGCAGGGGACTCTTTAACAGCCCCCTGGAAAGTTTCTCTCAGCCAGAACCTTTACAAAAATAAGGAGAAAGCCTTTTTGTTTTCTTGACTGGAGAGGGTTAGGGAAGGAATGTTTTGGGGTCAGCACATGCCAGCCTTCAGTGAGAGGTGCATGGGCTGCCCTGCAGTTCCCTTTCACCTCCTGTTGCTCCTTAAACCTCCTGTGCCCTTCAGGGGCTGGCACAAAGTGCTGTGGGGCTGGGCTGTTCCCTGGGGAGGGAGGGCACAGCTTGTCTTTGCAGCAGAGTTGGGACATCCAGTGCCTTCTCCTGGTCCTCACCATCCTGTTCTTCTACACCAGTGTCCCCCTTGGTGGCAGGTCCTGTCCTCTGGCTGTGCCCTCTGACTGATCTGAGCCTGCAGAGCCTTGCAGAGCTCCACTTTGGGCTGCCTGAGAAGGGCAGGGGTAAGAACTTTGTTCCTTCCACTCACCAAACCCAGGGAAACATCTTTAACACCCCACTTAAAGGTTTGAGGGTTCTCTGACCTTCCTTTTCCTTCAAGGATGAGAGAGGCTTCTGAAAGAAAGCAAGAACACCTTTGAGGGAAATGATTCATGGAATGTTTATAGCTTGGAATGCTGCCCAAAAGAGGATCAGAAGGATCTGGGAGAAGGGGAAGAAATGCTTTATTTAGAAAATAGCCCCTAGATGTTTCACTTTTGTGCTAGCCCAGCCAAGGGGGTGTCTCCTGAGCTGGGCAGGGTGAGGAAGCCTTTGTATCCCAGGGAAGGTTTCAGACTTCCTTTCTAGTGCTTTCCCATGCTTAAAACAAAGCAGCGACCTGCCTGACTGAATTGAGGCTCCTGCTCCTGTCCTGGGGCTCTGCCACACACTTGTCATTTTGCTGCTTTGTTCCCACTCGTGGATGGTGCAGCTTCTGTCACATTCACTGGGTGAACTTTCATAGCAGCAAAGGCCCACAGTCAACAAAAAATTAAAATGATGTTGGTAGTATTTCATTAGTGATGTGTAGGAAGGCACTGTGAAATCAGGTGACTTTAGGGACAGCAATAGGGCTGGCAATTCTGTGCAGATGGCTGGAGTTGGCCTCTCCAATGTGATGGTTGAACACATCCTGGGAACAGAATGAAGTAAACTGTGACACAGCCAAGTATGAGAAATGTGGAAGTGAATGACATGTGAATTCCTACAAATTCTGAAGAGAAAGAGCAGCTGTGCTCAAGTTGCATTTGATACAAACAGTAGTAGATTGAAAGCAATTTAGGTACTGACAAGTAAAGTCGTATTTTAAGACAAATCCAGTCATCAAATCAAAGCTTTGTTAAACTGATTTACTGAAGAGGGTGAGTTCAGAGAGCAAGGCCTTCAAGGTTTAAGTTACGCTGTGAATTCACTCCCAACCACAGGTAAAGGATTTCCCTGTTGGAGTTTGGTGTGGTAGAAAGTTCAGGGGTGGGCTGAGAAGTCACAGAGCTGCAAAACTCACAGGCCCCTCTAGTTTGGTGGAGACCTCCCAAAATCACAGAGACCCCCACCCCAGCTCAAGGGGCAGCCAGAGCAGGTGGTCCAGGACCCACATCTGGTCAGTTTGAGCATCTCCACACACAGAGACTCTGCAGCCTCCCAGAGCTGCCTGACCCAGGGTGTGACCCTTTCAGGAAAAGGGGGATCCTTGTGCTCAGAAGGATCCCACGTGGGTTCCCCTGTGCCCGGTGCCTCCTGGCCAGAGCACTCAGGGCTCCTCCTCCTCCTCCTCCTCCTCCTCTCCCTCCCAGCAGGTACTGGGGCACACTGGTCACATCTCCCGGAGCTTCCTGGAGCAGCCCCAGCTCTCCTGGCCCCTCCTCCTGGGAAAGATGCTCCAGTCCCTTTCCCACCTTTGTGGCCCATCACTGCACTCCCTAAATCACATCTCCTTCATAGTAGGGAGCCCAAAATTGCACTGGAAAAGAAACTTCAGTCCTCTGCTCTGAAGAGTTGTGACATACTTTCCTTGAGGTCAGCCACTGGTTACCAAGGCAAAGAAGCCTCTCTGCCTGCTCTGCCAGGGGTCACTGGGAACCTTTCCAGCCCCTCTCCCATGTTCCCTCCCTGAATGGAGACCTTTTGGCTACAGAGGGGTTTGTAGAAGTCATTGTACAAAGATCCCTGCACGTGTTTTTAATAACCCTGTCATAGAATCTGAAGGTGTGGGGAGATTCTGGCTGGAGCTAGAAAGGCTGATGGGTAAAGGAAATTCCTGCCATGGTCAGTACTTCTCACCTGCTTGAGGAGGAGGAGGAGGAGGTCCTGTCAGCAATATAAGGAGCTGCAGCTTGAAAGAAAGGGAAAGCCAATTCGAGAAGAGATAGTCTTCACCCCCAGAAGCAAGACGAAACAGTAAAGCTGATCAGGGCTACTAATTTAGCCCGGTAATTAAACCCTGCTCTTCCTGTTCACTCTGTTCAAGGAGCAGGTGGCACCTGGGCACAGCCTGGGCAGCCTCTGGGGGCTTCTGCCCATCAGTTCTTGGCCAGCAGTGAATTGTGACCCCATCCTGTTCTTGCACAGCTCATACCCAGTAAGGACAGGACTGGCTTACACGTGCCCAAGTCCCACAGCCAGGATCATTCATCCCACTTCATTCCTTAAGAAAAATAAACAATGGAAAACTCCAGCCTCAACCTTTAATCCATTCCCAGGCACCCAGGTAGCCAAGGCACTGGGACATCCATGCACTGGTGTGATCATATTGTACATAAGCAGGGAAAGGACCACAGCAGTTACCCATTCAGTGCTTAAATAATTGTCTCCACACAACAATCACTAGACAAGCCCCAAGAATGTACACTGGATATCCCAAGTCTGATTAGCCTGTATACATCCTTCAAAAACCCCACAGTAATGCTGCTTAAAACAGCACCAGAAAGCATTAATCTTCCTCACTGAGAGTGCAAGTGGGGTGTTAGGCAGGGATGCAACAGATGGGCAGGATGAGGCAGTGCTTGCTCAGAAGGTTTTGCAGAGCAGCCACAGGGGCAAACACACACTGCTGTGGGTTAGGCAGGTTCTCAGGGGTCAGGAGGGGTGACACTGCAGCTGGGCTGCTCCTTGTTCTCTGAACAGGACACATATGGGGAGACTCCAAGTGTGCAAGTGCTCCTTTAACCTCCTTTTTGGGCAAAGCAATGAGGTAACACACAGAGCTGCAAAGTGAAGCTACATTGTGGTTTTTTGCTGCAGCTCAAAGGAAGGAGAATACCTCCTTGCCAATGTGCTGTAAATCAGGGACATTCCCAAATTCCCACACTATGCAGACCCCACCCAAAGCACTGTGCAGGCTGCAGAGCAGAGTTCTGACCTGTAAACAGCCAAACACAGGAGGAGCTGGGAGGCTCTGGAGGCTTCACTGTAAGTTCAGACACACAACACCCTGGCTGAGAGGCCACTGTGTCCAGCTCACCCAGACCTGCAATTTCTGTAGCTGGAGTTCCCTCCTGTCAGCCAGGGTACTCTGGCACTTCAGGGGGTTTTATGCACTCACCAGAAGAGCAAAAGTGGGGGCATGAGTTCTCCATATAAAAAACATCCTGTGCTCAAGAGGAATTACTACATTATTCTACATTAAGCAGCCTTACATATTTAAAATATTGGAATATTTAAGTCTATTTTACTATTGCTGAACAATAGAACAGAATCCCCTGTGTGGTACAGAACACCATGGAATGTTCAGTGACCTGAAGAGCCTGCCCTTGCTGCTGTCCCTCCTCAGGGACAGGAGGGGTCTGTCCACAGGCAGGATGTCCCAGCTCCTAAAACAGTCTCCTGTATGGAAGGCCTGAAAATATTAGTGCAATTTTTCCCATTTCAGACAACAAAATTCACCAGTGTACTTACATTGAAATAGATTACCAACTGATTTATAAAAGCAGACATCTACAGCACACAGTGAAGTAACAAAATACAGAGGTTTATTGACAATTGCATGTTCTGTCATTTGATTTCCAACCTCCTTCTGTCCTGGAGAAACACTCAGATCAGTCTTGATGAGTTGAAAACGTTGTTTAGATTCCAAAGAAAGAAGTGCAAGAAAATTAACACAGTTTAACTAATTTAAGGCCTAGTTAGAAGTTGCTGTTTAAAAGACAGGCACTGTAGCCAATGCACATCAGGTACTAAAAGATGCCAAATGCCAATGTATTGCAGATGGCATCAACTAAACCAGAGCCTGCAATGCAGGGAGCAGCCCCTGGTCGACCTTCCCACCTGACAGGCTCCTGTCAAGTAGTGGAACAAGGAGGGAAACAGAGAGATGTGTCTGAGACAGCCAGAGAGCACAGACTCAGGAACAGCTGCTAGGAAATACATGTTTGGAAGTAACAAAAATCCATTCCAGGGTTGCAGTTTGAATCACTGCCTTGTGTTCCCACAGGCAGCTCCAAACCCATCTGAAAGGTACAATGGCATTGAAATCCCTACTTCCCATGGCAGTTTCTACCCTTGGCATTGCCCCACATATTCCGTGATTTGAAAAGGCAACTAAGTGTTCCAGCAGACCCCCAGCCCTGCTGAGACAAGGGAACTGCACAGCCTGGGAAGCAGCAGCACCACCACAGAGGGGTTTAGCACCTGGCCCAGCATCCCCTCAAGGGCAGCACTTCCCAGGGAACCTGGGCTAGAACAGCAGGGGATACCCAGATAAGGCCACTTGTTCTTTGGTGTACCTGAATAACTCCTGTTTTGATATGTCAGATTTAAAAGGTAAGTATTCAATACATTGAAGAGTAAGCAGCTAATGTTAACATTCATGTATCAAAGTTCTAGATACAATCAAAAAGTCCATTCAGAGAAGAAATCCTACTCCAAAAATGTCTGGGCAAAACATGCACATCTTCCAAACATGATTTACGACAGCCAGCACGAAGAGAAGGTTTGTATTGCTAAAGTCTTTGTTCTTCCAACTAGGATAGTCTACAGCAAAACCAGCTACAGCTTGGTGAGAACTCACACAGTTCTCCCAACTTTACCAACAAAAATCTGAGGCAGTCAAAGGCAAAGGTAAGGCCGACCCAAGACAGGAGAATTCACTAACAGAGTCAGCACAGACAAAACAAACAGGAAATTCACTGTGGTGGAGGCAGAACAGCCCTGGTTTCCATGGGGTGCAAAGTGAAACCCTGTGGCAAAGCCAAGGCATTTCTACACAGGCTGGGTGGGCACCTTGGCATCTTCTCCATGGTGACTGTAAACTTCAAGTTGCCTCTGTTCAGAGTACCATAAAGCTATTGTTTGCACCCACATTCCTACCAGGAAATGTGCAAGCACTCAACCAGGACACTTTAAAATAAAAGACTTCTAGAAGCACCTACATGAAACAGCATGGTGGACTGCCATGTGTCAAAAGCTAATCATTGTAATCAGCAGATTACCAAAGGCATCAGAAAGGCCTGAATACCTGGGGAGCAGACAACCACAATCCCTATAAACATAGGATGGTTTATGAGGATAAAAGAAACTTCCAGCATATTTTGTCTTTGCATCAGCAATCATGTGCTGCAAAGCAAGAAAGGAGAAAGAGAACCAAAGACTGAAGACACTTCTAACCATGGCAGCACTACTTGTTCTGTGGAACATACTTACATTCACATGACTGCAGGGGAGCTCACACTGTGCAGCTGCATCCCAGGGCTGAGGGGAAAGCCCAGCCCACCTGCTGCACCTCAGAACCCTCAGGGGTGACCTCCAGGCCCCTCCCCATTCACAACCCTTTGACATGTTGCCTGCATGGGTCAGTAAGCCTGACCTCCCCAAGTGTCCTGAGCCATGAGCTAGCCAAGAACCTCACAGTCTGAGGAACTCACCACAGAGTAGCACTGATCTCTCACAACGTTACACTAATGTCCCCCTCTGCCACCCACCCAGGCAGGCCAATACTCATATCTTCCACAGGGCACCCATTCCCTCCCCAGCCCTCCCTCCCCAAAGCACCAGGTTACCCTTCCTACGCCCTCTAACGACCCTCCTCCATCTGCCTAAGAATCTATCCACAAGCAATAGTCTCTAAAGGGACCTTGCCACCACAGACAGGAGTTTCTGTGCAGACTCCATTAGGGACAGTGCCCTGGGGACCCTAATAGAAGGCAATGCTGGATTTGCCCCCTGGAGGGTTGAGGACTTTGTTGTGTGAGCGTGGCCTTGGCCCCAGTCGTGGCTCATGATTGTCTATCTTGGGCTCTGGCTCTTTGCATCTCTCCTCTTTGCCCAGATCTTTCTTCTCCCCTCCATCTTCCACCTGTGGTTTGGCATTTTCTGTAGCTGCATAAAAGAAAAGGGATTGGATTATTAGATCTCTGCACTCCACAAAGTGCCTCATTTTCTGAGAGCTGCATTATTTCCTATGTCTCCCATCCAGAGCACACCAAGGGTTCTCATCCATTTTCCCTGAAGGAAACAGGAGCTGAGAAAGGAATTTCACTTTTCACAACAATTCCTCTCTTCCTTCAGCCATCTTTCTAACCAGGATGTGGAGGCTCAGCAATGCACCTTGAGAATTATTTTGGCAGTGTCAGTAAATTAAGAGATGCAATGTACCAAGCAATCCTTCACACTGAGCTTGAAAGCAGGGTCCCCACCATTCTTTAACAACTAACTGAGCAATAAAAGACTTTTCAGTCAGCTTTTTGTTATCTACAACTAGAGAAGGTCAAGATTACACACTTGGAGGAGATGGCAAGGGAGGAAGAAGTAACCTGATAGGATGTTTTGCCAATACAGATTCCATATATACCTATATATACCCACGTGGCATCAAGCAAAGTATAAACACACAGACACAGAGTATCAATAATCATGCCTGTGTTCTCCTCAATAAGAGAACCATTTCCCTGAGACAGGCAATTAGATTTCTGACTAAACTTCTCAGCTATATAATCCTAGAAACATGAAGCTGGTGTTCAAGTGGAAGCATAAGAAACTATTCCTCAGAGCTTATCTTCTCAGAGAGAACAGAGAAAGGAGCGTCTCTTGCTGACCTTCTAGCTTCTTTGGTGTTTCATCTTCTTTCAAGACAATGTGATCCTGCAAAGAAATCAAGAACTGTTTCAGTGTATCATTGTTCTGACACAGCAAGTCTGTCACAAAAGGCTTCTGAAAGTTTTGCTTTGTTTCTGATCTAAGTTCACATGTTGATCCCAGCAAAAGCAAACAGCTGCAGGCACTGTACTCTCTTCATCCCCTCCACCCCCACGGGACCCCAAAAACAGGGGCACAAAACCCCTGTTATGGCAAGGTGCACATCTCAATTCATTCAAACATGGCTGAAGAAGCCACAGGGGATCATCAAAATGGTCAGCAAAGCAATGCTGGGTTAACAGCTGGACTCAACCTTAGAGGTCTTCTCCAGCCTTAAGGACTCATTGATTGTAAGGTCTGGAATTACCATTCCTGTCAAGCACCTCCTACCACCCAGGAGAAGTTTGGTACACACAACTAGAACACAAGCAGCCTTTGAAAAAGCTATGTATATTCAGCAGTTCCTGCCTTCAGCAAGTATCCCAACAACCAGGGAATAAACAAAACCTCCTAAGACCATTTCCCCAACAATGCCAACTGACTGACAGAAACACAGAGCCACACTTTAGACAGGTGTGTCTTCCCACTCATGAAACTCAACTTGCAGGAGTTCTTGTAAATATGCTATTTCCTTTCCACTCCAGTATTTCCCACAATTCCAATATTCTAATTAAAGACATAGGAATTTCCAAACTGTTGTGCTCCATTCAGTTGGGAATTTATGTTACATTTCTAAAAAAGAAACAGTGCCCATTCCAATAAATGGGGACAGAGAACAAAGCCAAGCCCTGTCCTACACCAACAGCACCACTCCTGACAAAACCCAGCTCCCAGGCTTGTTTTTCCTCCTCATTTCTTACTGCCCCAAATACTAGTCAGAATAAGCATTGAAACTTAAGCTTTTCTTGTACACTCTGTTAATATTGTTGCTGTCACTGCTTGTTGTCTCATTGCTGTTTCCAGTAAATTGTACTTATCTCAACCCATGATCTTCACCTTTTGTGTCTCCAATTCTTCTCTCCAGCCACAGCAGGGGAAGGGAGCAAAGAGCACGTGGTTTGGAGCATTTTTAGTGGGAAGACTAAACTGGGAAACACCATTCCTAAACCACTACAGTCTCATAGGATGTTAAATTTCCCTGCAATCTGACATGATAATGTCAAAAACAGTATCAACATAATAGCTACACCTTTTGTAGTATCTACTTAGAGTAAGGCAGCAGGTTGTAAATCTGCATACAGGACACTTAAATACAGAAATAAAGTAACTGACAACGTATCCTGCTTTTTTCAACCCTAGATTTGGTCATAACTACAAGCAACTATAACATATCACAGGTTTAAGATCAAAACCCAACTGTATAAAATATGTAATAACCATTACAGTTATTACAGTTGCAAAGAGACCCTTCAGTCTCCCACAAGTCAAGGACCTGCTGGGCCTGACACCACAGCTAATCCCGAGTTCACTTTTCCACTGTTGATCACTTAAGCCTAATCTCCTGCTGAAGTGCTTTCACACTGCCTGCTGACACATGTACTTCAGAGAGATGAAATGCACAGCCAGGCCACACGAGGGGTCATGACTGCAGCTCACTGGGGTTCACCCAATGCCCAAATCTGAATCAAGATCACCCTGCAGGATGAGAGGAAATATCTCCCCCCTCTCTACCTTAAATGCCTCTTGGCTCTGTCAAGAACTTCAGCTGCACCTCACTTACAACAGAGAGGAAAGGCTTTTTTCTCCTTTTTTTTTCTTTGAACACATACCCAGAGTCTAATTAACACCTTTACAACAAACTGCAGAGATAACAAGCTCTCAAAAAGACTTTGGGCCTATAACTGTCTAACTCCAAGTCACCCCGTGCACAGTTCAGGTGTGTTCCTAAGAGAGCAGAGGCACTGCAGTGTGACAGTGTGACAGAGTGTCACAGCACCCCTGGAGCTGGTGGCCTCCTGCTCTGCCAGCAACAGAAGTACCAATACCTTGGGCTTGTTGGGGTGTGCTCGCACAACACCAGGAGAGACCGGAGAGCCGAAGATGTCGCTCGTCTTCCCTCCAGGGGGATTCATGCGGGGACGAGGCTGAGCAGAACTCACGTCCTCAAAAATGCCACTTTCTTTTCCTCCTGCAAGGCAGTTGTTAGATTTTTTTTTCTTCTAGATGACTTAGTTTTATCACTCTATATTTAAAAAGTGAAAAAAGATGTAAGCATTCAAGGACTTCCAGAGCCCTGCTGCCTCAGTACATGCTTTTGTTTGCCCAGTTGAAACCCTTTGTTACAACAATTCAGGGTTGTGCTCACTGCTGACACAGCTCTAGAAGAGAAGCTGTTTCCTTTAATTATTTCCTAGGCCTCGGCTTGGAAAGAATTAAGACATGGATGATGTGCTAAAGAGTCTGGGAACATGCAGATCACTGAAACATTCATATATTCAGAAGCCTGAAGAGATCTGCTGTTCGAGCTGGCTCAATATGTAAAAATGCAACATAAAAAGACAGACAGATCAGAGCGTTCCACTTTAGGAACATGAAACCAGTTCTGTGCTGCAATTCAGAGCCCAATCACCCAGAACGAGGGGGCAGCTCTTACCTGGAGGGTTTGTTCTTTTTGGAATGTTTTGAGGTTGCTCTGATGCTCCAAAGATATCAGATGCCATGCGGTGTGGCCTGCTTGAGGAAGACACTTCTTCTGTACTCCCAAAAAGGTTACTAGAACCTCCTCCAGGGGGCTTCAATACCCTACATCACAGAATAGGGAGCAAGATACAAATGGTCAGTGCATATTTATAGCATTCAACACATTTGATGCTCCCTTCCCATTCTCCTTTGTATGGAACTGCTCTGACTTCAAATTACTTCAGGCAATTCTGCTGTGCCCAGTATGTCTTTTTCAAGAGCTGTTCTGATACAGCATTCTCAAGTTCAGCACAAATACTGCCAACCTCTTGGTCAGTCAATTTGACCATTAAGCAATCTGGGATTACTTGGAATGATGCTAACAGTGCCAGCAGCACAAATGGCTACTCTTTCTGTGGTGTTCCAGAAGCCACAGAAGATTAAGAGAAGCCATATGACTGGTTAGTTTTAAAAAAACCATTACAGGATCAGCCTTTCTGCTAAGCTGCACATACCAACTCTGTATCTGTGATACAATCCAAACCCACCAACTTTAAATAAAAGCAGACATTTCAGAACTACTACAAAATTTGCCAGTCTCAACCATCAGTTATCACTGGAGCTGGTGTAGTTTAGAATGGAGAGGTGGAACACCAAAAAGCCAAAGTTTTAGTGGCCAAGCTGCAAATTTCCTGTCCAGACTACAGAACCAACCAGCCTATGTTTTCCCCATGTATCTTAGAAGACCTAAAACCACTATTAAAGCAGACATTGCACAGGTAAATTATGTATTTCAAGCACTCACAATGGTCCAGGAACCATGAGGCAGTTTAAGTATTTAAACTGGGAAGACTGAAGGAAAAGGGAACTCAGTTAAAGGGACTTCAGTTAAAAGAAGCTCCTCTCACATAATTTCAATGATTTTTGACTTTACTCATTCTTTTCAGCACTTCTTTAAATGCATCAAGTCTTTCTGTTTTCCAAGTACACTCAGTATAAGAGCAAAGAGATTGAAAGGAAGAAAAATGGTGTTTATATGGCTGGAGTCTCTTGCACCACAGATTCACTCCATTCACCATGCTGTTTGCTTAACACAAGCACAGGAGGGAATAACAAAATAACTACATTCAGATTTTGTTTGGCTTAAGAAAAACAACCAGTCATAAGAATCAAATTACTTCTCATTCCTGCAATGAGTTTTAAGATTATGGCAGAAGAAAATCCTAGAGAAACACCATTTTTAAAGTCTTGATTATTCAGTAAACAAATTTAATTAAGCACCAGAAGAAATCCAACACTGATTAATCTTACATTGTCCTCCCATTTTCAGCTCAGTGCCCACATTAAGAAAACCCCACTGTTCAACAAATAAGCCAGAGGCATCACTGCTGGTGCTGACAAAGCACTTGGAAATCAGCACAAGTGACCTTTCCTGCCAGCATCACCCAAAGTAATGCCTTCACTCTACACACACAAAGTGCATTTGCCACCTCAATTTCAGAAACTTCTAACTGCTGGGCACTTTCCAAGCATTCCACAACCTTTCAAGTGACTGTGGCACCAGGTTCATAAAATTCTAACTAATGCAAAGTCGGATAACTCAGTCATTCACAGGCATCACCAAAACCAATCTTGCAGCACAGCAACAAAGTGTGCCAGCTGACGATAGCAAAGAGGACAGGGCTTTGCAATCCTTCCCTTCAGCCCAAAACATGGGAGAACACCAAGCTATTTCCTTGCTGTGCAGTCCCTAGAGCACTCCTGGCTCCCTGCACTCAGTTCTAGAGCAGAGTGAGAGGTGCAGGCCCCCACCCCAAATAACAAAGCCAGTGTGAGCTGCTTCAACAGAGTCCACAGAAATCCAGCACACACTGTATAGTAACTTTAGTTTATATCTTATAGTCATTTTAGTTTACATTGGTGTCATGCCAGTTTACATAGAGACATTTATGTGTCCTATAGCCAGGTATGTTGGGTCTTTCTTCCTTTGGGAGGAGGGCAGAAGGGAAGGTATTGTTTTATTCTTTTAAACTGTGGAAAAAACCCACAAACCCCCTTTGCCTTCTATGCCATCTAAACCTGCCTTTCTTCCCCTCCAGCAAACCAGAAGTCCCTCAGTTCATCCAGAACAGCTGAATCAAGAGCCCTACCCTGCAAGTTTAAAAGCCTCTACTAATTGCTTTGTTCTCTTCTGGCAGATTTGAAGAATGTTAATTAGTTCTTCTGATCTTTCTTTCCTCCCTGCATTCTAACACACTTGAATTTGAATGCCCTTTAACAGGATCACTAGAAGCACACCTCACTGCACAATTATTTAAGGGAAAGGTTTCACTTGATACCTTTTTAGCATCATTTATTTCTAACAGCAATTTTGAAGTTCTCAAAATGCCAAATTTCCTCAGAAAAATTTTCACATTAGGAAGAGGTAGTTTTTTACAGCTGCCAGTGGTTGCTGCGCAGATTTGGAATTTGGTTGAGTTTTAATCACAGAAACTTGTACATATCCAGGATTTACGTTCTCACTGAACAAAGCTTTGCTTAGGGAATGAACAGAATAAGCTGAGGACACAGTGTACCTTCAACCAGATGCTTTTGCCCTTGCTGGCACCGAGCTGTGAGCCCACCTGTGCTCTCTGACAAGTACCACGGCACGATGGATGCTCGCTCTGCCTCCCGGCCTTTGCCCCGTGGCTCCAAACCCACCAATCCTCAGGGACTGCATCAAGGACTGAGCATCCTCAAGGGTCTTTTAAAACCCGAGTCACAGCTCAGAGCGACCGGAATCCACGCCAAGCGTTCTCAGTTTCGAAAGCCATCCTCCTTCCTTCCTTCCCTTTCCCCCTTTCTTTCCCTCCCCTTCCTTTCCTCATTCCTCCCCTCCCTTTCCTTTTCCCTTTCCTCCTTTCTTTCCCTCCCTCTTTTCCTTCCCTTCCATCCTTTCTTTCCCTCCCTATTTCCTTCCCTTCCTTCCCTCATTCCTCCCCTCCCTTTCCTTTTCCCTTCCCTCCTTTCTTTCCCTCCCTCTTTTCCTTCCCTTTCCCCCTTCCCTCCCCTTCCTTCCTTTCTTTCCCTTCCTAT
>WBMV01007641.1:6566-25174 GCA_013396655.1 Campylorhamphus procurvoides | reverse complement strand
CTGGATAAAAAGCGAGCCCTGGCACTCAGCCAGCGCGAGTGTTGGTCAGCAGAGCCTGACCATGCCACCCAGCCTCAGTGCTGAAGCCTCAGGGTTTACCTTCCAAAAGAGCTGGCGTTTGGAGCTGAAATCACCGAGCTGAAATCATTCTAATAAAGTTCACTCACTCTTTTTATTTTCCTTTTACTTTAATAAATAAAGTTAATAATTGTTTTATATCAATAAATAAAATTAATTGCTGAAACCACTCACCGCCCTACGCCTATAACACTTGTTTTTTCTTTCTTTCTTTCTCTCTTTTTTTCTTTCTTTCTTTCTTTCTTTCTTTCTTTCTTTCTCTCTTTCTCTCTTTCTCTCTTTCTTTCTATTTCTTCCTTTCTTCCTGCCTTCCTTCCTTGTTTCCTTGCTTCCTTGCTTTTTGTCTTCCTTGCTTGCTTTCTCTTTTTTTTTTAACGAATTAATTTATTGCATTGTACAACAAACAAAGATATGGGGTTCTGTTTCCTGTAGAATTGAGACTGATCAATAAATGTATCATCAGCTCAGCTTTTAACATATCAACTTGTGAATCACAGTTTCAGTAATGCCCAGGGGTGGTAAGATTATATACAAAACATTAAGTAACACAAGGCAGGGCCTACTTTTCAGGAAACTGCAATTATAAGAAAGAGAGTTGTTCCCTTCTAATTATAACTGTATAAGCAAGGGATTTGTTCACCAATTCATTCTAATGCCAATTGGGCATTAGTATTATCTTATTTCACCTTTTCTACTGAGACAAGTCACAAGGTAGTGACAGTTGTGTTTTCATCTTTTTTTTCTCTGATTTCTACTTTACTATTCTGGTGATTAACAGAAGAAACCTGAATTAGGAGCAGTATATATATATTGCTTGTCCCATAGCATTATTACTAAAATAAAACAAAACAACAACGACAACAACAAAAAACCAACCAACAAAACAAAACAACAAAAAAAACACAAAACAAACAAGCAAACAAAAAAGAAAGCAAAACAAAACCCCACAAAACAAAACAAAAACCACCAAAAACCCTATAAGAATTTAATCTAAATAAGAAGACTGGATTGTTCATATTCAGTAATAACAGGGAGTGATGTCTAGGTCAGGCAGTATTGACTTTTACTAGTTAAATGACACTCGAACTTCAGACATATGTATCAAATCAAGAGTCTGTAACTTCCTCTACGGTATCTCTCTCCTTTTTATGGAGAAAAAAGACTCCATTTTTATGCACTGTGAAAGAGTAAAGATGTGTAAAGTTCTATGCCAAAGAAATTTAAAAATTATGATGTATGTAAGAAAAGGTTGGTGTGTGGGTTTTTTTTGTTTTGTTGTGTTTGTTTTCCTTGTTTTTTTCAAAGGCATGGCTTCTTGCATTCTTCTTTTAGTTTCTGCACACTATTTTGCTGTATTTTACAACTTAGTGAGAAAAATGGATATTTCAGCAGCACCAAAAGAAAGCTGAAGACCCTTAATTCCAGCACACTGAGGTGAAAGCCTGTTTGTTCACTTCCCTTCCCTGTACCACTTTAATCAGAGAGGCATGCATCTCACTTTCAGTGCCAGAGAAGAGACAGCACCAGGAAGAGGAATTTTAATTCAGTCTTACTACTATTTATGTAATGACCAAGATCTTGCCTCTCCACTTTTCCAGATCATCTGGTCACGGAAGAATCTTTCTTATGCAACTCTCTTTTTCAATGTTGAAAAAAAAAAAAAGGCAAATTTAGTACATGTGGCCAAGTGTGCCAGGGAAAGTGACTTTTTCTGTAAACAAATGCACTCATTTTCACGCAGATTTTATACTGTATGATCCAACTAGTCAAATATTAAGTGTGTGACCACCTGCAATTCTCTCTTACTGACAAAGAAAGAGAGAAAATAAGAAAGATGGAATGGGAAAATGTATATCTCTTAACTCTCAAAATGAGCCTTCCCACAATGAGGTGAACATGAAAGAATATAACAACAAAGCACTTCCACAGAACTATATGGTGCCATACTGAGACCAAAAGAGTCTCTTTGTTACTCGTTAATAATTAAGAATATTTCATATCTTAGAAGTTATGACATGGCTTATGCCTTAAAAAATCCAGTCATTATTTGTTAGGGAAGAGGAATAAACAACTTTCAGTATTCTCTTGTAATAACCAGAAGTTCTAAAATTTAAACCTAACAATTCAACCAAAATTGTAGACATGAATTCTTAGGGATAACATGACTTAAACATTTCACAAACTTGTTTGTCTCCATTTTCAGTATTTCTTTCAAGTACCTATAAAATTAAATATAATGGTTCTGGATATGAATCTCTCCATTTTTTTCCTAGCGAAAAAAATTTAAGAAAATGGTTCTTAAAAATGCCCTTTGTTTTAAAATATTTACAAATAAAGTTCCTTATGTGGATTTGAAAATCAAAGAATGCAAAGAAGGGGAAATACAGTTAAATAAATAAAAGATAATCAGATTACTCATTTAAATATGCCTCAGTTAAACCTCTACATGATGTATATCCCTACCAAATTTTTAGCTTACTTTTTGGAGGGAAAGGTCTGAAAATATACACAACAATATGTTTGGGTTATCTATTTAAATAAAGAAGTGTTCAGCTGGATTTTTTAATTTGCTCACTTAACAGAAAAATATTTTGATATATACAGTTCCAGAAAAAAAGATGAGTTTGAATTATAACAGATACTAAAAATTTAACAGAAAATTGTAGCAAATGCAATCACATTTTAATATCTCTATGTTAATACAGCAAGGAATTTCAGAAAATTCAACACAGTTTTAATGATATTTTGTGTGCAACAAATGTTATTGAAATTGTTCATTTTAAGATTAGATTTATCAGTTCCTTTCAAGAAATCCAATTCAAAAGCAAGGCTTTTCTTTCTCTGAAGAGGCTGTAGAGAAAAGAATTCATATCCTCTTAAATGGCTTACTAACCTCCTAAAATGCATCTCATCAGGGTTAGTCTTATGGAGTGGAAGGAGTCTTTTGTCTGAAATGACACAGGTAAAGAATTTGGAAAGATCTGTGCCTGCTCTTATACTTAGGGTAATTTAAATCATGGCTGTTTCAGAAAAAGGTTTCTTCCTTACAGAGAGGTTGTCAAGGGAAACATTACAGAGGTGCAACCAAAACCAATACTAACCCTTTCTAGAAAAAAAAAAATCATTGGCAATTTTTAATTTTCTTAAATCAAGTTTTATAGGTACACAACATTAAAGATAGGAATGTATTCAATTTCAATAAAGCAAGTTGCTTGGTGTTTAAGTGACCATGTATTTTTCCTTCCTTACAAGACCAATTACATTATTCTTAGTTTCAATACCTTGTAACATGGCTGTTCCTTGTCCGTACCGCAGTTTTATCTCCAGAGGCTGCAGACTGCTTCCTCACTTCTGCTGTGGATGTGGAACTGCCTTACTGACCCTAATACAGATACACATTGCCGTTGCCTCTTCCAGACACTGATGCAAAGAGATGACCCAGTGTATTTTAACATACTTGGCTTCTTTTTCACTTCAATGTGTCCATGCTTAAGTTAGAAATGTTTATTTACTGATTGCCAAAACAAAAATCCAACTAGCATAGGGCAGATCCTCTGGGGAGCAATGCTGCTCTAGCTAGACTGTCTCCAGGTCCTGACCTAGCTTGATATGCAACTTGCCCAGGTGTCTCTGTGCTTGTCTGCAGGTAGAGAAACATGACATGGGATGATGAAAGGAAAAATATTGAAAAAAGTAGGCTTTTTCATTAGTGGTTTGTCTTGAATTGCTTTTGTTTAAAAGATTCCTGTAGGGGAACAGTGTCAGAGGATCAGATATACTGATTCATATGCTGCAGAAATCCAAGGCCAGGTGTCTTAGTTGATCTAAGATCAAATTTTTTGTGTTCAGTGTTCTTATTGTCAGAAGAGCACTGATGCAGATATAATACCTGGCAAAATATATTTCTGTATCATGTTCATCCATTACTCCATAGGCTGTTTTCCTATAGCAGATAATTTTACAGTTGCCACATAGGAATGAAAAATGGGTTAATGGAGGAAGTTTTTTCATCTGCCAACCCAAAGATATTTGCTAATCTTGTTACTCTGAAATAAATCATGTAGGTCATGGCTAAAATGAGTTTAAAAAAGGCTGAGAACATTTGTGAATTTCCTATTTGTAGCAGCAGTTGTCTGACTCTATTTCTTTTGTCATTTGTTATAAAATCCATAGAAAGACTTGAAAGGTGATATAGTTTTGGGGAGTTATTTTTAGGTATGTTAGTACATTTGCAAGACATCTGATCTTTATTATAGTTGGGGATGCTAAACACAGACGTTTTCTGGAAAAAGCTATGTAATGGTTTCTTCAGTTGTCATTATGATAGGTTTCATCATAAGTTAGAGAATATGAATTTGTTGCCTGCATATATTTATGTGGACTAAATTTCACATTTTTTTTCACTTTGCTCATTTTTAGTATGATTATTATTGACTAGTGTAGAAGTCACATCTTTGTGTGACTGTTGAAATGAGGCTTTTGGCTGGGATTCAGAAGACCTATGGCCAGTTAATGGTCCTATTTATGCTTCTTCAGTGTCTTTAACTGTTCTCTTTTTTTTGAAAGGAAAATTAACATATCTGCAGCAAGTACTTTGGCTGGGTATATTATGATGGGACACTGTCCCCAGTAAGAATGCAATAACAGTTTGAATAGTTTGAACTACTGTAATTTTCTTCCATTGCTGTGAATTAAAAATACTGATATTAATTTCCTAACTGCAAACATCCATGCATGTTTACTAAATCTCTTCTATACTGAAAAGAGCACTAGTCAAGAAGAGACTAATTTTTTAAACTATGCATAATGATAAATTTTCATATTTTTTGAAGGTTTTTCTTAGTTAAGTTTTGTGATGAAGCATTTGGTATTAAAATTAAATGTGCATTTCAAAACTTTAAATCAAGTTAAAACTAAAAAAACCCAAATAAATAAAAGATTAATCTACTTAAGTTAATTTTCACAGTCTTCTGGATGAAGTCCAAAGAGCTATATCCTATTCTTACACTTGCTTTTTCTTGAATTTTCATTTCAGTTCCTCAGAGTGTAAAAGACCATAACTGACATCATTCAGAAGTTATGTTGAGAAGAAACAATAAAATTCTAAAGTGTCAGGTTTTTAATTGCTATAAACAAAATTATAAATTTTAACATGTAACATGGGAATTTTAGTTTTGTAGAAGCACGCCATAAAGACTTCCAAAAGTCAAGAAAAACCAGTGAAAACCGATGAATTTTATCTTGAAACTTTGAGCTTCTTAAGTATTATGCTAAATACATCACTGAGAAAAAAACTGCACGTCTTTCCAAAATGCTTAAAAATTACAATTTCATCTTCAGAGATATGTCTTGATCTGTGAACTCCAAACAGAATTTAATATTGCAAAATAAAATTTTTATGTGATTTCATGTTATCTTCAGCAAAACATCCTCATTGGTGAATATATTGTGCATAATACAACGAAAGCAAAAAAGAAAAATGTTTATAAGTTACATATAATAACAGTTGAAGGCAAACTGACATAATCTTGAGAACTTTGTCACTCAGTTTAGCTTGGCACTTCCCACATTTCCAAAAGTTCACAAAAAAAAAATTTCAAATTATTGTAGAAAAACACAGGAAGAGTAAGATTAATTTTTTATTAGTGTGTTTAACTGCAAAAGTATTTGCAATGAACTGCTTACTTAGGCAACAAATTAAGGAACATTTCAAGACAGCTGAAGAGGTTAAATCACTCTAGATGTAGAAAAATCTGAAATAATTTTTAGTGTAATTATATTGATTTAATTTGAAAAATAGTTATTGTGTGGCACAAACTATATTTGTACTATAATGCTTGAGAATGTAGTGTATTCCTCTGATATGAGATTATTTATATGTATTGGATGTTTTCTGACCATCTTCATTGTGAAAACATGTTTTATGTTCTTTATGAGTGCTCTAAACCTCAAAACTTCACACTTCATTTTGAATACAAGATTACTAAACCAGAAACAAACTGGATGATGTGGAAAATTTACCTCCCTGCTTTATCTGCTTTTCCTCTCCCTTCAGTGTGACAGCAAGAAAATAAGGGGTTTTTAATGGATATGACACCACATAAAAAAGAAAAGAAGGTCACTGGGAGTAGTCAGGATTGATTCAAAAAGGGAAATCATGCTTGACCAATTTGGTGGTCTTCAATGATGGTAAGGTAGGATGAGTCGATGATGGCAGATCAGTGTATGTTGGCTACCTTGACTTCAGAAATGTTTTTAACATTGTATCCCATAACATCCTCATAGGTAAAATCAGGAAATGTGATTTAGATAAATGGACAGTGAGGTGGATCAAGAACTGACTGAACGGCGGAGCACAGAGGGTCATGATCAGCAGAGTAGAATCGAATTCAAGACCTGTAGTTAGTAGCATTCTGCAGGGATCAGCATTGAGTCCAGCTTGGTTTTCAGTGACCTGGATAAAGGGATAGCAAGCACCCTAGGCAAGTTTGCTAATGATACAAAACTGGGTGAATGGTTCAGGTGTAAAAATCTCCTACTGCCCGACTCTCCTCTTTGGGAGGTATCAGGGCATTCACACATAGGCCTGAAGGTATTTATCCCTTCTGATAAGGCATAACTGTCTCAATTACGCTGCATGAGAAAGAGCAATCATATCTTAGAAGCGGTCATAAACTACCAACCTCCCCCAAAGTGCCCCCAGACTCATTTTTAGGGCCTTGCACCAGAGGACTGTGTATGAACTGCAGTGTTACATCAGAGTGTAAAATTCCCCCACCCAGGGGAGGTGCTTTGGTGCTCCTGCATAAACCTGAATGTATATTGAACTAGAGGCTGTGTAAGTGTTCCCCATGCCTGATGGATCAAGATTGCAACTATCACTTCAACCAATGGATGTCAAAATTGCAACAATCAAGTCTCGTCTCTGGATCCACAGATGATGATGTAATTTCCTTTCCACTATCCTTTCTTTCTTTTTCTGTCTCTTCCTTATGTATTTTCTTAAGTGTTATTTTTGTACTTTTTTATTGTTAATTTCTATAGGTAATAGCCAAAATGGCTAAATACCTCCTTTCCATTGCAATCAGATTGTTCTAAAATAAGCCTGCCACATACATATATATGTTCTGTCATACACCTGCTGAAGAATTATGGTAGCTTGGGTCATCAATACAGCACTCCAGTACTGTTGCTCCAAGATACAGACACATAAGAAAAAAGTGAATTTGGTATGCTATTTTTTCTCTTCTTTCTTGTAGCACATGAACAATTCTCCTGTTGTTTAAGATTTCTACAAGTTGATCTGTAGGAAGTTACTACTATTTTTTTCCTTATGAAATTGCTTTATGAATGACCATTCTTTAAACTGTGTTGTACTATTTTGTACCTAGCACAGGGTTTTTTTCTGATTAAAAAGAGCCCCAGATCAATGTATGGATGTTTTGATTTATACATCCATTATTAAATGTCAAATGAGCAAAGTAAAGCAAAAGTAGAACTGAAATGAGCAAAGTAGAAACTGTAAGTTCAAAGAACATGCTTTCTGCAGCAGTGGTTTGCTCTCCACAGGTAAAATGATACCCCACTCCCCTACTTCCCCATTCACCCAAATCTGGCAAGTTGCAAAAACGCTAAATACAATCTAGGCCTTTCCCCTTTGTTTTTGCCAATTTTGCCAATGTTTGTTTTACCAATATGAAGATGTGAAGAGAGTACTCAAATCCACAGCACCACTTTCCACGGTGCAAAGATTTAGCAACAGATTTCTGAAAGGCCTGTGAAACAATAGATGCTAAGGAATTTGAAAGCAAATATGACAAATTGCCTTCATATTTTCTCAGAATACTATCGCTGCATAGGACACATCTCTTTAGCAGGCAGAGATGCACAGAAATAAATCTTATGTTCAGTATCTAGATGCAAAACCATGCTGTGAATATAGCAGTGTTTTAGCCAAGCAGTATCAAATGCATTTTGTACAGCAGAAATACACACACACAGAAGCAGAAAATGAAAATTATTAGTTTAACTGAGCTAAAAATATTAAGAGAATCCCAGTGAACTAATATTGAATTGTTTTGATGCTTCAGGATGCATCAGTCCAGGGCTTCAAAAATTACAAGCACATTTTTGGGGAGTTTTCCAATTAAATGCAGATGAGCATTACTGAAAAAGGGGTAACTTCTGCTGCCAGCTTCCATGGCCAACATAGCAGAAGAAGAAAGGTAAAAATGGAATAGGAGGGCAATTTCCACAAAAAGAAAAAATATGCAAGAGACATCTTCAGATACAACCCTAAGTGGCCATTTAATAATTCCCTAAATCAAGGTCAGAAATCAGCTGCTCTAAGAAATGCTGTGAAACAGATGAAATCCTTCTCTCTTGAGTGGTATCACAGATAAAACACCATCAAGAAAGATACAGTTATCAAAAGAGACTGTGGTAAATGAGATTGTGTCATTAGATGAACTAACTTAATGACAGCCCCAAGGGATCTTTCATTGCAGTTCAGTTTCCCCTTTCTCATGTCAAGTATAAAGAACTACTTTAATTTGATATGTCTCACTGTGGGGCTGCAATGTGCTCCAGGTTTCAGGGAGCCAGATGACAAAAGCAAATAATGAACCATGCAACAACTCTTTAATTTTGTTTTGTGCAATTGCTATATATCTTTTAAAAAATTAGCACACAAGTTCTTTAAAATTTTGCATTACAAGAAAACTCACTGAGAATACATAAGTTTTGTGCCAACAGGCTTCTGTGACTCTCTCATCAGCATTATGTCCTGTGATATTTTCAGGCTATGTTTTAGTTACACATTGTTTTTTACACTGATACTTTAAAGGGATAAAAAATTTGGATATAAAAAAGGTGTCGAGTTAAAAAAATCTCACTGCAAAACAATTTTTTCCTTCAAAATTTCATGCTGTAATAAGTACCTACACTTATAACATGATGCCAAACTAACTTAACTTTTTAATTTTGAGATTTTGTTCCTTCACTCTTTGTTTCTTTTCTTTTTGAAGCTGTTCAGGCTAGTTTTATTGTTAGTGCTATATTCTGTATTCAAATCAGTGATGAAAACTTTCACAATGCAACAGAGATGAATGGATGAAAAGTTCCATAAAGCTGGTCCCAGACATACCTAAAAAATTATCTGAGATGGATCAGCCAGCATTCAGGTGTCCTTGTTTTTGAACAAATAAAGAAAATGTTAAGGAAAATAGGCAAAAGAGGAAAAGAATTTAAATGGCAGTTAATCTTGCTTCTCAGTTTTAGGGAACTTGGAGTCTGCTGCAGAACCCAAGAGTTCTGGCCCACTGTAGTGAGAATTGAGTGACATTAAAAAATCTAGCAGTTAGTATTTGTTTTATTAGGTTTTGTTCTGTCTTTCATAAACACATGTAACTTTTTGTCAAGAGAAGTCTTGCCGAAGTGTATTGACAAGTGACAGAAATCACTTAATATGGAGATTTCTACTTTAAGGGCAACACTGTACTGCAAAGATACAGACTCCTTGTAAATGCCCTTGTCAGAAGTTCATTTCTTATTATCCTGAACACATCAGAGCAAGTGACTGTTGAGCATAAGTTCTTACTTTTCAACAAGACAAATCAGAAGATGAAAGTAACTTTTAATGATTCAAGTCTATTTTCCCCATACTACAATGAAGGTATTTATATAGTATGTTCATAAGGACTTTTTTATGTAAATGAGCTTTATTTCTTAGTGTTGTACAGTGTATCTTGATCTGCCTTTCACCTCATGACCTTTACTGTATATCCAGGCAATAATCTAAAGACAATCTTTCATATCTCATTGTTCTCCCTGTCCCCATTCCCTTCCCTATCTTTTCAGTAAGTCACTTAAGCTGTTTATTGTTCATGTGTTCATGGTCTTTATAGTGATACGAGATAGAATGCAGAGGGAGTATTTTAAATTAAGGGTTCAGGATAAAATGAAAAAAGGTGGTCCCTAGACTTTCACCATAGAATGTGATTTCAGGTTTGGGTTACTGGTATTTTTCTAGTACCTTATGACAAACTGCCTCTCGTGGTCTGGAACTGTATGGGAATGATGCAGTGATGTTTTGGGGCTGGGGAAAAGAGAACACTACCCAACTGGCTTACAGCCCCAAGACATGCAATAGGAGGGTCTTTTTGACAAACTCAACCTCATTGCTTAACCATCCTCCATATTGCCATGGTTCAACACAGCTGTTTGAATGCCAGCTTTGTCTTCTTGAGACCTCACCTCCATCCCCAGATGGTTAGGATCTATGCTCAGGTTTTAAACAAGACTAAAATATCTTTGCATTTTAAGATGCGTATTTGAGTCACATTAAGGTATTAATGTTCATTTCACGACACAGGTGGCAAATGATCATTTTAATTTAAAAAAGAATGATACAAATGTGTTTGTACTTTTCTATAGATTCTGTCTACTAAAAACAAACAAAACCAAAAACAAAGCAAACAACAACAACAAAACAAACAAACAAAAAACTCCCCCCCCCCAAAAAAAAATTGTATTAGGTATCACACTCTCATAAAGGTTATTTAGAGAGGGAAATCCATGACTGATTATTGCCACTGTCTAGCCTGTGTGTACAGCTATCAAAAGCAGAAGAAAGTGTACGCACTAAGGATTTGCTGTTCAGCTTTCATTTGAAATAGGAAATAATAGGAGAGTAACAATGCTTTGACATCCTAATCTACAGTTCTGTTTCCTAAGAGTGTTAAATTAAAAGACAGAGAGATGCATGAACTTAAGTTTGAGAAAATTTTCCATAGTGAAAGCTGGAAAAAAAATTTTTAAAAATTCTTGACATTCCATTTGACATTTCTAAACCAGGTTTAATTGCGTCTCCATTTAGCAAGAAATAATAATAACAAGAACAACAACAACAATAATAATAATAATAATAAAGAAGCTAATTAATATTTAACTCAGTTTCACCTCCCATCTCCGTAATTATGCAGGCACACCTGACTGTGCCACAGATTTCAGTGGAAGGGAAGAAAGCCACAGATAACAAGGGTTGTTACAAGTCTTTTCCATGTCTCTTTTCAAGTTCTTGCAATAGTCCATGTATTAACCAGACAACATACAGATTTTCCTGCATATTGGGGGCTCTCCTCAATTCTGAGCATAGCTATAGAACATCAGCTATTGTAAAGGGGTTTTTTGTTCATAAACTCACAATTATCTATTTCAACCACAAATTCAGATTATATACCCATCTGTTTCCCAGTTTGTTTAAAACAGAAACTATTAAAAACTTTCTCTTTCCTGTTTTTGGCACACTTACAAATATTTTGGCATAAAATGGCCATAGCACTTGCTAGGCATCATAAAGACTCCATGAAAATTCCTCACCTACAAACTGCACAGTCTCCATGTTTTTGTTCCATGAACCTATTATACTTTGTGATTAATTTTCATTTCAGATTCTTAAGTGGCAAGGGGGCACTTCTGCATGTAATTACCTCTTACTTTAACTTGACTTTTATTTTTTTTTATTTCAATTGTGATTTTTAATAATAATTTTTTTAATTATTGAAAGACAAATATTGCTGCACTCCTCAGCTTTAGCCTCACATCAGAAATGATAATATATACCTACCGGAAAAGCCCCAGATAAACATTGTTTTGGTATGTTGACCTTGGTTGGTCACCAGCTGCCCATGAAGTTCCTCTACCAGTATACCTCCTCAAGAGTACAGGAGGGGAGAAGATACATTTAAAATCTTGTGGCTTGAGATAAAGATAGATATATCACTGACCAATTACTCCCACAAGCAAAACAGACCTGACCTGATAAAAAAATTTAATTGATTCTCAATTAATTTTGGCAGAGTAATATGGGAAGAAATAGTGCAACTAGTCTAAGAAGAATAAAACTAAAAACCCCTTTCCACCCCTTCTACCTTCTTTCCAAGCTCAAATTCATTCCTTACTCTAGTTAACTAGAGTATTATTAGATTCTTCAGATAGATTCTTAGGATTCATTTTAATGTATCTTACTAATAAATACATTTCATTAGTAAATTCATTTTAATATGATCCAAAGCTATCCTTGCATAAGGGAAACTAGATAAGACTGTACATTGCAATAATCTTTCACTAACTGTTTAATATAATGTGTGCGGGTTTTGTGTTTATTTTTAATACTATTTTTTTAAAAAAGCATCCAAAATGCATATATTATTCCTTGCAGAAGCAAAGCACTTCTATGAAATAAAGCCTAATCAATTTTTTTTGTGCACGCTTAACTTCATTTTTCTCTCTTTTAGCTCCCATTATTTTTCTTATTATTCTACCCATGTCTCTTTACCTATTACATTCAAAGTGTTTTTTTCCCAATTTGACAAGGTTTTTCTATCTATCCTTTTGTCCTGTTTTTCTGAGCAACTGCCTCAGTTGCCTCAGGTTAGTGGTGCAAATTCCTGTTTGTGATTGAAGATAAGAGAAAATTATAAAACTGTGCTTAATCACTCTGGACAAATATACTGATGCCTTGATATCTTGTATGGTACTATTAAATAAATAAATAAATAAATAAAACCCAAACTAACCCCAAACATAACAAACAACCAAAACCCTGGAAATGCACAAAAGAGAAACCAGCCTCTGGGCCCTCCAGATTTTTTGAGGAACCAACCTGATTTTATTTTACTTTGAAGGATTTACTTTGACACTGGTGCTGTCAGCATGACTCAGTATCAGAGACTGTCTCAGAATCAATATGAACCTACATTTGAAGTAATAGATTGAGAGGAAGACTCCAAGACTAACCCACATCTGCTTGTTTTTAAATGAAGCAGTACATATAGTTATAAAGAAAAGTTTATAGAATGGTTATAACTATATTCTTAATTCCTGCCTTGTCATGCACTATTGACTTAGTGTGCATTTGATATTAAACTGACAAATCCCATAACTATATATTTCAGAAGTTGAGTGGTCCTGTTTTGATAAGGCAAATGCAGTAATCCTGTCTCTGATAGTCTGCAAATGACATTGCAGTAACTGAGAAACTGATATTTATTCATTTGTGTTTCATTTTTAATAATCAGGCAGGTCCATAGAATAATTTAATTATCATGTTTATCTCATTAATTTAGCAATAAGACAACAGGCAAAAAGTTCAACAGAAAGGAGTATTGGTAAATTACAAAGTAATGTTATGAACGTTATTTAAAAGTAAGCTTAAGAACATAGCTCCTATACACATGTTCATGCTAATTCTTATGCACTAATCTGTCTGCATTACTATAGCATTATGGAGTATTTAAATTTCAGTTAATTTGTTTGAGATGTAACTTCTTTCATTATCAGCTTGGATTTTTCATACTTGCTTGACAATTTATGCATATCAATTTCACTGGCTGCCAAGCCTTTCATGTGGAATTCCTTTTCATTTCACAGGACCATCAAGAATCAGCACCGCCATTAAAAGAGAGAAAGGTGATGAAAAATAAACTAAAACAAAAGTAACGATTACATTTTTTCCTCCATAAAGTCCTCACACCTCCCCAGGAGATCTGTAAAAACCCAGGAATAACAGGTGGGTATATTCATGAGTTTTTTTTTTTCTTTACTGGCTCTTAGGAACAAGGTTCTCAGTTGTAAATATGATGTTCTTAAAGTATCTTCTGCCCCTGGAAAGACCTGGGGAAGGCAAGTGAGAGAAAATCTGAACCCACCTGAAACAACACAAACACTCCAAAATTCTTCAAGCACAAAGACATACATCATTTCTCCATTCACTGAAATATCAGCTGTATTGAAAATAACTTACAGAACAATAAAATGAACACTGGATTTACATGCTCAGTAAGGATGGTTTTTATATGAATTGATATGCCTATGACTTAAGGAAGGAATGGGCAAAACATCAAGACCGGAGGGTTGAAAAGAAAATGCAGTTTAGCATAACCTTTATCTGTCTTCCTTTCAACACTCCATTCTTAACAGCAAATGTTTGCTTACTATGGAAAAAAAAGCAGCTTCAAAGTGAGTATATTTTATGAAATCTGTATTTAATTTAGCCCTGATTCACAGACAAACGATGCACATTTAATAAATATGTATGTTATTCAGTCTAAAAATACTTGTCAATGAAAATAACCTGTAATTTCTTTCTGAAAAATCAGCCTCCTACTACTTTGATCCTAAATAAGCTGCACAACATGTATAATCTTGCATACTCATTAACTACAAGGTGGAGATTTGCAATTTACAGTTCTATTTTTATGTAAGCAAAAAATATTCATTTGTGTCTTTCCATTTTGATTACTTTACTTTGTTTTCAAAATCAGTTATCTAATACTAGAACAGTGTTTAGGTTTTACCCAGATAAAAAGCTATTTCAAACCCAGCTTCATGGAACTGCATCATTAGAGAAAGAAAAGATGTAAGAATGTTCAATTTATTATTACTTTTGTCTCTATTAATATTTTTTCAGTCTCTGGCAATTATATCAAGGACACAGATTCGCTTCTTTAGCTTTTGATTCAGAAACTATGACATTATGAATTACATATTGTCATTTGTTGATACTTAGGCCTACATACAGAGAGGAAAATATCAGCATTTCTGTTCTAGCCATCATTACCTGCATTCTCATGCCACTGTATGTCGGAGTACACTGTCTCAAAGGCTGCCAGAACAACCAGGATGAACAGTTTATCAATACCACAAATGGACAATTACCTCAGAACTCACAAATTCATGTTTATACATAGTCATTCCCTTTGCATTTGTATGCTGTATTGTGATTGGTGGTGGTTACCCGGTTACCAGTTTCCCATTGGCTGTATATTCCCTATTTCCCATTGGCTGGCTGGTGATGCAATCCCAGTGTCATCATGTGAGGCTGGCCACACCCCAACTATTCCTCTCCTTCCCTGTAAGCCCTTCCCCTATTTGCTGCGTTCTGCCCCCAAACTCCTCCCACTTTCCGAGCTCCTCCCTGAACCTATATAAGTCCCATGCTCCCATGAATAAATCAGTTCTAGCCTTCATCCCACCATCGGCTGGGACCGTCTCCTTTCTTTCCTTACGGCACGCGGCAGTTGTATCTCCTATGGTATTTGTATGTACCTGCCCTGTATCTCCACTTTACTGTGGTGTTATTCCACTAATTCACAGCTAAGAAACATGTTGAATACGTTGCCAGTTTCACAAATTTGACTTTTCTTCTCTGCAAGTTCATTATCTTCCCTTTTTTGTAAATATAAACAACACTGTTTTCAACATACTTCTGGAAGTGTTGATCACCAAGATGATACTTGGTGTATCATCTCCTAGGTCGTTAGGATTTTTCCTTCCAATATTGTTAATATTTTCTTCACTCCCATTGATCTTACCAAAAGCAAAGTTTCTCATAGAACTACTCCTTAGTCCACAGTGGGCCAAAAGTCCGGTACAAAGGTAGGCCTATCAGGAAATTTCAATCTGATGCTCCATCATACTCCATTTGCAGGCTACCATATCTACAGTTATTAAAAGAAGGGGTGTAATTATCACATTTGATCTAACTAAATTGTCTATATTATCTGATCAATTCCCTTTCACCTGATCTTAATTGCAAAACTGGTTTTGTTTGCTTCTCTTTTCAGTGAACAAATAACTTAAAATTCTTTATTCAAGAGATCTAACGTGGAGCATCCATGTCTGTTTATGGCAATGCAACATTTAGAAAATTTCTGGATGAAGAATATTGATATTTCTACTGTGCAGATTTTTTTTTCTGAAAAAAACCCATGCATACATATCTGAAACTAGTTTTCTGTTATCCCTTTTTTTGCTGTGTCTTCTGAATGACAGTGAGCTTGAATTGTTTTGCAGTTCTGCCAAAGAAAGGTTTGTTTGTCTCTGTTTTAATCAGGTCACTTTATAAGTAGACACTAATGTATATAGTCATAGCAAAATCTTCTCTGTTCTTCAGCAGCTCTTCAGATTATTCAGCCATTACCCACATAGAAGGTAGTATCTGTTGAACACAGGAAACAATTCCAATTAGTTTCTTTACAGATATTCCTTTAGCTGAGAGAAGGGGAGAATTTATTTTTTGGGTTTCTAAAGAACTAAGATTAGAATGGACTTCTAATATTGAATGAATATTAAAATTTAAAACATCTTTAAAGCCAATTGTTCTTCATTTCTTTCTAAATTGTTTAAAATGGTCTTTTATTCAAAACATTGTGGGGTTTCTGGTTTAGAACTTACTTTGGTGTTACTAATTTCCCAGTGGCATACTTCTGAACTGTGCCTTGAACAGTTTGCATACAAACATTAAATATTTATTTCAGTAGCATAGAATGAAAATGACACAAGATGAGATTCTCCATTCCTGAACTAGTTGGTAGATCATTGCAGTCTTTAAGAGTTTAAACTAAGCTAAACACTTGAACCTTACTTGTGCAGGTATTTAGGATAAATTGTTTAATGTATACCTTAAATTCTTGAAACAATTGGCATTTGGTAATTGTAGGTAGTTCAGATAATCTGAGGTCCTGTAACTGACAGTAATCAGAATAATTTTCTCAGGTGCCACGTGCCGGACGGGAGGAAAGAAAGGAGACGGTCCCAGCCGATGGTGGGTTAAGGGCTAGAACTCGTTTATTCATGGGAGCATGGGACTTATATAGGTTCAGGGAGGAGCTTGGAAAGTGGGAGGAGTGTGGGGGCGGATCGCGGCAAGAGGGGAAGGGCTTACAGGGAAGGTGGGGAATACAGATGGGGGGTAGCCAGCTTCACATGATGATGATGGGATTAACACATCAGCCAGACAGTAAAAGATTAGGGAATACACAACCAACAGGAAACCGATAGGTGGGCAACTACCACCCAAAAAACATACAGAGGAATGTCTGTCTATCTAATACAATCAATTACTAACTATACTACAAAACAACTTTTAAAACATGAGCTTCTGAGTTCTGAGGTAGTTGTCTGTTTGTGATATTGTTCACTTGATAGAAACTGTTCATCCTGGCTGTTCTGGCAGCCTTTGAGACACTGTACTCCGACACTCAGGTAAGATCTTAAGGCAACATCTGACTCTGGAATCAAGAAACAAAGGTTTGTGGTTCAGGAAGATATGAAAAAAAAATATCAATTACATCCAGCAAATGGTTAGATTAATCCATTTAATCAATAATATGCCGTAGTCATTGCAGGACCCCCACAAGTTTGGTGTTCATTTCTACATATTTGGAAATTCACAGAATCAAGGAATAGTTAGGGTTGGAAGGGACCTCCAGAGTTCATCTAGTCAAATCAGGAATCTCTCTCATTTTTCATATTCTTTTTCAGTGACGGAGAGTTGTTTAGCAACAACATCTGCCAGCTCTCTCAACAGCTGTGACTGCATCTCATCAGTGCCCATGGATTCGTGGAGGTTGAGTCTTCGATGTAGCCAATCTCTAACCCAATTCTCTACTACCAAGGGAAGTCTTTTTTACTCTTACCCTCCAGGTCTGTGATTTCTGAGGGCCAGCCTCAGTAATAAAGACTGTGTTATTCAATAATTCTACCATGACTGTGTCTTCTGTCACCAGAATATCTATCAATTCAACAGCAGCCACACATTTTCCCTAGTCTTCCTTTTTCTGCTGATTTACTTGTAGACACACTTCTTATTGCCCTTGATATCCTTTGTAAGACTCAAGTCCAAGTGGGCCTTGGCCTCCCTTGTTCCGTCTCTGCATACTGAGACAATATTCCTACAGTCCTCCCACTTGGCTTGTTCCTTTACCCACATCCCATAAATACCTTTCTTCCATTTGGGATTTGCTAGGAACTCTCTGCTCATCCAGGAACGTCTTCTGCCTCCTTTGCCTCATTTCTTCTTCATGGGGACACTCTGGTCTTGAGATTGGAGGAAGTGATGCTTGAATCCTGTCTCACTGGATTCCTCTAGGCAGCTCTTTGAAAAGGTCAAAGTTAGCTTTCTGGAAGTTCATGTTTCTACTCCCTCTTACTTATTTTGCTTCCTTCATGCAGGATTGTCTTAGTTCAAGAGAACTAAGATGTCTATGTTGTCCAAGAAATAATCCCTTTCCTTTAAATTTAGAAAACAGAACTTTAATTAGAAATATATATGTATATGAAAAGGATAACAGTTCTTAACCACAATACACATATATATATATCCAGAAAGAACTAAACAGCAACACCTCCCCCCCAAATGACAAGGCAAACAGTTGGCTACCCCCCAAAAAAAGGGGAAATGCAATTATATCTACAGACAGCAGGTGGTGATGTTGCGCCTCCTCCTCTGGCCCCTCTCTCTCAGGGGTTGCAGTTATATTTACGGACAGCAGGTGATGATGTCTCGCCCGGCTGGCTGGGGTCTCTCTGAGGTGAGATGGCAGGCACAGTCCCCAGGTCAGCTCCCGTGAGAAATCGATGTTGAAAGAAAGCAGCAGAAATCCCGTCTCTGCAGAAGCAGGAAACAGGTATGCACTCTCTCTCTCTCTCTCCCCCTCTCTCTCTCTCTTTCCTCACAGCAGCTTCTG
>WBMV01007638.1:1278548-1586026 GCA_013396655.1 Campylorhamphus procurvoides | reverse complement strand
GAAAACTAAACCACCACAACAGATTTTGATATTACTTATCTGTTCTCTTGTCATTCAAATAGATGTCAGTTGATTGTGGGAAAGAAAGTTACTTTTTGTTTCCAACTGGCTGGTCAAGTACTGTGCAAGGAAGGAATTGGGATGGCAGTTCAGACTGGTTCTAAATGGAAACAGGAGTTTCTTGGAAAAGTCAAGGGGTGCAGCAAAAAAAAACACAAAAAAACCCCAAACCAAACCAAAACAAAACAGTGCGGGAGACAAAGCAATAAAGATATAACAGACTAAAAGATATCTGTAAGGTCAGACCCGAGAGACAGAAAGAGTGAGATTTTCACCAGGGAGTCATAAGAGATTTGGGTCTGGGGTTTATTCCATCATGGAATTACTGGCATGAGAATAATCCTGACAGACAGGAGACAGCAGGCACAGAGAAGTGGATAAGGCTGTTCTTTAATTTTTTTCTTCATTAATTCTCAATTTCCTCCAAACGACTGACTGTCTAAGTAGTCTTCAGGTAAAACTTATTTGAGCATTTGTTATGCATTTTTCAAAAAAAAGACACAGCTCAAAGCTCTGCCATTTCTGTCACCCCAGGAATACATGAGCAATGCACACAACTTTCATTTGGGAATTATCTAAATTTGCAGAGTTATGTGCATCTCTGTACAGAAAGAACCACAATTATGGAAGGTGAGTAATCAAAGGGTATGGACAAAGATGTATGATTTTCAATACAAAATGTTGGTAAGGTTTTCTTATGCTTTTTCGACATTATTTTCAAATTTGTATTGCACTGGGGTTTTTTTTCACTGTATCTTTTGAAAAGAGATTTTTTAAAGGTTAAGAGTATGGTCATAGGTCAAAATAGATATTTAGAGATCCAAGAATAAGTTGGGATATCCATGTTCACATTCTACCTAATTCAGACACAACTGAGAAGTCCCGTTGTCTATTGATCCATGAATCTTTGAACCTGCTGGTAACCAATCACCACATAGCTGCTTGCTCACTTCCTGCCCCAGCAGGATTTGGGGAAGAGAATTGGAATTGTAAAAGTGAGAAAAGTCATGGTTTTAATAATTGAAATACAATATAATAATCATCATCAACAACAATAACAAATTGCAAAGAAAAGAAAAATAGAAGAGTGAGAGAAATACAACCCAAGAAAGACAAGTGATGCATATGAAAGGTTTCTCACCACCAACTAATTTATATCTGACCCCCTGCAATCTTCCACCTAGTTTTATTGCTAAGCATGACCTTTTATTGTATGAACTATCTCTTTGGTCAGATGGGGGTCAGTGGTCCTGATTATATCCTCTCTCAATTTCTTGTGTGCATCCAGGCTACTCACTGGTGGAGTGGTGTGAGGAGTGGAAAAGGCCTTGACTCTGTGTAGGCACTGCTCAACAATAACAAAAAATATCCCCCAAATTATCAACACTATTTCCAGCACAAATCCAAAACATATCCCCATACTAGCTACTATAAAGAAAAATTATTTCAGAAAAAAAAAAAGCAACATTACTCTTTTTTTCTTTTTCTGAAACTATGTCTAGACTCAGTTTTCCTGGGCAGTGAGTGACTCAGTTTTGAATCCCTCGTCTGCCTTTTTAAGAGCAGGAATCTGCATGAAGCTGATAAAACTGTTTGACTATCCTGCTACTCAATTTATTCTATTACCAGAAAAAACTGAGAAACTTCAATTTTGCATTTTCTTTCTTTCTTTTTTTTTATTTTATTACAGCAGCAGCAGTTTGTGTTTTTAGAAATTAAGATCCCTAAGGAAACAAAACTGCAGCTGCCGTGTTACTGCCTTGCACTGCCTGTGTGCTCTGCTGCCTGAGTGCTCTGCTGCCTGAGTGTGTCTGGTTTTAAACGTGTTGGTAGGTTTGACAGAGAAATGCCAATTAAAATATTGCCTTCTACAGATTACTTAAGCACTGCTGTCTGGGTAGAGCAGTGGATCTACATCTTCTAGTGAGAGAAATACTGTGGTGTGAGAGACCCGGCGGTGTTGAATATGTGATGGCGAATGCGAGGGCAAATAGAGGGCTCTGTCCGTGGTGCTGATTGGAAACAGCTCCTTACACTTCTCTCGGAAGCCAGTGTCCAAAGTGGAAAATGCAACAGTAATGCAATCTGCACAGTTACATAAGCAGATCAAAGAATCTAATGGCAGACACTAGACAGAAAGATAGTCAATTAACCAGAAGTGTTTACAGCAGACATATTTTCTTCTTTATTGACATATTTTTCCATTTCCATCTGGGTGTGCAAACAAAAGCAGACCTAGGTTAGATTTTTTTTTCTTTTTACTACACTAAGTTATTCTGAATGCATGACAGAGGCTCAGACACTTCTCAAGTAAAATGCAAAATAGCATAAACCACCTTTTTAATGGTATCTTACAACAGCATGGACTGGAGTCATTGCAGAAATTACCCAGCCCAAAAGTAAGACAAGCCCAAACCTTATTCAGTAATGAAAGACAGAGGAAGAGGGAATCTGCACTTTGTAGGGGCAAAGAAAAAACAAACTAAAATAACAAGAGAATCTCACAAAAAAAAATAAACAACCCTCCCCACCCCCACTCCTCATCCCTACCTCCCCCCTCTACAAAAAAACAAAAAAAAACCACCACTAATAGAAACTTTAAAAGATAATTTTTCAGACTCTTCCACATACTACACCAATATCTTTTGATGAGATCTTTGGACTGCTCAGGGAATCTCAGAAGGGTTTTGAATTTCCTTAGACATAAAGAACTTGTCATACGTTTCACTGAAAGGCTGTGGAGTCTTGAAAACAAATACTGAGAGTGAATTCATAACAGCTCAGCCATTTTGATATTTCTCAGACCTACTCTAACCTCAAAACTTAGAAACCATACTTAAATATTCAGTCTTTATTATTTACATATGTTTTTATTTCTTTCTTTCTTTTTCATTTAGATTTCCTTCCCCTTCTTTTCGAAAAGAAAAAATAAAAAGTTCTTCTTTTATACTTTCCATAAATAAAGTATGTAAAGTGTGTCTTTGGAAAGAAGAGTGTTTTGTTGAGAGATATGTTAGTAGATTTCTAAATTTGGTTAGAAATTATGCTGTTGGAAATATACAATGTGATGTTTTAATAGTTTTAAATAATTTGGAACCAGCTCTAACATTGAAGACAAAATCAAAGCCACGTAATAACTTCTGAAGATGCTTTGACAAAAAATAAAAAAAAATAAAACCAAATAATTTTGAGGCATAGCAATTAGATCTTGAAGAAAGATCAGTCACTGAAGGAAAGTGAATGATGACTTTGTATCTGGTGAGGTTTTTGGTTTGGGTTTTTGGGGGTGTTTTGTTGGCTTGGACTTGTTTGGGTTTTGCTGTCCCTGCATTGTTTTGTAGGATAGTCCACTATCCTGTAGGGAGATCCACTGAGTAGTGAAGACTTTCACATAGCCAAGTTCAGTGGTTTCAGCCTTTTTTATTTTTAGATTGTCCATTAATACAAACATAGGCTTACTGATATTGAACTTATTTCTCTGAGTTAGTTACCGATCATGTTAACCTTGTGTGATTCCAGGATGCTACCTATGGAAGTCTGAAGAGATAATTTAGAAAAATTAATCTTCCTTTTCTCAGGAATGTCTGCCTTTATGCAGCATTTTTCTGTTACAGTATTATTTCCTCTGACTCATTGACACTTTGTGATGTGGGAAGGCTGGGGCTTGAAATACACAGACACGCTACTCTAAAATTCCAGCTTGCATAACCAAATGATATAATAAAAGTTAATCCTTTACATGTGGAAGTTGAGTGTGCATTAACAAAGTGTGGTGAATGACAAATCAAAAAGTAGAATTAATTTATGATATAAGGATGGACCCAATACATAAATAATGGCATTAGTTAGGGGTGGCATCCTTAACCAGGAGAGAAAAGACAGAGTAATTTGTCTTTGTCTGTTTTCCCTTTGTTCCCCTTCTTAAATGGTCTGTAGCTGCCTTTTATACTTCTTGTCAACTTATATACGCTGAATATATTTTTCTTTTTTGTCTTTCTTATACCCTATAGCCAGTTCTAGCCCATACATAAGACTGTATTCTTTCAGTGACCAATAATGAGCCTTTTGTGATTTGTGTTTACAACCCTGATGTTAATATAACCCTAGTATGCCTGTATTTTCAAGACATATATCATCACAGCACAATATGAAATAGAATTGGGAGGGTTGAAAGGTATGGAGTGTGGAGAGGTACCCAGACAAGAGCTTTGCAATTGTGCTTTGGCTTCCTCTTTTACTGCCTTTGAACTCCATTGATTCTCACCTCGTTGGCTACACCATAGTCTCAAGAATCTCCATAACATAATAACTAGAGCAATCTTCTTGATGTGCAAGAATTCAATTCTCTTCACACTCTAAGGAGGCTAGAAAATACCTTGGAAATACTAGAAAATACCTATCATAGGGATAAGTTAATTTGAGACACACAAAATTTGGGCATTGTTTCTTCTTGCTATACTTTATATTAGCCCAGTACTCTTGCTTGTCCACAGGATTACATCCTGTAAAACCTTAGAGAGAGAAATATTTGCACCAGTTCATTTTAATTGTCTAGTTCTGTAAAAGTGGATCTCTCTCAGCATCTTTCTTAACTGCTCTCCAAGTAGGTAGCTACTAACCTTTTCATATGATGCAAAAAATGTAGAAGTTTAATTTTTTGTATTGCTTACACACATTTCAACTTTATCTATATTCTAAGTCAGATAATGTGTATACAGCTTCAGGTCTGAAATGGTCACCAACAAGCATGACTGCAGGACAGCATTTTCTAGTCAGGAAATCAGTCAGTATAACAGTGCTAAGGGACATTCTGTAAATTATGAGGCAAATACTGTGTACTATTTAACGCATTTTTTGAAAAGGCTCCTCATACTTAGGTTTGATTCCTCACTACTCGGTGTTACCTTTGTGAGACTTTGGTCAGTGCTGCAGCTCATCTACTACTGTCACAAACATAAAAATTCAATATGTCCTGTCAATAATAATCTCAGAGTTCAAAAAACAGGAGCAACTATCACATTTAGGCAATACACGTCAGTGAAGATATATAAAGATGACAAGTTGCATTTCTAAACTCAGTAATATAAAGCCCATTATAAATGCAATAGCTTTCAAATGACAAGAAAACACTCCTTCTTTGATATTTTGCAAAATCTTTCCCCAAAATGTCAACTTTAAGAAACAGTGGAAAGTTTTTTAATGGTTTGTAAGATTAAATGTGAAAATAACCCCTCTTTATGTCACCGATTAAACTTTGAATGCCTAAATCATATGTTTGGTAGGCTGGCATATTTTTTTTTCCAAACAACAAATAGGTATAAAATTGAATAATACACCAAATTTACAAAAAGAGAGTAAAATTTAAATAGGGAATTTAATAATGAGGATGAACATTGGATAATCTATTGACAGGGTTCATTAGGTTTGCTATTAGCAGAAGATAATGATTCATCCACATATTACAAAATTATTCAGGTTCTAAAACTAAAATTTAATCTTTTAAACACTGGTTAATGTTATCAACCACAAGTCTTATGGGACTTTTCATTTTCTGATTTAAATTAAATGCTTTTTGCCATTTTTTGTTACCATCTAAATAATTTTCAAAACTAATTAAGATAAAAATCACCCATAATAGTATCATATTTATTATTAAACCTATAATTTTGCCAATATCATTTACCATTTTTGACCTACCAATAATGACTCCTGATTAGAGGAAGCATAGACTTCAGGAATTGTACCTGTGAACTATTCATGCATTTGGAAAAACATGTCCTCTTGAATTGGGTATTGGTTTTGCTAATTCCAGAGGTGAGTAATTTACAATAACTAATTCCTTTGACATTTGTGCCTCATTTTTTGGCAAACATAATATCTGCAAGTAGATCATAGCTTCCTAACAATACTAATTGAATGTGTGCAAGAAAATTCTTTTTACATTTTCAGTTCTATAGGAGGAAATGCATAAAAGTAAATGCATTTACTGCTTGTTCAATATTTTTTTCTCTTTCTGACTGAAAGATTTCATGAGATTATTTGATGTCAATATTTGAAGTCCCAGTGTTGCAAACGTTTTTTTATGAGTACTAAATGGTCATAATATTCTCATAGCAAGTCCTAGTGGAGACAATGTAATACATATTTATTTTCTGGAAATCTGCTTCTTTTAAGCTGTTGTTGCAAGACTTCTTAGAATGGTAGAATGATTTGGGTTGGAAAGGACATGAAAGACCATCTAGTTCCAATGCCCCTGCCTGGGCTGAATATCCACAACTTCTCTGTACAACCTGTTTGAATGCTACACTGCTCTCAATGTACAGAATTTGTTGCTAATACATAGACCTACCCTCCTACAGTTTAAAGCCATTACCCCTTGTCCTATCATGTCCTTGTAAAAAGTTCCTCTCCAGCTCTCTTGTAGGCTCCCTGGAGATACCAGAAGGCTGCTATAAAGTCTCCCTGGAACATTCTCTTCCCCATGCTGAACAATCCCAGCTCTCTCAGTCTCCCCTCATATGAGATANCACAACTTCTCTGTACAACCTGTTTGAATGCTACACTGCTCTCAATGTACAGAATTTGTTGCTAATACATAGACCTACCCTCCTACAGTTTAAAGCCATTACCCCTTGTCCTATCATGTCCTTGTAAAAAGTTCCTCTCCAGCTCTCTTGTAGGCTCCCTGGAGATACCAGAAGGCTGCTATAAAGTCTCCCTGGAACATTCTCTTCCCCATGCTGAACAATCCCAGCTCTCTCAGTCTCCCCTCATATGAGATATACTCCAGCCCTTTGATCATCTTCTTGACCCTCCTCTGGACTTACTTCAGCAGGTAAGCATCCTTCTTACCTTAGGAATCACAGATCTGGATGCAGTACTCCAGAGGNTAAAAAGTTCCTCTCCAGCTCTCTTGTAGGCTCCCTGGAGATACCAGAAGGCTGCTATAAAGTCTCCCTGGAACATTCTCTTCCCCATGCTGAACAATCCCAGCTCTCTCAGTCTCCCCTCATATGAGATATACTCCAGCCCTTTGATCATCTTCTTGACCCTCCTCTGGACTTACTTCAGCAGGTAAGCATCCTTCTTACCTTAGGAATCACAGATCTGGATGCAGTACTCCAGAGGAGAGTAGAGTGGGAGAATCACCTCCCTCTACCTGTTGGCTTCACTACTTGGTTGGTCTTCTGGGTTGTGAGTGAACATTGTCTGCTCATGTCCAGCCTCTCACCCAAGTCCTTCTCTCCAGGGCTGCTTTTTATTCTCTGTGTGTTTGTCTTTTGGGATTTCCCTGACCCAGACCAGATTTAATTCTATCATGGCTTTAGCTTTCATAACCTAATCCCTGGCTGTTCAGACAATCTCTCTATATTTCTCCTTTCAAATCCTTGTAGCCAATGAATAGAAATAAAGCTGCAAGTAAAAGGAACAATTTAAAATGTGAACTAATATCCTGTGGAAATAGTTCATATTCTTTCTCCAAGCCTAACTAGCTCCCCTGTCTTAGTGTATTTCTAAGAGTTCCCTTGAGAGTGGTCTAATGTCTCTTTCCATTAATATTAGACTGTCACATATGTGTATGATACAACATGACACTGAAAAACATGAAGAAAATAACCTAGATTATCACTCATAGTCAACACAATTCATGTAAACACAGTTAGAAAGCTCTGTGTTTCAGCGGATGAAACCTTTTATTCTCAAAGGTCTGAAAGTCAGAATGCAGATAATTTATCATGTTTTTCAATAACCTTTTTTTTTCTTCTGTTTGCTGAGAACTAGATGCTTTCTTTGCTCTCATTTATGTCTCCCCTTTTTCTGTAGTCACTGGCTAGTCTGAGTTATTTAGCTATGTGTGAAAATAGAATGTACTTGAACATATATTTTAAGAAAATAATATCTGTAAACCAACAATCAATTCTTAAGGGCAATCAACAACAATCCATGTCATTGTTATTATATGTACCAATAATATGTCCAAGAACTGAATTTAGAATTTATAAAGCTAGTAGTCTTTCAAGAGTAAATCTAGAAACAGTATAAAGAACCTTTATTATTCGTACTGTAAACATTTTATATGATAAAGGGATATATAAAACAACAATACTTGTTGTTGACCAAACCCTTGATATTCAACAGGGATTTTTATTTGGATAAATACAAAAATAGGTTAGTGGTAAAGCATGAATAAATATTAAATTTGAAGGTTGTTGAAAGAAGGTAAGAGATATAGAAAGCAACTGAACCATTGCAAGAACAATTCACCTGTTAATTTCATATTGTTTCCTCCACTTAGAATATTTATTTCCTCCCTCTAAAACTGGCCTCACTAAGTCACAGGGTTTTCACCTTATTGCATCAGATGAAAAAAGTCAGGAGCTAAGTGGATCTATCTTGACTATGATCCATTTCTTCATTAAACTTAAAAATCTACAGCCAGGGAGAATTAAGCCTTAAGAAGAACTACAGCAGGCTCATCATTCAAGTAAATGAATGTTCTGCATGAGTGTTGGAAGGAGTAAGAGTGAAAAGAGTGAGCCATCTGTTTTAGAACTGACACAGGATTTAGAAGACTATATCACAGGTATAGATCATAAGTCAGACCTGGCACTTACATTTTTCTGTGACTATTACAGGGCCTTTCTGAAATTAAAATGAGCCAAAGGCTATACAATCCAAGCTGTCCAGAGATTAAATTAGACTAGTTAGGGAATGTGGTGAAATAACTGGTTTTATTTCCAGAAAAAATTCTATTAATCCATTTTTCAAGTACAATATAATACAAATTAATCATCAAAGCAAATCCACCTTCTTTTTCACACTAGCTGTTTATACAGGAGAAATGAAAGAGAGAGAGAGAGAGGGAAATGGATGAAATTCCTCTAGAGGAAAGAAAGTTTACATGTCAGGATTTTAGAAAATGGTCCCGGGGTTATTATGGTAGTAAGACTGTATGGGCCTACCCTGAGAGAATTTCAGTCAAATTTCTGAAACGTTAAAAAAACAAAGCCTAAATTTGCTTGCTAGAGATACACAGTCACCATTGCTTCTAGATGTTCTCTTCCATATAGAAATAAAATAAAATACTGGTATACTTCAATGAGACTAAGGAATACGAGATTTTAAACCCAGTTAGTCCACATTGCATCTGTGTCTCACCTTTCAGTATGAAGAATCTGTGCATCTAGGGTCATTTAACAGAAGGAAGGAGGGCAATGAGAGATCATACCCAAAATGAAACCTAGGCCCAGGAACTTTTCTTAGAGAAGATCAATGACGTGACTCAACTGACATCAATGGAAGTTACTATTTATTTCAAAGAATTCATGATCTCACTTCAAATTATTACATTTTAATGTTAATCTACTCTACCAAAAAGCTAATAGGTCCTTCTGTGAGTTTGCAAAACTTACTCGCTTTCAGTGTAAACTGCAGGCACTTCGGTCACCTTAACAAATCAGACTCAACAGAGAATAGTATACAAAAAAATCCCTTCCCTTTAAATGAGCTCAAAGACTGTGTATCTTCATTTTTTGAATAAATGGTCTGTACTACAAGCCAGATCACTTGAAATTTTACTTGAAAGGCATTACACCAAGGAGTAAGGAAACTGTAGTAATACCTCCAAGGCATCCTCAGGAACTAACCTGCTCAGTTAAGGTAAGGGAGGATCATCTCCACTTCAAACCACTGACACTTGTAACAAATCATAGTTTATATACAAAATACTGTGCTGTATATTGAAAAATCTGCTGCCTGAAAGCAAAAAATAATTCTACTGTGTGACAAGAAAATCTTTATGCCTCATTTTCTTCGACTTCAGAGCAGAAAGTTTTCTATGCTTCTTCCCTTTCCCATCACACCCACTTTACTGTATGTAATGCATTTTCCACAATACTAAACTATCAGAATAGTCTCTTAAACTGTATTTCTGGTGTATCTGCTCTTATTAAGAAGTTTGTGTTCCACACCAAAAGTTCTGCATAAAGACAGCTTAGCTTCTCACCTATTAAGTCCATTTTCTTCAAGACATTTCAAGTATGAGAACAATGCTCTGCTATAAAGCTGCAAGTTCAGGCTGACTCACAGCACTGCTTATTTGATCTGGGTATCCCACTGCATATTATCTGGAGAGCTTACTGATGTAAATTAAAACCTATGGGGCCAATTTTTACTTCATACATTAGCCTGTTCACTTTCTGAAATGCAAGGTGCAGATTGGTGTGGTTATTATCAGACTATGTAATGACAATGCTTTGCATTAATAACTGAAAACGTGCTGCATTTTAATTTGTATACATGCAAATAATAAATTAATGAGAACCATAATTAAGTGAAAGGAGAGACTTCAGTGTTTGGTGAAAGAGGTGGTATTTCGTTTATAAGTTTCATGAAGCAGTTTATAATGAAGTAATAATTAGGCTATATTCCTTCATTTGTTGATTTCATATTTTAAACATTACATATTTTGAAAAAACCTAAATATTTTTCTAGAAGCTTGTGTAAAATCACTAGCAATATTGTTTAAAAATTGCAGGTTTTTTAAACTATCCTTTTTTAATAAAGAGATGTCTCTATTTGAATTTTTTTAGCTTTTCTTTATAAAAGTGGACTTGTGGTAGTTCTTTACTGATCCCTTTTATTCATAATTAAATCAGTGAGTCTGCATGTGTAAAAAGGAGAACATATGCATAAGATTTGCAAAATTAGACTCTTTAATATAGAAGTACTGAAATGCAATAGCAAATCCTTAACTGTTAGTCTCCTGCAAAGGTTACTGAGTTTGAAGTGTGTAACTTTTCAAACTTTTCCATTATAATTTTTGTTCCTTATTCCCTGAAGAAAATTTCAAAGGATACTCAGAAGGGAAAACTGCATTCCTTTATTTTAAACAAGGAGATAAAGGGAGTTTAAGGAGCACACGGTTCTGAGGCACACGGTGTGACTCTTGGGGATAGTCCTGTGCAGGAATAAGAGTTGGACTTGATTAAATTTGTGGGTCTCTTCCAACTTGGGGTATTCTGTGATTCTGGGCCAATGTTTGGAAACAAAGGTGGGGATGTTGTTTCATCATGATTTTATGAGTTCAGCTTATCTCATATGAGGCTTTGCAAAAAACTTATGAAGACACCTTGGTGCCAACAATAAGCAGCATTTTATCTCACTTGTTTCAGGTATTTTCACAGGAAATTGTTGCAGTTCTTGGTCCTCTTGCACCCTTGGGTAGCCAAGGCTGTCTTCCAGCTGCACTTTCTCATTACTTATGGTTTACATTCACCCACTTCAGTTTCAGTGTGTCTTCATTACTGCCATTTGCACACTTTCAAGGATATGCAATGCTTGTGTTAGGAGAAACAGTGAACAGACTTTTAACCCAGTTTTATGCCCTGATCTTTCTTGCTTTGAGTAAAGGAGGCACCAGATGTAAGTCTTCTGTGCTGGAAGGGCTTAATTTTTAAACCAGAAGTGAAAGTACATGAGTTGAAATTGAACATCAATGAGATTAGTATTTTCTCCAGAACTACTAGAAGTTGTTTTGTTTAGAATTTGGAACTAAAGAAGTCATGACATTGTGAACTTTATACTATAAATGTATAGCAGTTACTTGTAGAATTAAACAATAAAAGGAAAGTAATCTGTCTCAAGACCTTCCCCAAACAAAAAAAAATCCACCCATAACCACTGAACTCTGTTCCTTTGATAATAAAGCTCATCATACAATTTATACAGATTGAAAAAAATACACAAACTAACTTTAGCAATTATAACTGTATTTAACGTAGGAATCAAAAAATGCAATGTTGGAATTGCTAAACATCTCTTTATATACAATAATAGCAACTCATGATTATAGAATTATCAAAATCATGTTATTTTGTGTGAAATTTTCATTTACATTCCCTAGAAAAAGAAAGAAGAGGAAGAACAATAGTAGACAAAGTACATGGCAACTCAACCAAAAGCATTGTTTTGCAAAAGACAAAAAGCAAAGATGAAATGGAGCCAGAATTATTTGGTTTCTGACAATGTTCCTGGGAAGAAAGAAATTCTTTTTAATGTAAAAAAAAAAACAAAAAAACAGAAAAAAAGAAAAACCTATAATTTTCAGAAGAAATTTTTCAATATGTTTTACTGTCTATACATGTTTATGCTTTCTTAATATTTACTACACTTCAGGTTACGGTTACTGTATTTAATTGTATTATCTATGCATACTCTTTGCACAATAGTATGGGGTCATTTTTTTGAATATATTACTCAGTTATCACAGAATAGTCTGAGTTGAAATGGACCCACCAGGATCATCAAGCACAACACTGAAGTGAATGGCCCACATGGAACGTGCAGCCTTGGCAGGGTGCTCTACCCTGCCATCATGCTCTAACCAACTGAGCTAATCTTGGTCATTGACTTGAATGTTTTAAATTGCTCTGTATTTCCATTAAGACTCATGTGAGTGGGACTAGTGGGGCAATTCAGCTTTTCTCCTTTCTTTCTGAAATAAACATGATAATGACCCCATGTTTACATAGCCATTTCAATCTCTACATGTTTTGCAAACTGATAGTTTCAAGACATTAAAGTCTTGAATTTTAATTCACTTACACTAATATTTCCCCCTTACGTTATTAATATATGGTGCATTTTTTGATGAATTTCAAAATATTAGAGTAAGAAAGTACACTGTATCATTGATTATATGAGGAACAGAAAAACAAACTAGCAAACCCCTCAGGTATTCTTATTAAAGTGGGGGGAGTGGATACAGACTGAATGGAACTCCATGAACTGGAATTTGACCAAGCTAAAAGGATTAGCAGTCTTCCTTGACCAGAAAGGTACCAAGGGAACTTTAATGAGGAGACACATCTGGCAAACAAGCGGCGTGGTGGTCAACTAATACCATCCTTCATCAGCTCTTAAAATTCCACAGACCTGAAGACTGTGGCTAGAAGAGTTTCTAGGAGTGATATTTCACTGTGAAGCAATAGAATGACTGGAGTTATGAGGCCAAAGATAAATCACATTGATGGTCTTATTGAAACAGCCGTGCCTGGAAGGGAGGTGTAGTCTCTTCTCCAGACACAAAGAAAGCAAGCTGATGCAAGAAGCAAAAACATTTGTGCTCTGGGGACACTTAAACCTGCCTTTGAATGATTATTCTTCTCACGAGGGGAACATGCTTTAATTATGAAAAAAGGGGTTTCAGGGGACTTGATACGTAATAAATTTCCTTTAGTATTTGCATGTATCTGCATGGACATGTTTTTCCAGTCAAGCAAATCTCAATGGTAAATTTATAAAAAATTACTGTAAATATAGTGAAACTTTCCTTTTCACAAAATTTCTCATTCCAATAAAATCAAACAGATTTCCAATCTTAATGTCAGTTAGTTTCTGCCTTATCTTTCTGTCTGAATTAGGGTTTACTTTTACAAAATAAAGAAATAAAAATAAAATTAAAAAAAAAGGTTCAGGCAAAAACATATCAAGCATTTTAGGAGCAGGATTTAATCAAGAGAAAAGAACTTTAAGTCCCATAGAAATTTTAGATTTACTATGGGCCTCTTTCTTTTCTTTTTTCTTTCTTTTTTTTTTAATATGTCTTAGACTTCTGTGAAAGGTCGCCATATGGAGATAAAAGAGAAGATTAAATAAAAAGCAATAAGACAAAACAATAAAACTGTCATTGTTTTCTTGACCTTTCTCAAATGCATTCATCATATGGTAAATTTAGTTAGAGCTTTGAAACTACTGTTGCTCTGACTGGAATGATCTCTAGCATCCACTTACCAATTGCACTTTCTGGCAGGGTCAGATAATAAGAGACCTTTCTCCAAACTGAAACTCTAAGTAACCAGTGACTCAAGACAGGGTTTGTTTGCTCTTCATTTTTCACTCTGGCAGAGATACCAGAGGCTAAACCAATTTCTGTGCTATTGTTATTTAGCTTTGTGTGAAGTTATCATGAAAAAATGTAAAAAGAACACATTACATTTCTCAGCTATGGGGCAGGAAAATGGGAGGAAAGAGCATAAAACAATAAAGAATCTTCCTTTTTGAAGAAGGCATCCTTTAATTAGTCTCATAAATATAGCAAAAGTCCTGTGTATTACAAGACAATATGTATCATTAAGTTAAATATGTGCCCAAGGTTTGTGGTGCTCACTGAAGTTTCTAAACTGAGATATGTGCCGCTCAGTCCTTTAGGAAGGTGCTACAAGAAGTGTATGCTCTTTTCCTGTTTTTTTCCCAAAGCTGAGTAATCACAGTAATCATACTTTGATTAAGTGTGAATGTCATTCTCAGATATCTTCCAACATTGATTTTATTAGTGTTTCTGTTTCATGTAGCTTGTCTTTAAACAAAAAAACCCCCATATTTACCTATTATTGTATACATAAAATGTATCTTTTAGAGTGTCAAATGTGGTACTGGATGTGAATTCAGAATAATTAACTGCTTGCTACCTATAGAGGAATTTTTGATAGCAACGGGGGGAAAGAGATGTTATCATATGTGCAGAGCTGCAAAACCATGTTTGAGACATCTGATAATAATATCCTTATTTGCAAATGAATCAGCACAAAACTCATGTAACTAACACCTTCTTTAATCATTTCTGAGAGGCTCTAGCTTCTTTCCAGCCTAGCTGGGTAGAAGGCTTTATCTTTTAATGTGTATTAAATGGCTTAATTCCATGGTGTGATAAAAGCTATAGGAAAATCACTCTAAAATGCAAAAATCTCAAAGAGGTACATTTCAGCATGCAGCTCCTACCTTTGATCTATGTTGAATATTTTTAAGGTCGGAAGTGAAAACTAGAAATTTGCCAGGGTTTGCAGAGGAAGGAAGGTTTTTGTCAAGACTGTTTTTGTGCTATGAAGATCTTTATCAAATTCTATTCTTAATTAAACTCACATAATCCTTCTTGTTATACTTTATTCATTGGCACCTTATGATGTCACTCAAGCACTCTAAATTTATTGATTCCTAAGAATATGACTATTAATAATTCAAGTTGCACTCACATAGTGCATGTTTACAGCAATTTTTAGTGAGGGAGAAATTCAAAATCTTCCACTAATAATCTATTTCAGATGAGTAGAGATTCTTCTTACTAAGACTTATTTCCCTACATTCTAACTGACCCTTCTAATAGAACTAAGCACTTCAGGATCTGGCATCTGCAGAAGATTATTATCTGCTCTTCATTTATGATTAACAGGGATGATCACACTTGAGAGAAAAACTTGAGGAAATAAATGCCATTGTAGTATCTGCTGTTAATCATATTTTTAAAACAGTGTAAAGGAGGTAGAAATACCCAAGAGACAGGGCACCATACTTGGGAACTTGTCTTCATTTGAGACATGATCTGCATTGCAACAATGAGCAAGTTGGATCACCTATTGGCAAGCCATGTTAGTCTATATGCTTACCATGGCAAACGGGAGCTGAAGATGGAAAGACCAAAGGTGTGTTCTCATTGCATAGATAATTCATAAGAATAAAGCAATGGTGGCTGACCTTTTTGATTTGGGGATCAAAGGTGCCTAATGGCTAGCAATCATTAGAAGAATCCCTTATTATGTTATATCCACTTCTCTCTGAATGTAAATTCATAGCAACTTCAAAAATCAATGAAGGTGCTTTGATTGTAACATTCTCCACATTTATTTTTACCCTTTTATAGAAAGAAAAGAATCATCAGGGCTAAATGGGGCTTTCTGAATCAACTATGGATCCCAGTTAATTAAATAAATTAGAGGTTTATATTTTCGCATTACAAAGACTCTGTGGAGTGATTCCAGCTAAGCAAATTCCATCTGCATGTTCCATTACTTCCTGTATTTTAGTTGCCACACTGGAAGATGAAAGATAGGTTTTCACTCAAACAAGCCTCTCCCACAGCACTTCCATACACGTTACATGATTTTTTTTATAAATCAGTCTGCTTATATTGTTACACAACTCTAATAAATCATCCTTCGACTTCAGTTGCACAAGGAATGATTTGTTACTTCTAGTATTTTCAGGTTATTTTTTACTGATTGTGAGTGTTACAGAGGTCTGCACTAGTGCAGAATCACTGTACTTACCAATAAATAGGTTGTTTAAAACAAACATCTGTGATTTGGAACTACACTAGTCACAAAGTTGTGCTTTGGAATAGGTTTATTCTTCCTACTGTCATTAGTCAGTTCTAAATTAATATGATTTTTATCTGATTGTCTTCAAATGGGAAGGTAGAGATTAACTGGATTTTCCATGATTTCTTTATAAGGCATGGAAATGTATCAAATATCACTGTCTAAATGTTCCTGGTGTAAATGAGTACAAAATGATCACATTTTTTACATTTTGTTTGTGTGTTTAGTCCCCATTAATCTATGCAGTAATTCATAATGGGTGTTGCCTTAAGGAAGGGGGAAAAACTTAACAAGACAACTTTATGTGGGTAAAGCAGAGAAGAGTTCTTTTACTTATAGGGTTTTCGGGTACAGAATATAAAGGAGTATAAAAGAGTATATAAAGTATAAAAGTGTAAAAGAGTACAACATGTGTTGATAAGTAACAGATAGAAAAGACCAGTGCTAGGATGAACTCATGGCCTCAGGAATACCATGTGAGCTCTATTCCAAGAACCACCACTTCAAAACATGCAGAGTAAATTAATCTGAAAGGCATCCCTTTCATTTCATTCCTGGCTGTACACATACCCAGCCAACCCCTGACCCACTCTGCCATGTCTTACCAAAGCAAACAAGGGACAACCTGTCCCTCCCAGGTGAAAAACCCTTTCACCCACAGGCTGGGAACATGACTCTTGCAACATCTGAGCCCAAGTTGTTTCACCTCCCAACCCACAATAAACCAGGGAGAAACTCCCTTTTGCAGCTGCATCCCTGCAGCTCGGCTACCCCAGCTCCTGCTGGTACCCAGTTCCCATTACCGNGTTGCTGGGCTTTGCTTTCTTGTTTTGACTAACATGGTATTTAGCTGCCTTAGCTCTGCTACATGTTTTCCTTGCACAGTGTTCCAGCTATTATCTGACCCTTAAGACAGCTAACACAGGGTTAGAGGTTGTTAGCTACGCTGTATGTAAGAAACTACCTAGAAGTATAAAAATCTACAAATTCATGAAAACCCTAAGGCAGAAGTCCCCCCTTAGAGACTTGACAAAAACATAAAATTTTTGCCTAGTCTCTCCTACTTACACTTAAAACTTATGCTTCATATGGTAGTATAATGCTTAGCAACAACTATAGCATCTAATCATGCAGCAAGCTACTAAGTAAAAACTAATAACACATATGTCTAAAATAAACAGTAACGTGCTGCTAGTGAATTCTGAGGGTCATTTCAGCTATACAATCTCTTCACTGTAAACATGAGAGCTTTAATGTCCAAAGCAAGGGGATTGAGTTGTCCTAATCCAACTTCACCAGAGAGCAAAGTGCAGGCTATGCATTATCTGTGGGAGGCTCTGCATCTTGGCATTGGTGGTTGGCAGAAATGCAGAAAAGAGCCCAGATTTTTTAAAAGGAAGTATAGGAGAGACAGGTAAAGAAGTGGGAAGTTACATAAAGTTGTCACATAAAGTAACAAAACAAATAAATGCCGCATTGTGTTTTAGCTACCCCACTATGCATCTATGTAAAGGTCATTACAGTGAGGAAAATCCTGTCTGAATAGACATTTGCAACTTATTACACACTGTAAGCTAGAACAGGTTGTTGAACGTTGCACCTCAGGCAGAAAAGTGGGAAAAAAAGTGATAACTCTTCCTCCCATACTGTGTATCAAAAATAGGAACTGTGACCAGCTGCTGCATAGGTATAATGACCATAGTAAAAATTTTTGAAATGAGAGCCCCCATTTGATTTCATGAACCTGGTACAGCTAAGAAAGAGTAAACTGTAAAAAAGAGTATGATCAGAAAAAAATGATAGAAAATAATTTTCCATACAATTGTATGTAACAGCACATTACTGTAAAAAGGACCATTCAGAGGATATTGTGTAAATGACCTATGTCCATTAGAGACATTGGTCAAGATCAAGGCAATAAGAGTTACAGGACTGAAATGATTTTGTCACTGATACAAATAATGATATGATATGATATGATATGATATGATATAAAGAAGTAGGTTTACTATAAAAGTCATATCATTCACATGTGTCAGGAGGTAAGATAAGGGCTCTGTGATAAGGAGATATATTCCTCTTATGATGGCTTATGACACAGTTGCTCTGAAGAATGAGGTTTTACATGACATGTTCAGAAGTCCAGTACTTGACTGTAGAGTCTAATAGTCTTGGTGTGACTTAACAAAGACAATAGTTTGTGTTTGCAGAACAGTGACTCTGAGATTATGTGCACAGATTTGTCTCTTGTTTGTGTTTGAATTGGCAAGACAAAGCCATATGCAGAGTTGTGAGCATAAAAAAGGCAAACATCTATTTTCATGACAGCCTGAGTAGTTCTCCAATGAAATCAGATTCTGGATATATGAAGTATTATATCATTCAGATCTATCAGTAAAGACCTTATAAAGGATATAGTAATAAATAAGTAAACTTCAAACTTTTGCAAGACTCATTCTAATGGGATAGAGAAGGTACACAGAGGAAATCACATTTTTACACAGATGTTTCTGAGATCACTGTAGAAAACAATATAGGTATTGTTTTTCAGGTTTAAAGTTCCTGAAGGAGTAATTTTCCTTAGGAGATTAAATCTGTAAATTTAAAGAGACAGAGTCAATGGCCAGTTATTGAAGAACTGGAATAAACTGATTATTAACAGTAAAAAGCTTGGAAATGTGTGCAAAAAGCTACAACACAACAATATGTGTATTCTTCACATGCGTTCCACTTTGACCAGCTTGATGGATTTTATTTCATTGAGTTACCACAATAACACAGATAAAAAAGGTAAGTAATTTGTTAGCCACAGCCACATGGGTGCTGGCCCTATTTTTCATCAGTACATCTTTTCGTACTTAAGGGACTTATTCTGTGCACATAACAGAAAAACCTAATTGTCTGACATTTTGATATAGTCTCAGCACTAGCATCTTCCAGAGCCTGTATTTTGAGACATGATATCAAATCACACAATTTGCTATATCTCATGGGCTGGAATATACAATATTTGTAAGCACCCAGGGGTAACAAACGTTTGCCAGCTGCTTCATTGCCATGGGCAAAATTGTAACAAAATCATTCCTTAATTGAAGAAGTGATGAGATTGAACAGCATCCAGCTGTTACATACAAAGACACAGTTTATCCCCAGCTGAATTCCCTCTTGGGACTTTGCAGCAGCAATGGCGCCGTATTCCATTAAACACTGAGCCAGGTCACCATGCAGTAGCCCCACTCAGGCTGCCAAACACCTTACACTACACACATGGAGAAAAGAGGGAGGTGGTGTGCAAGTAGCAGTGGATTATTAAAACTGATTTTACTGGAAGAGTTACATCACTGTAATTTCCAGAATGATGAGGATTTCTTCCAAGTGTTAAGCACATAATTACTTTTCAGAAACTAATTCAAACAATAACCTTTCTGTAAACAAGGCATTTGCTTGTATTTTGCTAATAACTGTGAGTTAAATTTCTGCTGTTGTTGTAAAAGAAAAGAAAAGGGGATACCCTGAACTGTACAACACTACCTAAATATTTGGACTCTTTCAGAACACTAAATGACAGAAAAAGTTGTTGATATGCTTTCAGTTGTAAATCCTTTAGCTCAGACCCTGCTCTTTGAATCTATGTCATATCCACTAGTAGTCTTTTAGCCATATAATATAATGTATCAAAATGCAAAAAAACCCCAAAACTATTTGTGCCTTTTCCTTTCTTTTTTTCTTCAATACTTTGTTTTTTGTGAAACTGAAAATTTGTTATTTCTGGTTGTGATACAATGGCAAGACTTATAGAGCTTAAATAATAGTAATGCAAGAGAAATGGTGTCATTAAACAACATAAGTTATGCATTTTTGCACTGGTGGCTAGAAAACGGCTAATAAAAACTGAACCTCACATAAATGTGAAAGAAAAAACCAAGCAGAGACAAACATGGAATATCTTGTCGAGAATCAACAGACCAGATGCAATATGATAATTCAGTTACAAATATTCATCCAAGCTGTTAAATCATATATCAGCTTAGCACAGTGGAGAAGCTTTGATTTTGGAAAGTCAGCAATAAGTGGGAGATGGGGAATTTTGCTGCATCCAACTTTATTTTTGTTACGTTAACTTTTATAGGTCTAAAAAAGCCACAACTTGTCAGTCAGCTCTAATTGGGACCTAATTTCATTGATCTATACAGGCCATGAATGTTTACTTATTTTGACAATGTTGACAGGGTGGATATTTAAAAAACAAATTGTTATGTGAAATAACCATTTTTTTAGTTAGCCCTTATAAGCATAGTGAATATAGTGAAGTACACATACATCTCCCCAAATTAAAATCTAAACTAAAAATGCAGAAAAGGTAAAAGAGAAAGAAACATGAAAAGGAAGGAGACTTTCTCGGAAATTAGTCATTTTAAATAGACAGAATCATTGGAACATAGAATAAGACATGTTGAAAGGGACCTTTGGAGTTCTCTGGTGCAAACTGCAGCTCAGAGCAGAGCCAGATTAGGTGGGGGTTTTCAAGCTCTTGTTCAGTTGAGTTTTGAATACTTCCAAGGGTGGAAATTCTAGAATCATTTTGGATACCTCTTCCAGTGTTTGACTACCAATATGTGATGAGTGTTGGAGGTTTTTTTCCACTTACATTGGTATTTCTTTTGTTGCAGCTTATGACTTTGGTTCTTTTTAAACAGCTCTGTACTCCTGAGCATCTGGCTCCAACTTATTTATATCATAGGTGTATGAAGTAGATGAGGAGCAATAAGACCTTTCCTTAGCACACACTTTTTCAGGCTGAACAATCCTGATTCTCAGCCGGCCATTACATGTCTAATTCTCTAGCTCCCTAACCACTTCTTTTGGCCCTCTACAAGACCTACTTAAATATACCAGTGTCTTTCTTATACAGTGTACAAAATGATATGCATATGTGCATATGGACATGTGCATTTGTGTATGTGTATATCCGGAAATGAGCTGAATTACTTTGAACATATATCTCCAATTGAACAGAGTGTTAACATCATTTAGACTCCCTTTCCCATGAAAGAGTGGGCAAGATGATCTTTCCAACTGGGGCTGTTCTGTGGTTCTATGATTCATTCTCAAATGTCTACTTTAATAAAGAGACATGGCAGATTTTAACTTTAGTTTCTTTTAAGATTTCTTTGTTAACTCAGTAAATTTTTTAACACTAAAAGTAGATTTCTCTGAACTTATGGGAAGATTTGTTATTGTAAAATTTAAATTTAGTCCACAGAGTCAGAAATGTAATGGGGTTTGTTGCTTTTTTTTAAAATGAAAGATGTAATATCTGCATAACTGAGTTTTTTCACGTTAATTTTTTTGTTTTCCATGTCTTAAAAATGAAGGATTTGCACTTGTGCAAGTTTGTGGCAAACCAAAATCCTTCCAGTTGCCAGACTAAAACAAACATGCAGTTTTGTGTCAGTTGAAGAGTAATCTTTTCTTTCAGAATATCTGTGTTCAGAGCTGGAACTCATGCCTGTCATTCCAATCCTTTTTTAAAAGACTGGTTTCATTTTTTATATAAGTATTCTAGACTCAATTTCATGGAAAGCAAAAGGAAGTGAAAAACTTTTTTGTGCAGATGATGGCTGTGGTCTGGCAAAAGCATGGAAAGCAAAAGCCAACACATGTTGGCTTGCATTTACAAATGAATATATTTTCATTAAGAAATGCTGACATATTTTAGTTTTTGCAACTGTAAATAATGCTATTATGAGGGGTTTTTTTTAATTCTGTAGAATGTAGATTCCCCCTTTGTGTAACATAAAATCAATAAAATTTTTCCATAATTTTACTTTATTCAAATATAATTTTTTAAAGCAAATACTAAAATATAAAATCATAATATTTAAATGTCTGGAGGAAACAAAATTCTGATGCTTTCCTGAAAGAATGGAAATGCCACTTGGAAGGAATCTCCTGATATTGTCTAGTCCAGACTGCCACTCAAAGCAAGTCTATTACCAACACCTCTCTGACTCAGTCTTTCAGTCTTTGTTTTCTCTAGCCCAGGCCAACAAACCTCCAAGAAAAGAGGCTACCAATTCCAGTGCTGCAACACCCTCCTGGGTTATGCTTGAGGCTCTAAGCTCTGACTTGGTAGACCTTGTTGGAAACCTTTTCAATTTTTCCTCATCCAGCCTATCACTCAGGAAATTCAATTCCTGACATTGTTTCTCTTATGCAGCGCAGCATCTTGGTGCAGCCCCGTATACCTTATCAGCAATAGACTCCCAGGACTGAACCACAGGAGCAGACATATTCATTTAGGTGTTCCCCATTACACCAAGTCTTTTCCAGCATGTCTGGCAATGAAACCGTGAATTTCCCAGCCTCTAATAGAAAAACAAACAACTTCCTTGGAAGTTAACTGTAAAGTCTTTGGATTTTAAAGTCTTTCTTCATCTGTAAATTTCAGTAAGTCATTTTACATTGTGCTTTTGGGGGAGTTTTTTGTTCTTTTTTGGGGGGTTTACTCATGGCGATTTTTTGGTGGGTTGTTTTTGGGTTTTTTAATATACCACTGAATACCTTATCGATATAAGAAACTAGAAATGGTTTTCTCCCTTTCTTTTTTACATTTGACTGAAAGCCATATTTGAACAGCTTTTAACATGCTTAATCTAGTCATGGTGACTACTGTGAGTGAAACATATTTCTGTGGTCTGTGGCTGCCAGAAATTGACTTCTTACACTACCAGAAGTGATAAAAGTCATAACACCTAAACTGTGTAGAACAGCTGAACAGAACAGACTTTAGATATCAAAATAATTTTCTCCATTGCAGTTCTGTGTCATTGAGCCTTGATCTTATGTATTATTAGTTTTGTGACAGATAAGTTAGGTGCTCACACCTGTCAGTTGAAACTGGATCACTGACTTTACTTCAGGATTATCACCTAAATTTAAGTGTCTAAATGGAAGTGTCTGCATGAGTATTTCGTGTGTAAGGTCCAAATATGATCTTCAGAGATACAGGCAGAGCTGTCAATGGAGCTTATGATTCGTCTTATGACAATAAAGACACCTGGGACATATTTAATTTCCATAAGCACTGGTTTCTGATACTTTTTATGTTGCTCAAAGTTTCTATTAGTGCAATTCAGGGCTAGTAGTCATAGCACAGGTAGATCCTGTGAAAAATCTGCACACTCTGGGAGAGGGAGCTGGAAACTAAAACGTCCCTAGGGTGTCTAAGGCATAGAAAAGCTTAGATACTTGTTTAAACAATAGTATTGAACCTTTCCTTATGTGTGCCTTCCAACCTCAGATATTTTATGATACAGTTGGTCAGTTAAATTCCACTGACTTCATTGACTGAGGGTGTAAGTCAAAGTTCTCCCATGTTCAATGTTTTTTGAAATTATTAGTCCCCAGAAAGCTGTAGTTCCTATAGTTCCTGCTTGTATCTTCCATCTGCACCTCCAATACCTGAGAATGCCTCAAATGAAAATGGTCAGTTTTATAAAGGAACTGTCAAGTTCAAAATCTCTCTTGTTCTATAGAAACCTATATTATACGCATGTACTTATAGTCCTTAATCCAGAGTTGAATCTCATTCTTGGGGCTTTAAACTTTTTTCCTTTTTTTTTTTCTTTTCCTTTTTTTTTGTTTTTGTATTCTATCTTAGGTTTAATCCTACTTTCAACTTCAGGGTGTGCATTAAATGTAATAGCAGAGGGAAAGCAGCTATAGAGAGTAGCTATTTATGGTAGACAACACATTACCTAGGTGAAGTGACTTACTACATAAAGGCATTAATTATCATGAAAAATTAGTGAAAAAGTACAATTTAAATCATACTAATACTTTAATTACCCAGTTACTCCTCCCCATAGCTACTACACAAAAAACCAAATTAATTTGCTAATTAAAAATCACATATTTTAAGTGAAGACAAATTCTTAAAAGTTTATTGACTTCATTTTTCTTACATTATATTTTGGAAGAATCAAAAAGGGAGAGTTTAGAAATGAATCAGCTTATGTGTGGCATTTCCAACAGAGATATTGAATTTTCTCCTGATACTACTTTTTATATATTGCTAATGGCTTTGGAAAGACTTTACATTCAAAGTAAACAATCAATGAGATCCTCTTTTAATCTAAAGATAGCAGTAGTTTTCTTCCTCCTGAAAATGATTTTAAACTATAAAGTTGTAAAGGATGCAGGATGGTAACTTTTAGTGTTCTTGATTACTGTCACTTCTTCACGTAGTAGGGTGCCTACCAATTCAGTGCTCGACTCTTTAGGAATAAAAGGAAATAAATGGAAAACAGTCCTGTGGTTGCAGTTGAAACTTAAAATAATATGCAAAACTGAAATATGACAACTATGGAAGTCCACTGCAACTCTAATGTGACAATGATGAAACAGAAGTTGAATTACCTCGAAACAGCCATTGTAGGCTAACAAGAACAGATGTAGAGGCAAAGTAATCTGAATATGTTTACACCAGGGTAAAACAAGGTAGAACTGAAAGATTGAGGTTGCGTTTCTTTTAACAGATGAATATGTCATGTGGAGGATGTCTATCAAAAAGACATACAGGCTGGTCATTTGCACCTTTCGAACTAGTTGAACTTTGTAACCAGAGACTTTAGGCTAGCATGACAACAGAATTGAAAAATCTGGGTATCATGTTTTAATATTAGTCCCAATTTTACAGACTCCAGCTTTGCAAGCTACAACTAGCAGAGACAGATAAATAACTCATTATAATTCTAGCCTCCTAGGTTGATTTTTCACTAGGAACGACTAATTTTTTGCAAGCTTTTTTGTTTTCTACTGCATTACACACAACTGGAAGTAAGTTCATTATATGTAGCTTGTTTTTATTATTTTATACAATTTAAGATAAATATATAAGTAATGTAAAATACTTTATTTTCAATAGATAAACACTTTAAAGACTATGCAAACATGCCCTGAGAGAAGCTGCAACCCATAGACAGCCCATGCAGGAGTAGACAAAGTTTTATTTTATTTTGCTCCCTTGTTTTACCCTCTATAACAATACCAAAGCTATCACAAAAGCTACAAAAACATCAGTAAGGCACCTTTATTTTGTTTTGCAGGTTCAGGAGTATTTTCCAGCATCTTACTCTATTTTATATTACTTTCCTTTCAGGAAAGAAAGATTCTTCTTTCAAACTCCTATATTTTCCACTCACCACCTTGATGATGATGTTTTACACAGTATAATCATTCATTTCTTGTCCTTTATCTCACAGTCTACTGGAGCCATATAGTTAATCTATGAGTCTGGATTTTTTTACTGTCTTCAGTAGGAGTTGAACATACTTTTTCACATTATTCTACACATAAAAAGAAAAAAAGAATAATTCAGTGGAAATTATAATGGTAATTTTTTCAAACATGATCATAAAATACAAACGTAAGAGTCAGACATCATTTAACAAGTTATATTCATGCATTGTTTTCATGCTGTTCTTTATATATAATCCTGACAGTGAGCAAAATATCTTGTTATTTCTACCAGTAAACAAAAATTGAATGCACAGGTAATGTAATTCACAACATATATTTGCTTTTACACATTCAAGAGAATTTTGCTAAGACACTCCCGTGTTTGTGCATGTGTGTGTATATTAACAGGTGTGTGGTATAAAAATGTATATTATTTGCATTTAAATAGATAACAAAGAAGATGATGTTCTCTTTGTGTTACATTAATAAAATAATAATCAAGTTCAGACATTTTCTCTGGAATCGTTCTTAAAAGAACAATCACCACTTGTAATTAAGTTGAATGTGAACTACCATCAAGTTTACTGTAACTCCATCTTTTTTACATACTTTTGCAATGCTTAATGTTTAGATCAACAGTGATAGTAGGGCTTGTACTTATTTTTGTGTGAAAGCTGTATAAAAAACACTGCTTGCGATTCATAAACATCACTGAGTCCTTCTAATATGTTTTTATACTTACATCTTTGTAATACACTTTTTTTTCTTCATTTGAATTGTATTAAAAAAGTATCTTGTTCTTACTCCTTAGAAGCAAATGCAGATATATGGCTGATTGGTATTTATTATGTGCTCTTGCCTACGTTAAGCAGGTTATTATGATCTGGATTGTATTCCCACTGCACTATAATATCATTTACAGACTCACTGATTTCTCAAGACAGACCAAGCTTATCCAGAAATGATAGAGGAGGCTTATGGTATGATTTCCCATTAGTAATCAAAATTATTGATTATTGTATTATAGCATGACACAGAAAATAAATATTTTCAGTCCAAGATACCTTCTTGGCATAAAAATATTTCCTCATGAAAAAAATCTTTATTTCACATGCAAATGTTTGCATGCTAATCTGTATTTTACTCCATAGCCTACATTAAATATTTTTTTTCACAGAATATAATTTTAAAAATATGCATATTTGAAGGCATAAAACTGCTATGTTTGAGTAATTCAATAGATGAAAAATGAGTTTGTTAATAACATCTGCCCCTTGTTATAAGAGTAATGTAAAGCAAAGGTTTTCAGAAGTAGGATACCTCAGGATATCCCTGAATAGTCAATGGAGATTATGTAGAAGGAATTAAAATCTTTCATATCCTGTGATATACTTACTGTTTTCAGTCTGAGGCTTCCAAACACTGTATTAAAATGATATGCCTTACACAGAATGTCTGATTGGAATATTACAAATACTTAAAGCAGCAATACTGTAAGTTGTCAGCATATATAAACACAGAATAATGTCCTTTCCAATGGAAACCAGAGGACACTAAGAGACAGGATAAATAGCAGTCTATAATGATAATTTTGCATAAAGTAATTTTAAAATGTAATGATGCACAGGTAGCCAGGATCTTATTCTTCCTTTTCGCTTAAAGAAACCACATTAGAAAAACCTCTTAGACATTTCAGTGTTTAAAAATGAAATTGTAAATGAGAGAATGTAATTGCAATTTTTTTTTATTTCACAATAAAAGTATTGGAGTTCCAATTGTAGTGCACAGCTGAAAGAGCTCTGAAGATAGTCAAAGGAATCTGCATCTGCTAACATGAGCGCTTATACAGTAACAGGTCTGCCCTAGGTTGTTCCAGGTACATTGCATCTCAACAGATGCAATGTCTTGAAATTTTTTTCAAGACATTGAAATCTTTTGTCTTAAAATGACAAAAGTGTGATGGGATCACTCTCACATCAACCGCTAGGAAAAAACCAAAATCTGCTGGCAAGCACCATGTTTCGCAAATTTTGTGTTGTCCTTGAATTACTTTCCCTCAAGTTCTCATGAAATAAATCTCTTGATCTGTAGTGGCATGAAAGGTCAGGTGGTTTTCAAGCAAGGACTAAATCCCCAAGCGTGTAATGGATAAATTTAACTTTCACCTTTTTAGTTGTTTTATTTGATGACTCTGCAAAAGTTTAATCTGAACTATTGCTGAGTCAACTAAAGTTGCTTTAATCTGTTGACACTATTGTCCACTACAAATAGAACTAGTAATGTCCTCTTTAGAACTGCTCTAAGAAGCAGTTGAACAAACCAACAGATAAACATCTATCCATACATCTCTATCTGTCTGTGTCAGTGAATAGTAGCCTTTCAGAATTTTTCTAACATACACAGCTGCCACAGGAGGACATGATACACAAGATGACCACAATTCCTCAGTTTTTCATGATATTTCTTAAGGAAATAAGAACTTATATGTTTGTTTGTTTGTTTGTTCATTCATTTGCTTGTTTTGGAGTTACAACTGCATTGGAACAGCTTTCAACCAACAAAACTTTATAGGGCACTAGAAATAGATATGCTTTATCATTTGTAAAGAGTCACTTATTTCAAGACAAATAGCTAAAACATTCAAATATTCACCAAGACTTCCACTGAAGTTATGTTGCTCTGTTTCTTTCGTAGTATATAAATTAAAGTCTGTTTTCTACCTACTGGGGAGTTACTTTCCAGAAATTCTTTGTATGCTGAAAACATTTGATGAAGAAGGACAGTAAAACAGCCTGTGAACTTTCATGTGAATTTAGCTCTTGTTCTTTCTCATCCTTTTAAGTAACCCTTTTAGTAAATAAAACAAACAAACAAATAAACAAAATAAAACCCCAAAACAAAACAAAAGGAGGTAAAAACAACCAACCAAACCCTATGAAGCTACAATACAACAAATAAACAGGTTTTTATTCTCAGAAAGACAGTTTCTAGGGATGACAGACAATTCGAGAAATTACATATACTAATATATAGAATGAGGCCTCATCAAGTGACCTTAAATCCCTCAGTCCTGCAAAGGTATTCACACTGTTTCGTAAAGGTCTATAATGCTTTTTATGAAATAAGGAATGAGTTTAATATACTCATAAGAGATAATTGCAAAGCTCCCATGATTTTAATGAGGTAGGAATACAGTCCCCAGAGAGATTTTTCATAGATGTGTACATCTTTACAAATCGCTATACTTCATTTTCTTCCTTAAAATTTTCAACTAAATATCTAAATGGTTTTTTTTTTTGCTACTAATAGATATCTCTAGCTGAATCTATATTTTGGGGGTAAGTGGACATACGAAGTGAAATATGGTAATTTAACCCGGAAGAAGAGAAATTTTTTATAGAATTTGCCTCAATTGCTATAGTAGCATTTATGTAGGAATTTGTGCTGTAGTCATGCTGAAAATATCCCACTGGATATAATTTGAGAACTCACTGTTTATCTATAATGATGATTTTCAGATGTCCTATAAAACATCTTAGAAAATTTCTCCCCCTCTAGTCCTGTCACACTTTACCCCATGTACTTTTTTCCTATTTTTTTCTTCAGTACTCTATACAATTATGACAGTAGCGCTAGTATTTTCGGCAATTCAATTCTTGTTTGGCCCCATTAAAGCTTAATATATTCTAGCAATAGAAAATAAAGGAAAACCCTAATTTGTATAAAAAAAAGTTGACATAAGAGACTTATTCTAGTAGGGTCTAAGGCATGTATTTTTTACTTTTGTAATGTTAATTCTTACGGTGTGATAGAAAATACTTTACAGATCACACATAAAAGACAAGAGAAAACACAGTCTTGAAAATGGCAAATAACTTATTTCTAAGAACTGCAGGAGCCAGATCTGCTTTCAGACATGTAGGCACTCTGTGTGTCTTGTAAAGTCAGTGACTGTGCATGCATATGCACGTATCACATAGGTTTTTGGTCAGGGTTTGTTTTCATTTTATGCCTTTTTATATATTAAGTAGCCAAAAGGCAATTTACAAAGCAAGAAATTAAATACTAGCAATGTAGAAAGTCATAGGTTAGAAAAATCAGTGAATGAAAACATTCTTCTTGAAGTACCAACATATTTGTGTCCAGCAGTTAGAAGGCTGAAGTACAAAATGTGAAGGCATGTAAAACCCATAAGATCATTTTAACTGAGAATGGAGTTACAGAGAAGATGTACTTTCATAAGGCAACGTGAAACAAAAATTGATTTTATTACAGAAACAGATAAGCAAGTGTATTTAGCTTTTCAGACACAAGTTGTCTCTTTTGATTTATTCAGATGTGCAGGACAGCCTATTTTTTGATGATAGAGAGAAACACTCATTGATCACATGTCAGGAGGACCCATTCAAGAAGATCCTGCTGTGTACAACTCTTTCACTGCCAACATGGAAATGATGAGTGAAGGAAAATTTTGCTTGAAATACTGTAATTCTCTAATTCTTTGCCTAAAGAAGTTTAGATGAATTCCAAAATTGCCCATGTGTCCTAAAATTAATGACCAGAATGATATGGATGGGCTGGTTTTTATTTCTTTAGACACCAATTTTATAAATTAATGTGGGAAAAATTGTTAAGACACAGAAGACAAAAGTACTAAGAAGTCCCAAAGAATTGAAACAAGGTTCTCTTTCTCAGTAGTGTTGTTTGGAACTCACATTTCTGTCTTTCAGGGCCTCCAGCTTAAGCTACCCACAACAACTAATGCAAGGTTTGGAAAGGGCTGGTGCAGCCTCCACAACTCACAGTTCTCTATGGCCTTATAGTTTGTTATGAAGCCCTTGTGACTTCAGAAAGTACATATGGCTATTGCTGCTAACTCTTGGACCTACAGGCACACTGGGAACACAAGATCATAATATGCATGCTTGGGATTTGGGTTGGTTTTTGGTTTGGGTTTTGGGTTTTTTTTATTACTATACAGGCAGTAGTTTTGTAGTTTCCTTGGTAGAGAAAATACGGGATCTCGACAGTTTGCACTTAGATAGATTATTGTATCTTCAGTTTAGTAGCTTGCAAGTAATGATTTTCTATTATTCCTTCAAATAAAAGATCTATGGATTCAAATTATGAAATCAACTTTTCTTATAGGACATTTCTGAACAGAATGTTGCATTTCCTATTCTGTTCTAGATGTCTTCAAGCTTTTTCATCTTGTCTTCAATCACATCTCAGTCAAGTGACAGGCTGAGACAGAACTGTAAGGGGAAGAAACACAGGGTACTTTGCAGCTCCTTTCTTCTCTTAGGCACTTGTCACACAGCAGCAAGGTGCACAGTTGCCAGCATACTTCTGGTTCTGGTGTTGATTTCTCCTGGAAATTCTCCTAGTTCTATCACTGTAGACACAGCCTTTGTCTAGCTATAGCTTTAATTGACAAGGCAAAGTTGAAGATGAAAACATCAAAAAAAATGGGTGAAAATTCAAAGTTATTTCTGCAGTGGAATTTTCACTGTATTTTGCTGCATTTATAATTGTTAAAATATTCTTTAGCTTATTTCATGTACAGTCAGGACCTAATAATCTGGGAGAAAGCAGAAAAGTGGGCAGTGTCTGACAGAAACTCTTCTATATAGCATATGCACCAAGATGAACACTATCTAATTATCAGCTCACACAAACAGTGTGTTTGCTGTCTTACGTAATTAATGAGGCAGTCTATTAAAAAGCAGAAAAGAAATTTACGTGATGCTCAAAGTTTTCAAGACTGTGGACCACTATGTTTGAAAGCATGGTCAGTACAGGAGGCATACTGATTTTCTTAAAAACAGGTGAACAATGTTATGTATAAATGTTGAGGGGTTTGTTTTGTACCTTTCATGTTTTGTCTTGTATTAGTTGTTACTAGCAGAAGTTAAAGCGTTATTCCTGAGTTATTTCTGTTTATACCCTTCCCAATGGTATCTTGGTTCTGTGTGCTTCTGTTCAACTGATTTATACACCTTAATATTGCCAGGATTGATCTAATTTTATTCAATATGCATAGAGGATTGTTAGGAATGTTCATGAGATAAAACATACTTAAAATAAAAGCGACTCTGTGTTTTATAGGTTCCCTGAATCAGATGCAGCAACATTAGAAGAATGAATGACCCAGTGCATGAAAGAAATCAGAGACTAAAATCTCACTGATTTCACTCATGACAATGAGAAAGGACAAAAGTAGTTAAAAGTTGTCATCCATGATATGAGATTCAGATGTAGAATTGCAAGCATAGCATCTGTTCTTTCTGCCTTAGATTTCCAAGGGGATTTTGTTATACTCAGGCATATTTTGAAATGGTCAAACTGCAGCCATGACCAGAAATGTGCTTCTGTACATTCATGTACTTCTGAGTGGAATTTTATGGGCTTTTTTTCCTGATACCAAACATATTGCCTTCCTATATGTTGTTACTACTTTGACTTTTCTATCTCTACTCCACAGGGGCTGTACACAGGTTCTAGTCATAAGCTTAAGACAAGGAAATAGAACTAAGATGTGAATGTTAATGAAGATATGGTACACCAATAAGGTACTGGAACATGTGCAGGAGTACCAAGGAAACTGTTGCAATGAATTTTTGAAGAAGTTAAATTAAACTGCTAAATATTTTGTGGACACTGTTCGCTTGGCTAAGTAGATTTTAAGCTCCTTTTACTTTTTACAGGATAATGTAACACTCTCTAACAGGATAGTGTAACACTCTCTAGATTACAATGTACTCTGAATGTCCAGCATTTTTAGATTTTTTAGTCTCTATTCAGTTTTCCATGCTTCAGAGCAATTATAAATCCAATAACATGAATTAGAGATGCTTCCTTTAGTGTCATGGATGATGCAGGCACAGAAGATGATGCAAGCTGTGAGGCTGAAAAACTTTGTAGGTTTGATCAAATAAGGGAGGTCATGATAGAAGGAGAAAAAAAGTTATTCAATGGAAGTAATTCATTGTTTGTCTAAGTCTTGAATCTAGTGGCCGCTCAGCAACACTGAATGCTGACACACCTCAAAATGTTAAAATCAGGTATGTTTTTATAGAAGTTTATTTAACCTTTCACACTCCTTGGTAATATCAGAATCAGGAATTTTGAAAGGAAGAAGCAGAGATTACGGATGTATGTGGATAGCATATCTATGTGTCACTAAGTGATAGAGAATGTTCAAGAAACAGAAGGTATACTCAGATTGTATGAAGGTACACCACAGATTTAAGGAGTGGACAGAACAACAAAACCATTCCCAAATTTATACTGTGCTTGACCTTAGCTCAGGTGAAGTCCCACTGTCACTGGGCTCAGTGGCAAGAATAAGCATTCATTGGCTTCAGCAGCTGAGCTTTCAGTTAGTGTATTTAGAAAAACAGCATGGTTTTAAGTTCCACAGTTCACTCTTTCTACTCTCGTCTCTTGTGGCAGCACAGTCAGTTCTGCCTAAATTCAGGAAATGATGGATTAGATCAAATCAGTGTAAATGGGGAGAGGAAGAAAGGAAAAGACCATGAGTATAATCTGGGCAGCTGGAAAGTTGATACTATTTTTAAATCTTATTAAAAACTCTAAGCCATATGTAAATTTGAGATAACACACCTCCCTGGTCACTATGCCTCAAAGGAATTTACTTCAGTAATTCATATTTAATTTCATAATTATTAAGCTGGATAGTGTATTTTCAATATTTAATACGAAAAATGCTTAGGTGTTTTCAAAGTAACCTTTCATTTTGGCCATCAAAAGCCTTGATAAAAATCTCTATGTGTTTCTTATTCTGTTTAGCGATAACTGAATCAGGTTTTCTTTTTTCCTTTCAGTGTTTCAGTACTTTTGACCACCTGTCAGCCGACCAAAATTAAAAACAGAGGCTGATTAAATGACTCTCTATGGTGCTGTTCAGGCAGCTTCATTAGTGTTTCTGTTTATGGCCACTCAGTGAGCCCCACTGCTGTAACTTCTGACAGTTTATGGAAGCCGATTTGAAGGCACAGGATGTGAGGTGCACAATTTTGCACAGTTGCAAAGTTTTGATTGCATGAATTATACATGAAGTCCATTACTGTCGATGCTCACTGGTGGTAGCAGCAGTCTGAAGGTGTAAACCAGCTTTTTTCATTGAAACAAGTAAAACCCAACCAACCAAATACTAAAAGCCTCATAAAGGAGGAAAATACAGAACAAGAACAACAAAAAAATCCCAAACATTCTTTATTTTTCTATGTAATCACTAGATTGCATGAAAAACAGATGAGAGCTTTCCAGCTCATTTTGCTGGTTTTCAGGTATATTGAGAACTAAGGTGTCAGGAAGGGAAAAGGCGATAGAGAAATAAACCTTCAAGGCTATGGCTGTAGATTATTGCACACATAAAGGATTTCTCCAGCATGAACACAGCAAACATCTTTGAAACCTCTCAATGTCACTTTGCCAAAGATGTCTCCTCTCTTCACTAGCTGTCTGTCTGCTCTGTCAAATGTAACACTTTATTAAAGCTTTGGGGCTTCATTTTTTGCTTTTTTTCCTTTTCCTACTATCTGTCTGCCTGCCTTTTCAGATGACAGGAAAAAATTTCAAAGGCAAAAAAGATGAGAGAGAGAGCAAAACTGGCTTTGATTTCCTGTATTCCTGTTTTACTCAAATGACTTACTACTTCCCTGCTATTTTTTCATTTTTCATACTAAAAGCAAAATCTTAATTTTGGTGAATATTTGGTGTTAATTGTCATGCAAATGCTTCTTGGTGGAGTACTATATAAAGCCTTTAACCCTTCCCCTCACACCACTTGAGCAAATTAATTTATCTATGTCACAGTGTACAGTAATGCACCAAAACCCAACAGTTACACAGATGCTACTCTCATTGACATCAGTGGACAGGTTGTACCCAGGCAAACTACAGTACAGTAGAACCTGTAGGTACTGATGTAGAAAATAAGTGAAACCAATCAGGCACTGCAAGCTCTATCAATTTCACACAGAGGGGATGTGTGCTTCCTCTTCCTCTAGAAATGGCCAGAATAAGTAAAGTTGTACATGCATCATATTTATACTTGATTCCACTGCAAACGAAGGCAGTTTCCACTTGCAAGGGTTCTTAGTACTCATTCCACATGCCTAACATGCCCTTTCTGTCTGAGGCTAGATGTAGAGCACTGCTCATGATTATTCATGGGAATGTCTTAGCAAGACATTCACAGCCTTAATGTGTCAAAAAACAAATGTTCATGGGGTAATACTTGTACCTTGAAGTATTTATGTTAGGAAAAAAAAATACATTGGCAAATTAGTATAAGGCAAACTGCCTTATACTTTCAACTGCCCTGAAACCTTTTTTCTGATTTCTTAAAACCACTTCCTCAGTACGTTCAAAATTTCTATTAATGTGTCAGGTAAGAACAAATTACACACCTTTCCAACTAAAGGTTCTTCAGCAGTCTACTCGGTGTACCTAGCTTGAATTACAAACCTTCTGAATTAATTCAGCTGCAGATTTTCATGGTAAAGCAGATTCATCTGTTGCAGTTGTTTTCCACAGGTGACTCTCAGAAGTTATGTACTTCTCAGTACATGAAGCTGTGCTGTTCCACAGTCACCAATACCAGTCTTTTGCACTGTCATCAAGCAGTACTAACCTGATTAGATCAGACACAGGCACACAATAAGATTTCTTAGCCAGAAACCATGGTGTGGACTGTCCCTTAGAGTATGCTGTCTCTGTTTTTACACACACTTTACATCTCCTGCACTTGTCAGAAAACATTTCAGCACAAAATTAGAATAGCAGGGAGAGACAGATATTGGCCCAGTCAAAAAATTGCAAGAGCAGATTAGCCTACCAATATTTTTTGAAGAAAGCGAAAAAAGAAATGCAAGCTTGTCTCACTCCACAGCAGGTTGTCTCTGCAGCATTTCTGAATCCATGCTCAGAGACCTATGTTAATATTTGCCATTGACTGTACTACTGACCCATGGTCTGTGCAGACTCATAAGGAGCAATTTAAATACTAAAAATTTTTAAAGTTGTGTCAAGAAATGCTTCCTCTTTAGGAAAATTTTTTCTGCATTTTCCCATACTAGGCAATAGAATTATTTCATTCTTAACCCTGACATATTCCCTACTCAGCAGCAAGCCTATCAACATCTTTTTTGTCAGAGTAGAGTTCTGTAGGAAATTAGATGCAACTGTACAGAAACTGGTAGTGTCTAAAGCAACTATTCCATCTTAGATGCAAGGTATAATTTTGAGTAGGTAATGAGAAAAATACCAAAATGAATGTCCTATTTCTGCCATGCTGTGGCATCTAACAGGTTGCATTATGGACTTTTTGCAATGTGTAGAAAGACTGATTGAAAGCAAGATCACTGACCCGAGATTCCAGGCAGTTAATATTTTCTGTAAACATGTACATATAAAGGATGATGTAAGGATAAAAGGAGGTCAGTAAAGGGGGATGAATCAGAGAATCAAATGAGTATTTTCAATCTAATCTCACTAAACAGAAAATCTGTAATTATTGCAAATGTGATCTTAACTCAGGGAAATAGGAAGTAGAAGTATGCCTGCACAATATCTCAACACAACCATTTTGCACATTTCTAGTGAGCACAAAGACATATAACCTGTTAATGGAACCATGAACAGGCAGATATATTTTTCTGCATGTTTTGTATTGAAGTAAGAATGAAATACCATATTTGTTTTATTTCAGGGAGTTTTAATGTCTGTTTCTAGAACACAGTATTTCTTTTATTTGCTTTCTACAATTATTCCTAATTAGATAAATCATACACACATAATATAAAAGCTTACTTTAGTTTAACTGTGAGAAAACCAGTGCTAGTTTCCCACTGCCAGAAAACGTAGCCTTAGCATCTGCTATAGCTTTCATGGAACTGCAGTTAATCAATGGCAGTTTCCCAGGACTCTCAAGTCCTTTCCTCAGAGATACTTACACAGTCAGTCAGTCAGAGTAATTTACTTAGACTACTCTTGTAGAAGTTGGTCCATCCCTCGTGCAAGACTTTGATGAAATTAATAAGGTACCTGTTAGCCCATGCCTTCAGCCTGTCTAAGTCTCTGAACAGCAGACCTGCTCTCAAACACACAGACTGGTCTTTCAACATGGTGTTATCTACTAATTTGATGAGACAGAGCACTTCTTCACCTCTTCCAGATCACTGATAGAGATGTTAAACAAGACTAAACAGGAAAGAATTCTGAGGAATTCCACTTGCACATTGCTGTCAGGGAGATTTCAAACTGTTGACTACTACCCATTGAGCTAAGCAATCCAGAACATTTTTCATTTGCCTTGTAATACATTCACCTATATTATAATGTTCAAATATTATATTATAATGTCCAAACCTGAATGCAAGGATGTGATGAGATTATGTTGAAACCTAGCTAAAGTCAGACACTTTCCCTATCTGTGACTAAGGGAAAGTCAACACTGTCCCTTATTCCACAAATCCTGTAGTTTTATCCCAGAAAGTAACTATAAGACACAACTTTCTGTAAGTCAAATTGTATCTATTTTTTAAGGTAATCTCTTCATGTATGGAAAAATTGCTACCAAGAAGAGTTGCTCTATGATTTTCACAGCAATTACAGTGAGGTTGACAAGCTCATAGTTGTTTGAATTGTCCTCAGACTGTATGGAGATTATTTTGTCTCCCACTGCTGATCTCTGAGTACCCTTGTGTGCAACACATCTGCTCCCATGAATTAGTGTGAATCAAGATTTCTCAAAAAATCCCGGACTCCAACTTTCATCTGCTGCTGGTAGTTTCTCTCCTTCTTCAACCTTGGTTCTAAATACAGAGAACTGAGAGACCCTTTTGGTGAAAATCAATAAAGGCAGAGTACCTCATCCTTATCTTGTATTCAGTGTCACTAGGTGGCTCACCTTCTTCAGAAGTGGGTCAATTTTTTCACTGTTGGTTCATTTACTGGCAGTGTAGTCCAGAAAAATTATTCTTGCTATCCTGGACATCCTTTGCCAATTTCAACTGTGGCTGTTTTTATTTTTCCACCAACATTCCTGAACATCCAGGCAATGTTTCTGCATTCCTCCACTACACCCTGTCCTTGTTTCTTCTTGCTGCATGTCCCCCTTTTTTTGTTTAATTTTCCTGGAGCTTTATTCTGAGTATGCCTGTTTATTCATCATAAGTCTGTTTGTTTTCCTGTTTGTATGGGAACACATCATTTTTGTGCCTGGAGGAGGTTGTTCTCAGAGGTCTGACAGTACTCTTAAACTCTTCTGCCCTTCACAGTTGCATCACAAGGGATCCTTTCTACCTTTTCTGAATAAGTCAAAGTCTGTTCTAGTGAAGTTCAGGGGTCTGTATTCTGCTTCTTGTCTTCCTCACCTCCTTCAGGATTTTGAACTTCCCTCTGTCATATATATTATGTTGCCATGAACAAGGAGTGGATAAGCTCAGAGCAGAGCACTACATGCAGAATTGGCTGCAAAATACTCAACTCTATACTTATTTACAAAGTATTAGTCCAAGGTTAGTAAAGAAGTGGGCGAAGAATTGAAACCACTAACTTTGGTGTAAGGAAATCTTTCTCACTGGGATTCTTTTGCCCAGAGTAACTGAAGCAAGTATCCAAGGGTCTTTATAAAACCTAAACTGTTGAAAAGATGAGACAATTGTGAAATCACAGCATGATTCTTTTTTCATAATGTTCTTTTAATCACTGCTCACATCTTGCACTTAAATGTCATCTTGTCTGCTAATCTAAAATTTATTAAGAATATTCATGTCCTCTAATTGTCTTTTCTTGTGAACATTATTGAACTTAACCTTAGAGGAGGTTCCTCCCTGGAAATCATGGATCACAGATACACAATAGCAGCTACCAATTATACATGAAAGGTGCATATGAGATCACTGGAAGTGTCAATATTGACTTTTCTCCAGGCTGTAATGGATGAGTCATACCTGATCTAATGATTTTTATCATAATTCTAACCACTGCATTAGTAAGAGATGGCAAAATTAAAATGCTAGGCAGATGTAACCTTTACTGATAAAATATATATATTATTAACTTCATTACAAGCAGCTTTCTTTAAAGTTCTTTAGAAACTGCTAATAATGTTGACAGAAGTGATGGATAAAAGCTCAGAACATTTTCTCAGTGAATTTTGTCAGTGATGGAAAAAATTCCATAGAATTAATTCAAACTATTAAGAAGCATTATTTAGATTTTTTCTGCCTCAGCTATTTTTCCTTTTTTTAGAGGAAACATCTGTATCTTCTCAGGTGCATCATTTTTAATTACCTGGATGCCAATTATTGATTAATATCTACTGGATTTTTTGGGGTTAGTCTCTATTTTTTCAGAACATCTTCTCTCAATCAGTGTTACCTTTCTCTCACCACATACTCTTGACATCTCTTGAAATAACATATAATAGTCCTCTTTCTATCCGTAACCCAGAAATTGATCATTTTCAGCCAGATTGTTTTAGCTTCATGGAGCTCTATTAACTCTGATAGGGTTCTACAGAGACCCAGCAATCTAGCCATACTCTATCAGTTCTTGGATTGAATTTTCATTTTCTTTCAGTTTCTAACTAACCTTTATTTCAGTTGTCTTTTGCTGAAAACCATGAAAGAAAAGTTCTCTTTGTTATCTGTTTTTTAGTTTTGGTTTTGTTTTTATACAGGTAGCACAATTCTTATTGCAAAGTTAAACTCTTATCTCACAACATATACATGCTGTGTATATCTATAAGTGTACGTTCTTTCATCCCAATAGCCTTTTTTCTCCTTCCAGTAACTTATATTAATATTGTGTGTAAGGAGCTGCCCAAGTTAACTGCTCTTTGGCACAGTCCACATTTCTAAAGCAGACAAATTTATCAGTGTTAAAATTACATAACAGATAAAACCAAAACTATATAAGAATGTAATATTGCTGATATAACACAGTCTTTCTGAAAAGCCTTAATATATAACTTAAATTAAAATTCAAAGGATCATTTTATTCTCACAAACAAACAGAAAATTTCCAGTATCTAGGGTAAGTTTCTAAACCAGATTAAGCATCTGTATGTCACCTCAGTTCCTAAACTTCTATTAAAGGCAATGGAGTTCTAACATGCAAAATCTGAAGAACTCCATAGGGCAACTCAGTTGTACCACAATAAATTCAGCCAGATTTGGGTATGTTCCTGCCAATGGAAAGCAAGTGTCTGTAACAGCACTTGTTCCTGCTATTAATTTGACTTAATACAGCCATTATTAATCTCAGAAAATTCATGGGATGGTCTAGCTATTAAAATGGTACGGGTACCATTACGGTAGACAATTTGCAGTTTAAAACACAGGACATTTAACTAGCATAAACACATGCCAGTTACCGTCAGGTGACTTCAGTGCCTAGAATCTGTCTAGGCAGGTTTAGTGAATTAGTATGAGTGGAGCATTAAGAGCTGCTTATCAGAATACATGAGCTTTGAATGTGTTGACAAATCCTCTAGTAATTGTAATGCAATCTTAGTTGTCTACTGCATGTGGAGCTATTTTCATATAGACATTTCAATTTAAGTGTCTTACACATAAAGAGCTTAATTCCTTCTCTGTGTCCAAGTCTGCATAATGTTCTAACCATGTATGTGGTCAAGGCATGCCAGCTGACCCAGATTTTCTCTTTGACATCTTATGAAAAATGTAACATGTAGGTACACTCCTTTCCATGGACAGCCATGGTCAGATGATTGGTTGCTTGATCAGGTAATTACATACATGAATCCCACATGCGTAAAAAGCAAATTCTTAGATCAGCCACATTATGTTGATTTATTCTTGGAAACTTCAGTGACAGACTGCTCTACTTCTAAATTACTATGAATTTTTTACTTCCCATACATTTACATCCCAGCTGTTAAATGACAGTATTTGATGTTCATTACTGACCTGTTAACTTTCACTGGTGAAGTATGGTATTCATATTCTTGCACACTAATCAGAGAAATCTGGTTTAACTTCTGAGTACATGCCACAGCCTGTCTCTCTCTTCCCCATTTTCACTAGTCAGAAAAAAATAAATGATGCAGCTCCATAACAAGATTTGCTTTCCAGTAAACAGGGAGTATTGCAATAGTATTTAGATCAGCTCTTCAAACCTTTTCAAACTTAGCAAACAAAGCTTAGTTACAAACGTAAAGTTATTGGCTGTGCTCAAGATTCTCAGATTGTAAAAGCTGCACATTATTAATTACCCCAGAATTCAACAATGAGGAGGTAGTGAACCATTCTTATGATCAGTCTTGAGCAGTGTTTATGTGCTGTCCAATTATGAGACATAATAACATTGCAATGTAAATCAAAAGTCCATAATACTAATGAAAAATCCCAGAACTTATGAATAATAATTAGCAAATTAATTATTAATAGGATGTATCTATTAATATTGTTCACATTCATATCTGCAATAATTCAAAAGCTTTAGAGCTTATATATATGTGTGTGTATATATATATACATATATAATAGCTGTAGTAGATGACAAACATTAGGGTAACAAATATAGCAACTCAAAAAGGTATAAGGTCCCTGGGAAATTATGCCATTTAATTTCTTTTAATTTCTTTTCTCTATTATTTGTACCAAAACCAGTTCTGAAATAAAATATTAACAAAATAATTTAAAATGTCTCAAGACCAAATGTAATCTGATTGTTTAGAATTTATTATGACATTTAATAGAAAAGAAAAAAAAATTAAGGTTATTGCACAGGAAAAAGACATGTATATGTATATTCATTTTATACAATATTTACTAAAAGTGAAATTATGTATTAACATGCAGACATCTTGAATTTAATGTGGGAAAATCTCACTTTTGATCAAGCCTTAAGACATTTAAATCAATTCTAATTAGTCCTATTCTTCTAAGTATGATCTGCAATTATAAAATAAACTTAGCCATGGAGATTCAGTAAATCTTGGACTTTTTCAACTTCAGTGATCTTCATTTAAGCAACCTCCTACCACCACTGACAAAATGCTGCCTGTTCCATGAGTTTACTTAGCACACAAAACTCTGATGGAAATATTTCAGTACTGTGATTGGTGGCTTAACTGTGGTTCTCCTCCCTAGCTTTTCTCAGCTTCTGTTAGAAACATATATGAACAACTTGCTCAATGTCTTGTAATCACATTAGACAGACCTGGGGGGAAAGGAGCATACTGCCCTTCCATCTACCATTTTTTATGCAAAAAGGCTGACTTTATTTTTTTTTTTTTCAGATAGTTGTGTATATGTACATCCAATGACATTTCTGGATTATCAGAGAGTCATGTAAGTGAAGGTGGAGGTGTACCTTTAGAGGTGCCATGGTTCAAACCCTTGTGCAAATACACATTCTAGTTGGCAATCTTTCCCACTCTCTTAAATCCATAATCTGTAGTAACTAGTACTTCCACATGCAGATCACCACCACAGATAACCACTGATTCATAGAATAATGTACTATGGAAGATACTTCTCAAGGTCAACTAATGCAACATCTTCTAAAAGCCTAACCAACTTGCATCAGGATACTCAAAGTCATATAAAGTCATATCAAGTGAAGTTTTGGATTTCTTCAAGAAAATCATAGCCTCTCTAGGCAACATCTTCCAGAGCTTGGCTAACAATGAGTGTGGATGATATTATCCGGTAACTATGAACATCTAAAATCTATTAACCCTTCCATCATGTGTTTTTTAAGTACTTTCCATATGCATTTTCAAGTATAGTTAGGGGAAATAGGTGACTGGTCTACAGTGTCGTTGACCTAAACAGTCCTAGTACAGTGAAACACTGAGTGCCTGGCTATATAGTAGGATGCAGAGATGAAGAGTTTGAATTTAGAGTACTATAGGAAAGGGAGGGAATAATTGGAGGGAAAAAGAAAAAAAAAAGGTGTTTCTCCTTCACAGAGTGACCTTGTTTTAATGTTCCCCACACCATTCCCCCTCCATAGCTGATCAGCCAATTCCATTTATCATTATAATTAGGCAGCATCTTGCCAGTTCAATCAGGCTCAATTACTTAGGCCTCATTAGTGACTGACATATTACAACAAGTGCATCTTTGAATGAGCAAGGTCAGATAAAGAAAGTACAGTATGCAGCTAGCAAACACATTTATAGACCATGACAATACAATGCCTTGGATGTTGGATAACTTTGTATTCCCCCTTTAAAAGAAGGCGTGAAGATAATGAAGTTAAAAGTAACCTTGCTTAGCTTGCATTATTGCAACTCCTACAAGATCCTGTCAACTCTGCAGCTGAACAACAGTGATAAGGGGAAAAACTTCAAATGGCTCTGGAAAAGCTTTGGCAAAGTTGCTGTTAGCAACTTTCAGTTTAATGTTCAGGTTCTGGAGAGTAGCAGCCTGTTCGATGCTTCAGAGCAGCATAAGAACTTCAAAAATATGCAGTGGAGAAAACTGGAAAGTGAAACTACAGTGCTAGAAATCCTTCTGCATCACTAACAGCAGCAAATGGTTCTGCATCTGAAATATGGTGAAATGTAAAGGGAACTGATTTTCTTTTGCATAAGTGAATATTCTAGACTTTAAAATAATGATTAAAGGTAGAGCAAAGCATGCTTGAAAAGATTATAGCTCTTTATCAGTATCCTGAGAAGTAACTTTCAGAAATTAAAGTTAATATATATTATTTATAGACATATATATAATACAAAAGACATGACATTAGAGAGAAAGAGATACATTAATGAACTAGAAATTGGAGTTCCTTCACACAAGGAAGTGGCGGCCTACAACTTTTTCCCAATAGTAATAGTGTAGAAATACATCCACTTATTTAAAGATGGTGTCTGAAATGTTTATAAAACTTTCTGTCACTTTGATCTCATGGAGCAGGGAACATAAATCATGACTATATTTGTGTGTCCCATCTATATACTTTTCAGCTATGACCAGAGCTCTTATTCCTGCCACTATTCCATAATTAGGTACTGGCATAAATGAAAATGTAGTTTTACAAGGCAAGAGGTTTCTTTTTATCTAACCTGTTTTTTTTGTAAAAGACTATTGTTTGCCCATTTGCCCATGTTCATTCCTTAGCAGACGGTGCTAATCTTATTTTTTGTGGTTTTTGTTTTCACTCCAGAGCACACAAATAGAGTTGGTTTTAAAGTTGTTTTATCCACAGTTGTGATCCTTGGAGATGTAATTTACTTTTCCTTTTGCTGAGAATATAGTACTCTGAAGTCAGATACAAATTATGATCATTATTTAGCCTGTATTTATTTTTCTTCTGAAATATTTTCTTAGAATCTTGTGATGTATCTTGCATTAGGTGATCACAAAGGTACAAATAAAGAACACATTAGTTTTCTGGAATATTCTTTTACACTTTCTTAAATTCTGGTATACAGTGTTTCAAATGTTACCTATATTTTCTGTTACTTTTTTTGTATTTTGCATTAATGTATCTAGTTCTCCTCCAGTCATAACATTTAAAAAGTATATAAAAAGTGCCTGAAGTCCCCATAAAGAATTCTATAATATTAGAATTTATGCATTAGAAAAAGGAAGTAATGTCTGCAGTAGAGTGATGAGTATGCATCCAAAGTACATGATTTGATCATCTTAATAGATATATTCTTAGTCATTATTATCTGGTTCCCTTTTATTCTTCTACACAATATTTGAGTACATCATACCCAGAGGTATTTAATTTCATAAATGGACAGTGTGCTATTTGAAGTTTTTCTTTCATTATTCTTATCTAATCTTTTAGTTATTTATTTATTTTCCTAGGCTACTATTAACAATAACAGCCAAATATTAAAAAATAGAAATAACAACATCCCACTCTTACTTTCCTCCCTACTTGAGATGAATCGGCTGAACCCTTTTGTCTGTTCTTGAAAACTTCACTGAGTAAAAGTGAATCAAAGATGAGAATTTTCTGAGTGAGAAAGTGGTTCAGATTGTGGTTATTCTCATCTCTTCCAGCAGTGACTTCTCCAGCCTTGGCTGAGATCTTAGAAAATTTCCACTTAGAAAATATTCATGAGATAGAGAGATTAGAGGATGATCTCACACCTCCAGACAGTTACTGCATTTGTCCTTTAACAGGTTTTGATCAGAGACAAAATATGACAAATATACATACATATATATGACATAGGCATATGTGCTATTCTGCACAATATTCTGGACCAATAGGTTGTTTCTACGGTGACTGCTGTATTACAAATCACAACAGTTTATATTCTCAACACAGACTTTGCCACCTTCTTGAAAAGAAATGCAGGCATTTGCATGAACAGTACAGAAACTCAACCAAAATATTTAGAAAGCAAAGTATTCCATTAGATTTTCTACTGTTGAAGGCAGAATAAGAAATAAAGTTGTAGCAATCATTAGATATGTCATTAAAGGAATATCCTGTTCAGATAGAGGTGAACACAACAGAAATATGGAAAATTATCTTAGAGAAGGAGTGGAATTATGAAGGTAGAATTTTGGTCAGTGTATAAGCACAGTAACTCATAACACCTCTTATGGATCCATGCAAACCATTTTTGGAGGATCCTTTAGGAAAGCCAGTCATATCCTGAGCAGCAGTAACACTCTATTGTTATGAGACCCCACTTGGAGTATGGTGTCTATCTCCAGGGCACAGTATAAGAAAGACATGGACCAAGAGCAAGTCCAGAGGAGGGCCACAAAGATACCGAGAGGGATGGAGCACTTCTCCTATAAAGACAGGCTGAGATAGCTGGGGTTGTTCAGCCTGGAGAAGAGAAGGCTCAAGGGACACCTTATTGTGGTCTTTCAATATATGAAAGGAGCTTATAAGAAAGAAGGAAACTTTCTCAAGGCCTGCAGTGACAGGACAAGGGGCAATATTTTTAGACTCAAAGGGGGTAGATTTAGACATTGGAACATATTAATCAGAGAAATTGTGATGTCTCATCTCTGGAAACATTCAAGACCAGGTTGGATAGGGATTTGAGCAACCTGACATAGTGACATATGTCCCAGCTCCTGACAGACCCATTGAACTTGGTGATCTCTAAAGTTCCCTTCCAACTCACACCATTCTATGATTCTAGGATTCCTTGCTCACTATGACATCTTCCAAACAAGGTGAGTGTGTTTGGTGATTACACACTGTTTCAGTGTTCTACAAAGGGTTCTCCCAGTATCATGGTCTGGTCAAGGTCTCACTATAAAACACTCAGCAATTTGGCAACTGATGTATCATAATTATTACTTTCATCACTTTTTTCCTTACATATTCTTGATAATCTTACAGGAAAATAGGGAAAGCATCATCTGCAGCTACCAATAAAATTGATAGAAGTGAGGATAACGTTCTTAAGAACTGATCATGCAATTTTTTATCAGTCTATGAGTATTTGAATGGAAAAGTAAGTTTACAATATTCCTGGAGCAGATCACAGCAACTGAAGAAAACAAATGAGCTCAGTGTACCTTTCAAGTTGTGAAAAAATTGTTAGTTTATGTATGGAAAGGTCAATATTTAAAAGCTATAAATATGCTTCACCCCATCCATTTTACATTACCACTTTAAGAGTGGAGCTAACTTGCTTTTTTCAAATGTGGATAACTTTCAGGATTCACAGCTTTCTGAAACTGTGGCAGTCGGATTTACATGCTCAGATCTCCAAACTCTTCTAGGTCACTAAATTACCTTTATCAAAGGTGTCATCAAGAATTTATGTTTGAAAAGTTTCTGCATGCCCTTTATTATCTCTAATTGTTCAGGTAAAACAGAGGTCAAATTCATGGCTCTGAACTGTTGCCATCAATGATTATATTCATCTGGTGTAAATGACAGGAGCTCCTAGAAATGGAACATTCAATATACCCTGCATTCTATGAAAAGAAAGGTCATAGGTGGATATGGGTGAATTGATTTATGAAAAGAATTCACAGTTCTTTAGAGAAGGGATGTTTTGTTCTTGCAGTGTCAGTCTTGGTTTACAAAGCAATTTATAGTTCAGGAAAATTATGCTAGGGATGAACTTGATATTTACTGGCCATTATTTGCGTTGTGCTTTTTTCCCTATCAGAGCCCACTCACAGTTATATTCTACATCAGTTCTTACCATACCTGCCTGGTTCTCCTTATTTTGTAATTGCCCATCAATGCTATTGACTTCCCCCTGCCTATACACTGCGTGCCATACATGTACCCGAAAAAATCTGAGATTTTAAATTAGTTAATTTAGTAGTTTTAGCTCAATCCCCAGCCAACAGCAGATAAAAACATATGCAGCACTGCTCAGTTGACACAATTTCTTTCATCTGTGCTGAGGAAACGCATTGGAACACATCCAACACTGACAGTAAATTGATTTGCACCCTTGAGATGCTGGCTACTCCTGTCAGAATTGAGTTTGTTGACAGATGGCAAGCAGTGTGGAGAAACTTTCTGTGGAATTGCTTATATGTTACCCAGAAATGGGTAAAAAAATCAAATAGAGGTATGATGGTGGAAGAAAGGCTGAATAACTGAATTTATTATAGCCTCAGATTTCTTCACTTTCTGATAAAATTTCTGGTTCTCCAAACAAAACAGTGTTTTAACAGTTTTTTGAGCTATTTATTATTTTTCTCTTTTATAATGTCTGTGCATTTTTTTTAAATGCAGAAATTAAAAAATATGTCCAAAATACAAAGATTAAAATATGCAGAGTACTTTGTATACTTCAACAATTAAAATCTTCAAAAATTTAAAATATTAGTATATGTTCTCTGGTATTTGTGGTAACAGCAAAACAACAGACATTAAAATTTCTACTTTTGATTTTAAAATTGTCAGATTTGGTGAAAAAACTTTTATCTCAATGTTACTAGGGATGATTTATTTTACCTAGTTTCTAATCACAGCCTGAAGACTAATGTTCCAAATTCCTTTATCTTTGACATAGCTACTCACATGCTCACATGCAGATTCCATAATTCCAGAGTTAGTCTTAAAGGTGTCAAGAACACAGTGATTCCTAAACAGTGAGCCCTGCCTAAATTTTGCTGTTAGAAAAAGAGAAAAGTTATCAGACCATTTAATTTCCCCAAAGTGCTACTGACTGTGACATCAAATTTAATTCTGAAATCCTTTATAATTTCTTTTAGATTTCAACTAGAGAAATGGCTCAGTAGAAGCAAGGTGCTAAATGAAATGTAAATGTTACAATTGTGAGGAGGGGCTATTAAATATTCTGCTAACACTTGGGAGGAATAACATGAATTGTCAGCTGGCTTTATTTTGCTTTCATTGATGGCTAATGGTGACACAGGAAGAAATATCCATACCTCACTTATTTGCCTCCCAAATAAATTCTGTAGTTTTAAAAGGGTTGAACCAGGTTCAGACACTTCAGGAACAGGGAAATAGCTAGCTACCAAAGAGAAGGAGAATGTATTCATGAGACAAATGGGACACAATGAAGATAAAAGAAAAAAATAAGGAGAAGAATGAAAAAGGAAAGGAATAATGAGATGTGACATCAATGGGAGAGGCTTGTCCATCCCCTTAGCTGTAATAATGTTGACAAAATTTCATATGTTCAAATAATGGGCTCATTAAGTATTAAGGTTAATAGGAATAGATGGGATGAAGGGACAAGGCAGAAACATTTGAATTAGAGATCATATAATGCATATATATATACATGGACACATATATTCTGATAGAATGCTATGAGCTCCATTATTTATTTTTGCTGATGTTCACGGAAATCATAAAGGAAAATAGGTTGGTGAGAGCAACTACTCTGCCTCCTGGGCAGCTCTCCTGACAGCTAGCTGCCTGAAGAGCAGACTGCCAATCTTTCCAGGACATCTGATTTCCCAGCTGTTCACCTGGTGAGCAGCTAGCCTCCCAGGCTCTCCAACTGGCTGCTCCATAAGCTCTCCAGCTGGTTTAGGGGTTGCCTGGTGTCACAGAAATCAAACTCTCTTGATGGAGTGAGCACTGGCTGGGATCTAAAAGAATATTTGTTTTGGAAACTCTGAAATGTTCCCAGTGTTTTGGCAGCCTGGACAATATCTAGATTTCACTGCGTTCAAAACAGTATCTATCAAAATTTGTAGTCACAATGAGAATCCTAATTTTGTTTCTGCCATGCTGGTTTTCCCTTAAAAAAGTGTTAATTTTTTGTCCCTTTTTCAGGAAGAAAAAATTAAAAGCAGGATGGATATCATGTCAGAAAGAGATACTGTTTCCTTACCATGTCAGTGGTGAAAAGACATCTTGATCAGAGATCAGACATCAGAGAATGAAGAAAATCAAAAGCATATTGAAAAAAATGCTTCAGTAAACATTGTTTGTTCAATTTTTATTCTGAATGGATTTCATTTCAGGGGGCATTTTACAAAACAAATCAATTAAAAAATAATAATAAAAAATGTTACTCTGAAGTAGAAAATGAAAATCATAGTTTCCTTATGTGAAATTACCACAAAATAGCCCTAAAATTCACATATCAATAAGAAAGAGGCATAAAACTGCCCTTGCAGGTTGCCTTGTGAGCCTTTTCTTAGGGATTCCAGACTCTGTCTGGGAGTCACACTGGATACTTCTTCTAGTGCCAAAACAATTCAGAACAGACTTCAAGAGGGTGAGATCACTAAATGCTAAATTAGGTCATTCTTCCTGCAGAACTTTAAGGTTTTCATAGACACCTTCTTCAGAGTGATAGTTCATATTGATTTCTGACTAGAAAGGGCAGCTGCTTATTGAAAATGTTTTTAAGTGTTACTCTTCCAACATAAACTCTTACAAATGAATGTGCTATTTTATCATACTTAACTTCTCTTTTCTCTTGTCAGTGTTCTAGTAGAAAATGAGGGAAAATTTCCATTTTCAAGTTATTTCAATACCCAGTGTTTCAAAACAATAAAAGTGTTTTTGGAGTTACTTTTGTATACCAAGGTGTATATTGAAACATACATTGGGGACATTTCTGTTTAATATCTTTATTGATGATCTGGATGAGGGGATCGAGTGTACTCTAAGTCAGTTTCCAGATGGTGCAAAGTTGGATGGGAGTGTTGATCTGAATAGGGTAACAAGGCTCTGAAGAGGGATCTGAGTAGGCCGGATTGATGGGTTGAAGCCAACTGTATGAGGTTCAGCAAGGCAAAGGGCTGAGTCCTGCACTTGGTTCACAATAAGCCCTTGCAGCGCTACAGACTGGAGGGAGAATGGCTGGAAAGCAGCTAAGAGAAAAGTGACCTGAGGGTGCTGGTTAACAGCCAGCTGAACATAAGTCATCAGTGTGCCCAGGTGACCAGGAAGGACAGTGGCATCCTGGCTTGTATCAGGAATTATGTGGCCAGCAGGACCAGAGAAGTGATTGTCCCCCAGCACTGGCATTGGTGAGGTTACACCTCAGCTTCTGAGTTCAGTTTTGGGTCCCTCACTACAAGAAAGACACTGAGGTGCTGGAGTGTGTCCAGAGAAGGGCAATGAAACTGCTAAGGGTCTGGAGCATGAGTCTTGCGATGAGCCACTAAGGGAGCTGGGGTTTTTTAGCCTGGAGAAAATGAGGCTCAAGGGAGACCTTGTCACTCTCTACAACTACCTGAGGGGAGGATGTAGAAGAGGTGGGTTTAGGAAATTTGGTCCCTTCTACCAAGGGCCAAACAATAGGATAAGAGGAAATGGCCTCAAGCTGTGCCAGGGGAAGCTTAGATAGGATATTAGGAAGAATTTATCATGGAAAGGGTTGTCAAGTGCTGAAACAGGTTGCCTGGGGAAGTGGTTGAATCACCATCCCTGGAGGTATGTAATAGATGTTTCAATGTGGCACTTAAGGACATGGTTTAGTCATGGGATGGGCAGTTGAATTCAATTAAAGATCTTTTCCAACACATATGACTCCTGAGAATGAGTCTTGGGAGAGGATTCCCCAGAATACATGGCAAAGTATTACTAGATAATGAGTTCTAGTTTAAAAAGGAAAAACAAAATTTGTTTGTCTAACTATGTGCCTGGTTACAGCCAGGACAGGGTTAATTTTTTGTGGTAGCCAGGATGGGGCATGACCAAGGCCCAGAGGTTATTCCATACCAAGTCATGTCATTGCCCTGGCCAGGGCCAAGGGACTCTGTTTGTGGGAGAAAGGGTTTCTTCTGGTCAAGTAAAGGTGACGGAGGGAACTGTCCAGTATTGTCTATTGTTGAAGAGTTTCCATGTGAGTGGCTTCTTTTCTTGTACCCTCCATCATTAGTATTGTTCCTATTACTGTTAGTTTTCTTATCTCATTCCTGTTTCCAGTAAATTTTTCTCATCTCAACCAGTGATCCTTCCCTTTCTCCAATTCTCCTTTCCAGCCTGTCACAGCAAAGGGGTAGGGGAAAGCAGGGGACCAAGAGAGAGAGGCACATTTCAGTGGGGACACTGAATTGAGGAGTACCATTGCTAAACGACAACACTGTGGACGTAATGAAACACCATAGTGCATGCAAAACACATGAAGGGAATTAACTGAACAAATGACATGTATCTATGTTCCCTCCTTTATTAGAAGCATCAGAAAGGCAGTCAGGACTTCCTTGCGAACACTAACAGATACCTAGCTATGGCTAGGCAAATGAATTCTGCCAAAACACTATCAAAAGTCTTATTTCATATATTTTCTTCTTGTCCTCTCATTCTTTCTGAATCCTTAAAATATGTATGTTTATGCAGCTCAGATCACACACAATATTGTGTTTTCTTCTGTAAGGCCATGGTTCAATATTTAATCGTCCATTATTTCCTAAAATTCATCTGCAGAAATTAAACTAAAATTTTCCATATGACCTCACAAATCAATAATTGTAAAAGTGATAATAAATAAGACATGAGAGAGGGATGGAAATCTTCATAATGGCTACAGTTGAATTTACCCTTCACTGTAGGAAGGACTTTTCCCAGTTACATGTTACCTTCTGGAGTTCTCTGCCCTCATAAAAGAGAAATGTTTCCCCAAATGAAATTATACACTCAGCTTAACTAACACTGATGTGAATGTATTCTGTTTAGACTTTTTTGCTGGTACCCTTTATATAAACACAACAACCAACCAGCAAGGCATGAGATTCTTAGTGTTAAAGGATGACTACGAAATCAAAAGTTATGCTATGTATTTACACTTGGTCAGTACATTTCAACAACAACAGTAAGTATTGATCACAAAACAGGTGGTTCATCTACTCAGATTTTGGAACTCATTGAAAACAGTGAGCCAAGATTCAGCAGCTTTGGGATAAGAAACCTCAGCTTGAAACAAAGCTTCAGTCACATTAGTGCTATGTTTAACAATGGGTTAATAAGGAAAGTATCAGTTTGTACTGTGCTCTGTGTTTCAAATTGTTAGAAAAGGCACTTGTTTACATGGAAGAAGAAAGGTTGTCCTTGTAAATAAAGCACGGTGTTTTCATCCGTCACTATAATGCAGTTCCCTACAGAAAGGTCTGGAGTGCCTTTTGTGAGCACAAACAGATAGTCTATAGGAGCACAGTACAGGTGAGTGAATATCTGTGGTGACATCTTTCTGTGTAATCTGGTTGCCTTATGGTATATATATAATATAAAAAATGATTGAATTAATTGCTTGAAAAAAATTCTAAACAAGTCTGGACTGTGTCACTTTCTGAATTTAAAAGTAGTTTGATATCTACAAGGACAGAAAAGGATGTGCACTTAGCCAACATGGACACTGTGGTGCAGAAATTATGATTTTACCAGGTGAGTGGTTGAAGTATCTGTGAATGGGTACTTTGGAAAGACTTCTTTGCAGAAAATTGTCCCAGATATTTTTTCTGAGTAAGAATAGTTTTTCTCATTTACTTCATGAATATATGCATGCTTCATTTTATTACCATCTCTGTCAGTACTTGGAAAACAATTTTTTTTTAAGTACAATTCCCGAGTATTCCAATCCTGAGTTGGAAAAGTAACAGGCAGAGAGACAATTTACTCTGCAACAATTTACATTTAAATTCATTTACAACAAATGTCCTTTGTGTGTGCAAGAGGTTTCTGTAACTCATGACATTCTATTGTACAAAGCCACACAGCAAGTAGCTGCCTGATGATATCCAAGCTGAATTGTAGGTGAATGGTTATGAATATTCATTAATCCCTCCGCCAATATGAAATACCATTTTACAAGGTACAAAGTAGCTGCAATAGCTACCTGAGTTCCAGGAAGTTGGTAGAGCAAGCAATTTGCTAAACTGGGAAACATGATATCAATATTAAAATCAGGGCAATATATGGCACAATATTATATTCCTTTAATTGCATAGTTGAGGAAAAAGAACTTTCATTAAAGACAGTAAGTGTTTGGATACTGAGAACACTGGACAACCTTCAGATTTTTTGCATTATGTTGCCTTTTGTCTCACTGGTAGCACAGCGTAGACACATGCAATGATTACTTTTACTATTATTTTCTAAATGTTTTTAAATGCATGCAAATTAAAATGTTTTGGTGTAGCAAATATTTTGGAGAAACACGAGCGCTTTCATTTCATTTAGCTTTCCTACGGTTTCTGTTATGACTGAATTTGTGTGTGTGTGTGTTTGTCTGTTTTTCTACCTGTATAGGAGTACATTGTTTTTAATCACAGAACACACAGAGAAAAGGCAGGTTGTGGAATTGATTTTGTTGGAGAAAGAAGGAAACCTTAAAGAACACCCAAGAAACAAATGAAAATGGAATGAAACTACAGAAAATGTGGCTATGGTTGAGGGTGCTGTAGGACACAAAAGTGGGCCCACGTAGATTGATTACATGTAATGGACTGTGGACAGTTCTGAGGGAAGTAAGAGCATGAAAGAATGCCAGATCAAAGTGAGAAAGGCAGTGTGGAACAGGTGAGGATAGAAAACTGAAAGAAAATAAGAACAATGGCTGTGAGAAAGCCAATATAAACTTGAGGAATGGAAGGAATCTCATTGCATGGTTTTGGGTATGGGGAACATTGCTCAGAGCAGTTGAGGTCAAGAATTGGGAAGCAAGAGTTATCTGGAAAAAAATTATCAAGCTAAAAAGCAAAGGGCTTTCACGGAAATTTAAAACAAAATATTCAGTATTTTACTTTGCTCATCTGGCAGTCATTGAACTTTGTGAGAATTAACTAATTAGAGCAAATCTCTGTTAACAGAGAGAAATGTCAATCCATATGTTTCGGGTGTTTTTTTTTTCTTGAAGAAGGCAAATTCACCATGTTTCAAACTGGTTTTATGACATTTTGGAGACACAGAGTACCATACGAACAGTAATAGGTTTACAGCAGGCAATTCATCATGGTGCTGAAAGAACTCCCTACACTCTCTTAGAGGGTACTCTGCAGCTGATCTAGGCCCAGCCTTGTTCTCCATGAAGGCAACAAATGTGCAAGTAGGATCTCAGGGATAGAAGCAGAATATTTTCCACAGACACTAGTCTCCAGTTGCACCCAAGCATGGCACTAGTATGACAAGTGGGCACCTGTCCCCACTTCTAGGCAGGTTCAGAAGAGCTTTCTCATATTGCTTTCCTCTCCTTGAAGTCACTCAGGACAAAATCAAGACAGTTTGATCACAGTAGGTGTCTTGCTTCCTGAGCAACCACTCATCAAGACTTGAAACCCAGAGTAAAGACACACTAAGGACATGTTTTTAGTTCATGAGATGACATGTGACTTTCTGAGTGAATGAGTGGTTTTTGGAGTGGAGAGATCCCCAGTTGTTCAGAAACAACTTGCCATTCATACTTGCCATTCACTCTTACCATTTATACCTTTCTACTTTTCCTTAAGTCACAGTCATAATTCTTTTTTAATAAGTATTCTGTGTAGTCCATAAGTCCATTTCCATTCCCTCCAGCCCCTTTCTCCTTTCCTCACCTCTTACTTTAAGAAGGTTCAGCAGAACTCAGAATGGTTTGTTTTTGCAAGGATTGATTGTGAAAGACTATGTTTGCTAATACTATATTTAAATGTGGATTATGAACAGACTGCTCAAACTACATCATTCCAGAATTAATATCCTAATATTCTAATTTTCCTTCAAATTAATAGTGTTCTTATTGTTCCTCTCAACTTCTTTTCCTTTTGGATTTGAAAATGATGGGATACATGGGTTACTGTGTGTGGCAATTTTGGCTGGGGTCAAGTTAATTTTTGTCACTGTAGCTGTAGGGGACTGTGTTTAGGATTTGTACTGCAAACAGTGTTGGTAACACAGGCATGTTTTTGTTATTCCTGGGAAGTGCTTACACTGAGTCAAGTTCATTTCTGCTTCTTATCCCACTCCACCAACAAGGATGCTGGGGGCATGCAAGAAGTTGGGAAGGGACATAACTGAGACAGGACATTCCATACTACATGGTATCATGCTCAAGATGTAAAGCTGGGGGAAGAAGAAGGAAGAGGGGAACATTCATAGTGATGCCATTTGTCTTTCCAAGTAACTATTAAACTTGATGGAGCCCTGCTTTCCCAAGAATGACTGAACACCTTCCTGCCAATAGGAAGCAATGAATTAATTTTTTTGTTTGGCTTTGCTCACTTACGTGGCTTTTGCTTTACCTGTCAAACTGTCTTTATCTCAACCCATTAGTATAGTCATGATTACTCTTCCAATTCTGTCCCCATCCTTACCTAGGGGGTTGAGTGAGCAGCTATGTGGAGCTTTTTTGTCAGCTGGGGTTAAACTGCAATATTCTGTTGGATATAGATATAAATAAAGTTATTGAGTATTAGGCCTATGCAATTATTACTAGTATTGTGACATTATTGGAGGTTACTGTTATACTCAGAAAGGAAACAGGTTATACACACTTTTATACCTTTGATCCTGCTTACGCTTTAGCCTCTTCTCCTTCAAAGCAGCATTACCTTGCCCAAACTACTGGTGGCCATTAATATATGAACATGCTAACACAGTCTGAATGACTGTGGGACTAGTTATTGCTACTCTAGACATTGCTAGGCAGTACCACTCAGGGCCCCAATTGGACTAGGCCCTTGTCACACAAGGAAAAGTACTGAGCAAACAGAAGCTTAATACCTTAGAAAATGCACAGTTGTCACTACATGAGGAATGTACATAACACTATGTGTCACTACATGAAGAACATGTAGGACAGTTTAAAGTCTGATCTATTGCATATCATGTGTTCTTCAGGAAACTCTTAATAAAATTGTATGTGAAGTATTTACACTTGTAGATGCTGAAAATGCTGTACCCCACAGGCTAGCTATTGCAGTTTAATCTGCTTGTGTTCTCATAAGACAGGAAATTAACATTTAGACAAAACACATAGAAAAATAGACCCATACATGTAAATAGAGGTGATACAGCTCTGATCACCGTAATAAACTGTGGTCTTAGCTGATGTACCTGACCATTGCATTTCCATCCTTTAGAAAAAGGAAAACCAGAAAAAGGAAGAATAATGGGGAAGATTCCTGTCTGTGTAGGGAAAAAATCTTCATAGTCCTAACAATTTTGAAATTGATAAGTAAGCCTAGTTATAGGCTTAAATCATAGTAAATGATACTATGTTTAAATGATGTGATACATAGTTCACAAAGGGCTGAATGTAATAATAGTAGGCCAATTTGTGGATATTGAGACTTAGCAATAGAAAAATAGAAGAAAGGATACAATTACACAAGATACAATTACACATACATAAAATTACAAGGAATAATACAATTAAATTCACTGTAGAATAGCGTCAGCAAAGTTTCATTTTGATTTTGATACTTTTTACATATTTACATAGATTGAATAGAAATATATACACCTGTATGTATATAAATATATGCACACACATAAAACATAATAGGTAAGGCATGTCATGTAGAGACATGACATTTTTAAAAATTAATACCAATCTTGTACTTGGTAATGTATAAACAGTTCTAGATTTTGGCAAAAGCTACAAATCTGAGGATAGAACTCAGCTACAATTTCCATAGCCCCTCACATGTCCATATTTTCTAGTAATAGAATTCTTCTAAATGTCACCATACATTCTAAAAATACTTTTTCCTTAGCCTGTGCATAAAAGTCTTCAAAAGGTCGTACCTGAAATGTTTGCATTTATTTAGGAATATTTTTAATACTGTCCTTGAATATCGTGTGCAGTTTTGGTCAGTGCAAAGCAAGAAAGATATTAAGCTCTTAGAGGGAGGCAATGAAGATGATGAAGGGCCTTGAGAGGAAGCCGTATGAGGAGCAGCTAAGAGCACTTGGTCTGTTCAGGTGGAGAAGAGGAGACTGAGGGGAGACCTCATGACAGTCTACAACCCCCTCATGAGGGGAAGAGGAGGGGCAGGGACTGATCTCTACTCTGTGCTGACCAGTGACAGGAGATGAGGGAATGGCCTTAGGTTGTGTCATGGAAGGTTTAAGGTTGTATATTAGAAAAAGATTCTTCACACAGAGGGTGGTTGGGCACTGGAGCAGGGTCCCTAGGGAAGTGGTCACAGCAACAGGCCTAACAGAACTCAAGAAGTGTTTGGACAATGTTCTCAGACATGTGGTGTGACTCCTGGGGACGATCCTGTGCAGGTCTCAATGATCCTTGTGGGTCCCTTCCAAGAGCAATATTCTGTGATTCTGTGAATTGTTGCAAGGTTTCAATTACATATTCTCACTGCATTTCTACACTACTGGGCTTTTCTAATTCCTGACATGTATATGTCATACTTTACTGAACATGAAACAGAATTGTACTAGAAAAATCATAATCTTAGGTCCATCAAAGTGGGCTTGTAGATATTTTTTCCTTGATAGTTTGTATATTATTTATTCATGAAAAAGAAGAAAAAAAAACAGTTTTACATGCAACAGTTGGAGATGCCTCTGTGAAAGGATTTTGGTTAGAGAATGGAAAGTGAAAGGAGTCTGGGGAAACTGCATGGAGGACCAGAACATTAAGTCCTGAAGTTTAAAATATAAAGTATAACATAGTCTGCTGTACAGCGCATTAACTTTTCTTAAGACTGTATACATTCTAAGACCATTTCCATTATGTAATTTTTTTATTCTTTATTTTTTTTAATTATTCACTCTGTTTTAAACACCATTAGCTTAAAAGTCTTTTGATGATGTACCCTAAGGAACAAATATCTCCAATGTGAGTATTAAAATACACAGTATGCATATAAAACTGTAGCAAGGAATTTTTGTCCTATTTTCACATGACAGCAAGCTACAGATTTTAACGTGAAATTCAGAAGTGAAGCAGGATTGCATGCAGGCATTGGGCCAAAACTGAACTGTGAAAATTTAAACTCTTGTGTAGGCTGCAAGATTACTTTCTCATTTTGATGGTGTGATTTTTGGACTTGATGTTTTCCCTCACTGTTTGCACAATCTTTATTTCAAGAGACAATAAATTTATTAAGATAGTGTTTGCTAAAATATTCTTATCAATGTAAAAGATTTGTTCTGTTAATAAAATACCACATAATGATTTTGATTTGCTGAAAGTTCAGATTTGCCTTTGGTTTTTCATAATTTTCCTGTGTTTTCTTTTAACCTTCTCTTCCATTCAGTTCTGGGGGACACTTTTCCAGGTCAGCTGTCAGTCACATGCGGGTCATTATGAGAGAACAGAAATAAAAACTCAAACACAATGTTTTTGCTAGAAACCTGAAAAGCTAGAAAATTTTCACAGTATTAACTGGAAGTACTTATATCTTGCATTGCCAAATCCTTGCATAAAAATTGGTCTTCTGGTGACTATTTACATACTTAACATTAAGTATTCCATTGAAGTTAATTATTAAGAAAGAGCAGTGATTAAGGGATGTAAGTACAATCATAGGCTTACACTCTTTATTTATCCTTTCTATTATAATGATGAACTCTGCATTTGTTAGTCTTATGTATAATCTTCCTCACTTAACTACATATGTAGATAAGACTCTTTATACAGGTCGAAAGCTGTGCTATCAAAAGTTAACGTCTCTTTTGAAGATACTGCTTAAACAAACAAAATTAGCACAAAAGCATTATGTAAGTGTAGCACTTTAAAACAAGCTCAGTAATCGCTAAAACAGTTAATTAGAAAAAAAAAATCAATTGTATTCAGTAAGATGTTGTATAAACCAGTTGTATCATTTAGTGTGTGTGAAATAGAAGCAGAAACTGTTGGCAGAATATCCTACTAATAAAGATACCATGTGCAGAATTCATTACAGTCTCACATGGATTTTCAGCAAGTAATGCCAATGACCATATAGATTTACTTTTTCCCTGACAGCAAGAGTACATGATTTGGATTTGGAGTAAGCTTTTGACTGTCTCGTACATCTCCAGATCCGAAGCTTGACCTGTCCCCTACCCCCCATCATCACCTTTATGTCAGTAAGAATACTGGTTTTCAGAAAAACTGCTTAAAAAACAAAAAAACAGACAAATCCCCATGTTGTTTTGAGTTTGGTTTGGTTTGGGTTTTTTTGTTTGTTTGCTTGTTTATTTGTTTTTATTTGGTTAGTTGGTTGCTTTTGGGGCTTTTTTTAGATTTTTTTTTTTAAGGAAGAAGTGCTAGTTGCCTTTTAAGTAACTTATCTGTTTGGATTCTTGGACATGACCTCGTTAGGTACCAAACTGTTTCTTTTCTTTTTTTTTATTGCTAATAAACTTAATTGAAGCACAGTGGGGCAGTACTGTGTGCCAAGTAAAGACAAAATTGTTTCTGCATCTCAATGGCCTGCATAAAGACTTTCAAGATAAATAGCAGAAACCTGTATTCATTCTTGCACAACAGAATGTGAGTATTCATGGCAGGTGCAGTCGTTTTTCAATATATGATTGAAAAGAAACCCTGTAGGCTAGGAATATATTCTTAGCTAGCTGAGTACAGAGATCTTAGAGTGATAGGTGCTAGAAAAGGTGTTATGACTGATAACTAGAACATGCCAGAACTCTTAGAGAGAAAATAATTACCAAATGTTCATGAATAGTTATTTCCTATTACAGTGTCCAGTTGCAGTGTAGGCACTTAAGACTATTTGTTGTTTATTGAACATCTTCAGAATGCAGGAACCTTAACTGAATGGCAGGTTTTTCTGATTGCCTAGGATGGCTCACTCTTTTAATTTTTGTAATCAAGCTCCTTAACTGTTTTTTTTCAGAAACAAAAGGCTCAGTTGAAATCAGAGCCACTCCCTACAGTGTCAGAATTTATAAGCGCAGACTGAAACTGATGTGCATAGTACCTTTAATTTATTTTCATAGTTCATATGTCTTTCTGCCCTTTGCTGATTTCACACTTCTCAAACTGACTGACCATGGCCATATTTGCAAAGAGATTGAGGCATCAAAGATATTAACTTTCTACGATTTTCATAAAAAATTTGCAACTGAAAGTCCACAAGAACAGAAAATTAATGAGTTCTGTATTTGTTGACAGTATGATTTCAGAATTACAGTATAAATGTAGCGGCCATCAACATTGCTTGAGTGGCCTGCCGGATAATCAAGACATGTATTGACATAGCACATGTTGCCACTTGCTCAGAGGACAGGGAGAGGGCACAAGAAGGAATCAAGATTCTTGCAATAGTACTGTGAATCAAAGAATATGCTGGTTGGAGGAATCTCAGGGAAAGGGAGAGTTATAAAGAGTAAAGGAAAAGACTGGACCTACCATGATAAGGATATCCAAGGCACCCCAGAGAACAGTTCTGTACAACTCAGGCTTCTTGACTGAAGTTGACCGCAAAGCATTTTTCTAAATTTCTGAAGAAAATATTGTTAATAAATTCCACATGAAAGAGAACTTTAAAAATTTAGTCTCATTCTCCACTCTTAGGCACTGTGCAATGATATGCTCATGCTTTCAAAAGCATGTAATTATATTCAGAAACTATCAAGAAAAAACTATGAGACAGTTTTCAGATTCTGTAGAATTTTGGTTTTTTATTTGACATCTTGTGCTTTTTCCTTCTTCTTGAGATGTTTAGGTTGATAAACTGACTGACAAAGATCTAACAGATCTAGCAAAGCAGTACCTAAGTGATAACAGATTGGCTTTACTAAGAACAAGAGCAAAACACAAGTAGAAATAGACAATATCTTTCAATAGAGTCTTCAGCATATAAAACAAACCAGCAAACATGTTGCTGCAAGAGAAACCAGCTATATCATGACACAGAGTACGTAGTACCTGCTGTGAAGTCATGAATGGAAGGCATCAACCAGTTAACCAAAGAAAAATAAAATCAGTGCAGTATGTTAAGATGATGAATACCACTAAGAAACTTCATTGCGAAGCGCAATTCAACGAAGATGTCCTGCCAAGAACCTCTACTTTGAAAAGGTCTGATGTGGTGTAAAATTGAAAAAAAGATTGCAAAAATATCTTTAGACATTTTAAAAATTCAGGTTTAAAACTTCCTGCTTCTCATGGATGAGATTGTCAGATTCCTCTATTTGCAATACCCTGAGTATGTGTAGCTTTCGTTACATTGATGACGTTAGCCAACCCACTGAAGCACCCACTCTTGTGTGCAAATACCCCACACCATCAATGAAGGTGTAAACAGGAGGTAAGAGAGCCATGTCTGCCTCCACCTTAACTATCTATAGAGGTGACAGGAGGTAAGAGCAGTGTGCCAACGACTCATCTGGAATGTGATCGCTCCTCTGTTCCTGTGACATGGTCTACAGTTTTCTATGAGATGCACTTTTGTCAAAGATGGAATTTTTCAGTCATGCCTGGTCTGATTCACTTATAAGTTAAGGCATGGGTCCCATCCTGCTAGCCCTGCCAGGAGGCTCCTCATGGTGCAGCTCAGATTTCCCACTGCACTACTACAAAATGACCAGCTGGGAGAGATTGGTTTAGCTCAGGCACAGAGTCATGGTGCAGCTTGAGAAGAAAAACAGTTCACATGAAACAATCCATGAGCAAATAAATCTTCCTGGAGGTGTGGAGGTGTCTATAAGCGAATTCAGGTCAACTCCAAAAGTAGTTTCACCTGCTTTGTAAGGATTATTATCTTACCTAAAATATTTCCATACTTATTAGCTCAGAGAAAAGAGAATTGACTTTAATAACTATTGTGATAATAAAACAAAATTGGTTGTGTTCCTCTACAGATGAGTTTGAGTGACACCCCTGACCCCATCACGATAAGCTCTAGCATGCCCAAGAAACAGCATTTGACTGGCCTACAAAATGTAATATCATTACGCACCTAATCATCTGTAGTATTTCATGTTGACAGTCTGGTATGAAGCAGCTAGAAGTCTAACATCTCAAAAATAAGGCAAAGAAATGAGGATATTCCAACATGAAACAAAACAAGAATATCAAGGTTTTTTTACCTATGATTACTGATTTGCTGTAATTTTCATACTGTCATCCATGATGGATACAGTTAATTTTTGCTGTTTTGTATTTATATTGCTTGTTGACATTTCTATCATTTATCATTAACATAATTGTTATAGAGACAGGAGTGTCTTTTCCCAGACATTTAATTCTAAAATATAATTATCCAGACTTCCTGCTGTTAATGGCATAGAATTCTAATTACTTTAAAATGAAGCCATTATTCATAAACTTCAGGCTTGTAACACACATGTTTACAGTAGATGGAAATTACTATAGAATTCATCACTGTGGAGCTCTTATTTGCCACAGGTTTATTTAACTACTCTGTTTCTTAGTACTGCTTTTGTCCTATCCCATTAAGGAATGATAAAGTACTCAATTCCCTGTTTACACAGAAATGAGCAGAAGTCCTCCTTCACTGACAATGGGCACTCAAATTTTCTGCCTGTAAATAAACTACAGCTGTGCCTTTCTGTTGTAGGAAGGCCCTTGAAGTTGAAAATGGCATTAATTTAATTAGCAACCACTAGTTCTAAGTCAGATAATTCTAAGTCAGATAATGTACAATAAAAATAGAAAATATATAGGCTAATACAAACTTAGATTCATGAGGTTGAAAGAGAAAAATGTTGAACTGAGTAATTTTTTCAAATTTTCTAAGATAAATTGTAAAAAGAAGTGTGTTTTGCATACAAGGTTTGCTTTCATAAAGCAATGCTCAGATTTATTAAACAATGTTCAAATACAATTATTAGCATGTGAAAATTATATTTTATTGCTTTAGGCAACCTCTCTATCTCATTCATAATTCTTGAAATATTATTATTCTTTTCTAAGACTCTGTCCAAAAGAAGGCTGCCTGTGATAGAACTCAGTTCAGGAAAAAAAAAATTATCAGTGGTTAAAGAATTGCAAAGCAAAAAGAAAGCAAAATATAAAGCAGTTCCAAGGAATATATATAAGATGGTAAGAATGAGGAGTTTCTTGGGGTTTTTTGAAGATCAAGATTTTGCTCTAGCTCCTGGAAAATCCTGCTGATGTATCTTAGACTCACTTGTTTTCCTTCGTCTTAATATAGAGCAAGTATTTAAAATATTTGAATATTATTCAATTTACATCCATCATTTTTAGTAAGCATTTGTCTGGACAAGAGAACACAGAGGAAAACATCAAGAATATATCAATGAATGGATTTAACAACAATAAACATCCCCTAAAAAATTAAAGAAAATATAGAAGGGAATTCAATTTTGATAAAAGTCTAATCTCAAAGAAACTAGTAAAACAGAAGAACAGGGAAGTTTACAGTTCCTAAGCTTCACAATAAAAATGTTTTCTGAGAAAGCAGATTTTTTGTAACTGGAAATGTCTTCATAAATTAAGTTTTATGTTCCTGAAGAGATGTTAAATATTTTTAAGACATGTAAATCTCAACTTACAGAAAAGTAGATTAATTCTTCATTCACAGGGACCTCATACTGTGTGTATAAGAATTATATGTACTCAGTTTTACCATTCATCTTATGAAGAAAACGGACTGACAAATTACTAAATAGCTGAATTTCTTCCTGAATGTAGAAGAATGGCAGTCATGTGGAAATATAAGTAGCAGACACAAAAAATCTCAGATTTCTAGATAAATATTAGATTAAAAAAAAGAATAAAAAAACCAGAAGATAAACAAAGAAAACTTTGGTACACTGGATGGAAAATAACACCTCACTTACTTTTGGTGTTTTCCAAGATTTTACTGAAAAGAAAAATATAAAAGATAAAACTTTCTGTTAGAAGCTCTGTCAATAATTATTATTTTTGCTCTTTTTATTATTAAAATATTCTCAAACAAGAGTCTTATTAGAGTACCATGACTTTGCATTAATAATTTATTTCCTTTCTTGAACTGGCAAGCATACATATCTTATTGCATAAATATCAGCATGATTTTGAACAGTCAGAACATGAGAATTAATTTCTGTGAAATTTTATGTTTAATGGATTTATATGTTTAATGATTCTTCTGTGTCTGGAGGTCTCCATGAGTGAAAAATTCAGCTATATTACGTTTTAAAACACTGTATCCTATCTACTATTTTATATAATATTGGGGGGGGAGGGGGGGGAGCAGAGAGTTGTTTGTTTGGTTTTATTTTTCCTTGGTACTATACCAAGGAAGAGAGGAGGAACAGAAGGCAGGCTCTTAAATAGTCTATTTTCTGGCTGGTGGCTTATCTAGAGTATACATGTAAGTCTGAGCTTCAACCAGACCTGATAAGAAGAGGAAAACAAGGCAAGATAGGTAGGTACTTCCAGGGCATGGCTGAACCCATTTTAACAAAGCTGCCTAAGGCAGAAGAGAAAAATCACCTTCTAAAAGTGTAAGTCTAGGTCACTGTTGACTTGACTAGATCTTGGTTTAAAACACCAAGATGAATCTCATATTCTCTGTCAATGTGGAATCCCAACTACCCGTAGGTACCAAAGTAGCAGAACACCTCAATTAATGCCAGGCACCTAAGCTGGTTCCTAAAGAGCCTAAGATCTGTGAATTATTCCTTCTACCATACCTCCACAGTAGAGGGAGGTAGTGATCTCAAAAGTCAAATTTAACTCTCAAAAATTGAAAATAAAAGGTTGATTTTTGTTAAGTGTAGTATGCTTGAAAAATTACTAATTGTACACTTCGGAATTTGAGCTCATTCATTCTGTCTAATCTTTTCCTTGCTGTGTACTAATCATACCTGACTTATTATGAATAACAGGCATATATTAGTGTTGATTTTATCTTATTTTTCCTTCTATCTTCACATTCTTAACTTGCCGAACATTGTGAAGGATCACTACTTCAACTGAATATTAACATAAATGACTAAGAGGTGTTGACTAGTCACACACTGACATAAATGAGGAACAATGGTTAAATAACAAATAAAAGGTAGATAGGGAATGTTCACTTTGTACTTTATTTACTGCCTCACCTGTATATTCTGCAGAACTTGACAGGCTGTTACTCAATAAATTGTGGGGAATTTATTGTTCCCCAACATTTGTGCTTGTTTTAAATTTTTGCATCTAACCAGGAGTTCCACTGCTACACACACTGACCAGCATTCACACGGCATTGCAAAGAAAGTTGAGAAATGTAATAATAAAGTCAGACCCCCTTCCCCTGAAATTCACGTGCAGTTTGATTCAGGGGAATTGATTTAGATCTAGTACATTAATGCCAATCTTCATTTGATTCCCATTACTGACAGCTTGATAAATCAAAGATTAAAGCGGGGGAAAAATGTGCTAGTATAGCATACAACCATTGAACCTTACCAAAATATGTAATCCCACAGCTGTACACTATTATAACAAGGAAGCACCATCTCTTTCCCTAAATTACTGTTGTGGGAAAACTTTGCATATTTAAAAGCACTGGTTTAAAGCACTTTATAGATCTTGGAAAGCAAAACCTGATTTTGAATGAGCTGTATGTACAACACTTTCTGACATATTGCTGTAGTAGATTACACCTTCTTTTTAGGTTTATGATTGTAAAATAGGAGACTTCTATAAACACAGCAACATTGAGAGAAATGATATGTCACTGGGATGTTTGCTCTAAGTGGTTTTATATTAAAGGTTTGAGTAGCCAGGCACAATGCATCAGCTTTAAGAAGGCTTACATAAATGGTACAGATGAAAAAATACAAAATGGAACAGAGAAGAAGCCAATTTAAACATTTATGTTTGGACCAAGTCTGTAGCTTGGCATACAGCTTGGACTACGTTTGAATTTCAGGTTAGTTTATCTTATTTATGTATGTATTGGAACTGGCTGAGATGGAGTTAACTTTCCCTGTAACAACCCTCATAGTGCTGTGCCTTTTATTTGTAGCTAGAACGGCGTTGATAACACATTTGACAGCCTCCCAAGGTCAACCCACCACAGTGTAAAAAGCTATTTGGAAAGGTACTTAACTTTTTATTTCCTCACCTACATTTTTTAATAATTCTTTTGTTCACAGCTCAGATTTTAAAGCCAAGTTAGTAACACATGGGCATCGATGGATTTTGGTTTGGTTTGGTTTTTCTCTAAAGACTTGTATATTCAGAGCTCAGAAATCTATCACAGTTTTCATTGAAAATATGACACAATCACAAGTTGATCATAATGTTGTTGAGTTAACATGCTTACTTGAATATCTAAATATACTTGTAAGGAACACAGCTTTGAGGATTTTATTTCTTTTACATGAATATGGCAAAATGTTAGCTGAAGCCAGTTCACTGTGATTGCATGGCAGAGACAACAGAATTCCATCTTTACAACCATTTTTTTCAGATTGATTTATTTTAAAGATATTTCTGCCATAAAACAAAATGTTAAATATTAAAATCACATTAAAATTGATTTAGATTTCCAGAGGTTTTACTTATACAATCCATGTCTGAGGGCAAGGGTCCAAGTTATGCTGGGCTGCTCATCTCCCATCCTCCCAAGAGACTCCCTGAAGTAATATCTCTAGGGCTAGAAAGAAAATCCTGACTACTGTAAGGATAAGCATTTAGGCAGGTGGGGAATACCCAGATTTTAGCCATTTTAATTAACTCTTTTCACTCTCCAGTCACAGAACACTTCTGCCCCTTACTACAAGACACTGAAGTGCTGGAGTGTGTCCAGGGAAGGGAAACAAACCTGGTAAAGGAGCTGGAGGACAAGTCTTAGAAGAACTAATGCAGGAGCTGTTTAGCCTGGAGAAAAGGAGACTCAGGGGAGACCTTCTCACTCTCTACAACTGCCTGAAAGGGGGTTGTAGAGAGGTGGTCTCCTTTCCTAAGTAACAAGTGACAGGATGAGAGAAAATGGCCTCAAGCTGTGCTGGGGAAGGTTTAGGCTGAATATTCAGAAAAATTTCTTCATAGAAAGAGTTGCTAAGAATTGGAACAGGTGGAGTCACCATCCCTGAAGGTATTTAAAAGAGGTTCAATGTGACATGGTTCAGTGGTGGACGTGGCAGTGCTGAGTTAATGGCTGGACTTGAAAATCATAAAGGTCTTTTACAACATAAATAATTCCATAATTCTATCATTTACAGTATCTGAAATTGGTAGTATGTCTCCACTATAGGAGCTATGTCTTAAAATTTCCACTCATGAGACATAATACCCTGGAGGTATTTAAAAGACACATAGATGTGGTGCTCAGGTACATGGTTTAGTGCAGACACAGTGGTATGTTTATGTTTGGATTTGATGATTTTGAAGATTTCTTCCAACCTAAATAATTTTATGATTCTTCGCTAGTGACCAGTTCAACAATCCTTGCTTTTCCTTCAAAAGAAGTGTGAAGAAGCACTGTGTTCCATACTCTCTTTGGAAGTACACAGTCAAAACAGGCTATTTTTAATCTTTACTTATGGGTTTAATAAGAAAAACATACTCAGTCCTTCACAGCTATTGCATAAATGCTAAATAAAATTTCATTCTTTGTTAACTGATTTATAGTTTCCATTTATGTCTTTAAGATATATTCTTGGTTTTACAACGACATCCTGAACCTGATTTGGCATCATCCCTCTGCAAATTTTAGTAACTCCTGGAAGAATTCCTTCACTACTTTGATAATATTTTTCTTTAATCCACTGTTACAGCACTCCTCACCTCTAACATGCAGTTCGTAGTACAACACTCAAAATTACATAGAAAACCCAACCCAAAGCAGTTTGCCTCAAATCAACATTCTGAATGACACTTATTACTGTTGACACCAAAACAATAATCTGAAAATAGTATTGGCAAACTGCAACTTAAAATTTATGATTGAAATTTTATACTACTTCAAATGAAATTCTTTAATTTTAGATTCTGAAATAATGTTCAAGATAATGAATAGCTAAATTAAGAAAAGGAGTAATACATAATGATAATAACTATTATTATTACTGTTGTCATTGTTATTATTGCTGTTATTATTATTATTGTTGTTGCTGTTGTTGTCAATCTGTTGCACATCACCTAACATGGACATAACCAGGATGTTCAAAAGCCATGCTTAGTTTAGCACGAGCAGGAGTTCAGAGAAGAGTTAGAAGTCTGCTACTGGGCAAAAGGAGACTGAAAACATCTCTTTCAGATGGGCTTCTGAAAGATTCTTTCTGTATCTTCCCCACATAAAATTATTGAATTCCTATTGCATGAACAATTTGAGGATAATAGCAACTGCATTTTTGGCTAAGAACATTTTCACTAAAAGTGTTCTCAGACACACTATTGCGCTCCACACAGTTGTTATATACTCAATCCTAGATATTTTTTTTCTGTTTTTGTATACATAACTTTCACTCAAGATTTATGATAGTGTGTGTCATTCAAACTTACTATTATATGTAGCACATACCTGTTATATGTATTATTGACTTTATTAGCAATTCTTATCTTCTTCAGTAAACAAAGAGTCGAATAGGCAGTCCCTAAAGGCCTTGGTTGTTGGTTTAGGGTTGGTTTTTGCCCTTTTTTTTTCTTTAATCTATTGAAGGCACTTAAGAAGCCCATTTGCAGAAACCTTTGGCAGCCTCATGATCAAGTGACTTGAACAACTGATCATGGGTTTAATTCTGCTCCTCTTACTCTATGCCAGATTTATTAAATACAAAATAAGAGTAAATTCTTCTTAAAGCCTTTTATATTTATAAGCATGGATGTTTTATCCAATTTTCCACAGTGCTTCTGTCCTCAAATTTCTTTTAAAACAACTTCTATTTTCATGAGTTTGTGTCTTTTGCTGCCTCTTAAAAAGGATGCAATCTCTGTATGTGAAAGACCAAGATCATTCTCTCTGCTCTGCTGGAGATTTACCATTTCATCCCAGTTGGGGATCAGCCTTCAGATTTGTGACCTGAATCAAATATGACATGATATGTGTATCCAAAAAATTTTTGATCTTTTCTGCACTAGGAAAAACACAAGTTCATTTAAAAAATCCAGAGATATCATCCACTTGGAGTATAGAAGACCCAAATTAGTGGTTCTGCTTTAATTTTGTCAAGACAAAAGTAATTTTAAACTGTGGTAAAAATTTGATGTATAAGCAATGTTATACATGTGCATAAGCGCATACATACATGAAAAAGTATAGGGAAAGTAATTTCTGAAATATTCATATTCTTCCTAAAATAAAAAGGCTTCAGGGAACATTAATGTTCCTAACATGAATATGAAGCTTAGTCATTAAAATTCATGAGGACCTGTCAACTGAACTGATGGAAGCTCTATTTGCCAGAAATACATGATGACATTGCAAGCTGCCAAAGATGAAAGCAGCTCAAGAAAGCTCTTCTTGGTGCTATTTCATCCTCTTGAATGTCAAACAAGCTGTCTTTCACCAATCTGGAGCTACACACATAGTGCAATTCATGTGTTGTTAGGTGAAGGTGTTCTCCCGAGTGCAGGGGATGTGCCTCTTTCTCTGCTTCCCAGACACCAGACGGCCTAGGTTTTGGAATGACAGTAGACTGCCAACCAAATTCTGTGTTTACTTGAACATACGTTGTCTTCTCTTCCAGATGACTTGCAGTGAAATTTAACAGGCGTCATCCATATGTTCACTTTCATATTCCACACAATACTTGCATGGAATATCAGCAGATCCCTTTCAGAAATCTCTAAATGGCTCCCCTAACAAGAGAGGCACTGTGCAATATAAAAATTACCTGACAGTCATCATCCTTCTAACAGAATTTTGTCACTCAGTGTAAGGATTCAGTGTAAGGACCTATTCAAATTTGGTTATCACAGTAAGCAATCTAAGTTGTGGATTATTTAGAGTTTAATGGAGGACTTTATTCAAAAAATAGTTTAAAATCAACATCTTTGTTACTAAGAAAGTTCTTACAAAAATCAATAAATTGTTCTTCTCTGCTGCAGCAAATACTGTGCATAACATGATACATTAGGTGTAAACATCTGGTATATCTGAATTCACAGATGGACTAGAAAACTTGGAGTATTTTTAATATAAGTTTCACTAAGTTAAAAGATTATCTCTCTCATCTAGAAATTTTACTGTTTTGTTGTTATGCAGTGAACCACACTGAAATTACTTTTTCAAAGGCCTCAAGTTATTTAAAAAATTTCTGAGTAATATTTTTCACTGAATACTAAGCAGGTGCTTGAGTGAACCATTCTTTGTACAAGGCATTTTGTGGCAGAAATAAGAATCCTATCTTTTCCCTTTCTGCCTCTTCTAAGCATTCAGTTACACTGAGAGTTTCAGATAGCTCATCTTATAGCATCAGCAGCCTGGGCTAGTAGTTTTTCTCTTCCCCTGTAGGCAGTGATCACAGGTAAATTTTATGGCCAGTGGAGTAGCATTCTAGGGAACCTCCCCATGTTGAGAAAGTCACTGAAACCTTTAATGAAGCTTATGCTCTCTCAATGCAGGAGAGAATTCTGAATATGAGGGATATTTTTCAAGGCACATAATAGTGAAAAAAAAACAAGGGATGAATACCTGATGAGATGAATGTCTGGGACTGAGGTCATGGGTCTCCTTCTTTGTCATCTCCTAGAAAACTGATTAGTCATATCAGACAATTTTCAGTGTTTCCAGCTACCTTTTGACATGAATCTACATTTCAGAAAAATAATTGTCACTGAATTTGTCCACCTTATATGCGAAAAGTTCAAAATTCCTTTTGAAACAAATTATTTCTGACCTATAAATAGGACTATTAGAAAAAGAGTTTTACTAGACAAAGTCCCTTATTCCCCAGGATGTCATTTATCATTTGCATTTATGAAATAAGAGAGAAAGCCAATGTTCTCAGACTATTCTCATTCTTACCAGTTGAAATTTCAACATCTCTAACTCTGTTTTGAAAAGTATAAGTCCCAGTTCACAAAAAAAAAAGAAAAAAAATTAGTATAGGTAAGCAAAGTCCTTTTCTTGGAGTAAGTTTCCATGTGGCCAAAGACATTGCATAAGAGAATCATCTTTCATGCTGTGTTGTGAATGAGGTAGGCCATATTTGTACACAAAAAAACAATCCACAAAACAACAAGCAACTGAATGGATTGATTTTCCCTTACCTAAAGGGACACAGATAAATAAGTATGGTCAATATTGCAAAATTCACTTTGGTTTGTATTCCATGGCATTTACAGACATAGAGAGGACTGACATGCCATGGACATAGATACCATATAAAGATGGCAGTGACACTGAAGTGTTCGCAGTTTGCATTGCAGACAACATGAAATTAATATGATTGGCAAAGAGCGATGGAAGGGACAAGCAGGGAAGAAAAGTGAAATGGTACTGCACTACTCACCCACTACTTTGTCACCTCCAGATCATTTGGATAAACACAGATACACATGTGACACCGCTCCCATTAAAACGTTAAGTCTACCTATTTTCAAGTTTTTTGTTCAGAGCTCTAACTTTCTGTCATTATTTATTTTCTCTATCTACAAATGCCAAATACCATAACAGCTCACTAAGTGTATCTGTGTTCTCCTATGCATAAGTTATCCAGTGTAGGTCCTCACAATTTCAAACACTTTCTTCTAACATCTGCTGAAGTTAGAATATATTCCTCTATTCAAATCTGTTTCACTGCTGGCTGGGATAGTCATTTGGCTGTGAACGTCTACAGTACCAAGTTAACTATCAGATACATCTTTGCAAGGCAACAAGGTAGAAAGAAAACCCTGAGATTCTTCATCGGAAGTATGAATAACAGAATCAACTTATCAAAATACCTTTATTTATTTATTTAACAGAAGAGGAAGCAGAGTAGGACAAAAATCCAGCAAGATGCTTATTTTTCCAACCCAATAATTTAGTCTGCTTGTTAGATTTTCTCTACAAAAAGAAGGTAAAAAAACAAAAAACAAACAAAAAAAACCAACCAATCAAAGCAAGTCTGTTACCCAGAGCAACTCAATGCATCAAACTAAACTGAATGTGTCAACTCATCCAACAGTTAGGTGTCTTAAATTACAGTATAGAAATATCCACTTATTCCTAGAAAAAAAAAAAAAAAACAAAGATAAAATTGTCTTTTATTCCAGTTCTCTGTATTGGAAAACAATTAACAACCGTAAGAGGGAGAAAGTGTGACAAGGAAAATAAGAAGAACATAGTCTGACTAGTCACAGGTTACTGTGCCATGTTTCAATACATTCATGCTGAAATTATAAAAGCCCATATATGTCCATAAATGCAGACATGCAAATTTAGGTATGTATACAGGTATGTATTTGATTCAGAGATACAAAGTAATCTGTCCTGTATTTTCAAAATAAATCCAGGACAATTTTATCACGAGTATTTATCTGCACGGCTCTTTCATACACTAGTACCTGACAGTCACATGTACAACCATGGGACCTTGAGTCCACCTGTGGACTTTTAAGAACTTGAAAATTAGGTTTCACAGTTTCATTTAAAAATTTCATGGATAAGGAAACTTTGTCTACAGTAGCAGAACTTATAGTTAGTATTGTACAGATGAATAAAGAAACAGCGGCAGGTGTTCTCTTTCAGGTCAATTTCTTGTAAAAAAGTATTTCTGCCCCAGTAGTTTTTCTTATAAAATCAACTGACATGGCATCTTGAAAACTTGCTACCTCTGCACATTTACCTGGATTATTTAGCCGCTTGATGTTTTACCCTTTAACAGAGTTTTCAAGCAGAGAAAAAAATTGTCTGGAAGTTCCAAGTAATATGCTTCTGGGCCTCCCTTATGACCTAGAAAGTCATCTGGACTTCTTTTCATGAAGAAGTGATTGTTCAATGTCATGTCACTGAAATTCATTACTCTGCACTGGAAAAAAAAATCTTGATTGTCATTTTGTAAATGTGCAGCTGTCATGACTTAACCCCAGCTGCAAATAAGCCCCACACAGCTGCTCATTAATTCCCCTCATGGTGGGATGGGGGAGAGAATTAGAAGAGTAAAAGTGAGAAAACTCATGAGTTGAGGCAAAGACAGTTTAATAGGCAAGGCAAAAACCATGCACACAAGCAAATCAAAACAAGGAATTCATTCACCAGTTCCCATTGGCAGGTAGTGCTCAGCCATCCCCAGGAAAGTAGTGTTTCATCCATAATGTCTTTTTTCGGAAAATAAAAGCCATAATTCTGAACATCCCTCTTCCTCCTTATTTCCCCAGCTGTATATGCTGAGTATGACACCATATGGTATGGAATATCCTTGTGGTCACTTGGGGTCAGCTGTCCTGGCTGTCCCCCCCCAGTGTCTTGTGTCTCATCCCACCATCTTATGCCCTTTCATCCCTCTCACTGGTGGAGGGGTATGAGAGTCAGAAAAGGCCTTGACTCTACAGAAGCACTGCTCAGCAGTAATGAAAACAACCCTGATGTTTCCCGCACAAATCTAAAACAGCCCTATATCAGATGGTATGAAGAAAATTACCTCTACCTTAACCAAAACTAGCTCAGCAACCAAGTTGGTCAGCTATTAATTGAGTTTTTTCTATAGAGGTTATACAGTTTGGAATGATGCTTTAGTGCATATGTTCATGCAGATATAGTCAAACTATTACTCCAGTTTTTCAGAAGCAGAAAAATGTGTTACTGTGTAGAAAGAGAAGTCATATCCTTCTGCAAAGGGAAACAGCTATTACTCTTAAATTCAGCAAACATTAATATTACTATTAAAATTAGTTTCATTACTAACATGGCATTTCCTATGGATCTGACCCAAGCTGGCTTCTATTATACTGTCATAGAATTCAAAATTATAATTCTAAATTGTATCAGCACTAAGACTTTGCCATATAAAATGTGTTGTAATGCTTTCTCACAGTTGCTGCTTTTTTAATTAAATCTCTTAAAACAGTTCATATCTGGAAAAAAAAAAGGTATCTCTATTTTCTGTAAGAAAAGATATGATCCCCTTGCAAAATTCTCTTGCCATGGAAACTGCAATTCAGCAGGCAAGTCTGTGTACACATGCTATGACTTGGCTGACTATGGCCCATTTTCTACTGAATGACTGGGTACTGATCCTCCTCTAGTGAATTCTGAAGTGATCAGGACATGTGTGCTTGTTTTAACACTGGACAGAAATTAAACTCCAAATGAATCACTCCCCTTTCCCCCACCCCTTCTGGAAAGGGAGGGACAAAAGCAGAGTTTAGGGGTTGAGGTAATTTACTGAAAGCACAAGGCAAGGGAATAAGGCACACACAATAACAACAGCAATATTAGTAGCAAAAGTTTGTAGCAAAACAAAAAGAAAAGGTGTTTTACCTGACCAATGCAATATGGTGGTCATTCGTTTGTGCCACCCACATAGTTGTAGGGAACAAAGGCAAGATGACAGGGGAGCTCCTGTAGCTAAAGCTTCCTGCCTCCCAACACAAAACCACTAAGAAACAATGATAAACAAATGGCTTCACCTCTCTTCTCCATATTGCCATGTCCCTCAAAAGTGTCCCAGAAGAATACAGTGGGGGCAGGGAAATGGGCAGGGGCACAGAGGATGCTAGAGCGGTAAAAATGGGACTCTTCTATTTGGGTGCCCAGTTTTCCTCCCAAATCCACATCTTCCAGTGATGACATGGGTCATATAGAATAACAATCTATAATTAAGACACATGTATATATATATATACATTCCACATATAACTATACGTAAGCACAGATATTGTTTCAGTACTCACTGGCCGACCCCCTCAAGATGTCTGTTGAGTTCATTTAGTCCATGATTGGTGTATCAGTGTCCATGACAGTGGACATACAGTGGCAGTGTTATTCAGCAACTAATATTACATATGCAATTCAACATTACAGTGTTTTCACCCATGTGATTTTTAACAGTCTGTTGTTCAGTTCACCTTTCCCAGAGGCTGGTTCATGATACAGAATATGATATACCTACTCAAATACCATGTGCTATAGCCCAGGTGTCTATCAGGCTATTTTTGAAATGAGTCTCATTCAATTCTTTATGGGGTGCCATGTCACCAGAGGACTTGCTTTTCAAGGCCCAAGGTGCTGTTTTGGGCAGTGGCATGAGACACAGAGTACATCTTCAGCCATTCAGTGGTTGCTTTTGCCATTATAAGCATGTAGCACTTGTCTTGGCGTGTCTGCAGGAATGTGATATAACCAATCTGCCAGGCCTCCTCATATTTATATTTCAACCATCATCCATCACCCCACAAAGGCTTTACACACTTGGCCTGTTTAATCACAGCACACATTTCACAGTTATGGATAACCTGGGAGATTGTGTACATTGCTCATTTACAAACCCATCTGTATTTTGCATCTCTTCCCTGAGATCATGGGCCCACTAAGCCAGAAATAATTCACCTCTATGTGATTCACCTGAGATACTTTAATCTTGGCAGCTCAATCCACCTGTCTGTTGTGAAATTCTTCAGTAGCCCGACTCTTGGGCATGTGTGCATCTACATGATGTACTTTTATAACCACTTTCTCTACCTGGGCAGAAATATCTTGCCACAGTTCAGCAGCCAAGGGAGGTTTACCTCTGCTCTGTCAATGTCCAGTCACCCCCACAGAGAATTTGCTACCATTCATCAGTCAGTGTAGAGGCAGAGCACTGATCATTTCTCTCTCTTTTCTCAAAAACTCTCAGCTATATTCTCCCATACAGTGACATCTTCGCTGTACTGTAAGTGTTCTGGAGCCTCACCCTTTTTCAGTGCAGTCTGGATCAATCCATGGCAAAAGGTGGGGCTGTGTTTTTGCCACTGGGGCAGTTGGTTCCAGGTGTACTGGATGACCCTCCAGGTAAAGGCAAACTGTGGCCTGCACTCTGCTGCTAAAGAAATGGAAAAGAACACATTGGCAATGCCAATGGTGGCACCATTTTGCTGCCTTGAACTGCAGTTCATACTGAAGTTCATACTGAAGTTCAAGCACGTCCAGCACAGCGGCACTCAGTGGCGGTGTGACTTCATTCAGGACATGATAGTCCACTGTCAGTCTTCACTCTCTGCTGGACTTACACGCAGTCCACATAGGGATGTTAGAGGGTTAGAGAGCCTTGCTGACCACTCTCTGGCTCTTCAGTTCACTAATCATCTTATTGGTGGGGGTTACAGAGTCCTGGTTGGTGCAGTATTGCCAATGGTGAACTGTTGTGTTAGCAATCAGTACCTATTGTTTTTCAGCTCTGAGCAGTCCCACAGCAGAAGGGTCCTCTGAGAAGACAGGCAAGGTATTCAGCTGTCTTCTTTCTTTTGTCTCCATAACAGCTATCCCAAAGGTCCAATTGGGTCCTTTTTCTTAGGTCCTTGAAATACTCACTTCTGAGGTAATCTATGACATGAATATAGGGGGCCTCTGAGCCACTCACATTCGTTCCTGGTCAAGTTCACTTCAGCTTCCAGTACAGTCAACTGTTGTCACCCCAGAAATAGAGATGGATTCTGCCCCTACATATCTTGATGGCATCAAGGTACATTGTGCACCAGTTTCAAATAAAGACTTACATTCTTGTCTGTCTGATGTGCCAGCCCATCATATCTACACAGTCCAATAGACATAGTTATCCCATGCCTCTATCTGGCTAGCAGTAGGGTCCCTCTAGTTATCAACATAGTCCTCATTTTACTTCCTGCAAATATGACCTGGAGGTCCCTTCAGGAGGACTGGACATAAAATCATCCCTTCTATTCTCCCTGGGGACTTGCCCACAGAAAACTGGAGTGGAGTTTATCCTCAAAGAGTTTCCTGTCGTGGTCGATCTTCCTCTCAACTCATATAGGGCAGAGGTGAGTTTTCCATCCCACTTCTACATGTCTTCTCCATGTTCATGCAGATAAAACCACAAGTTACCTCACATACCTCCCTCTCGACCCAGGGCCCATCTGCTCCTAACACAGAGATTCTCGTCTGTTCTGGTGGAGTATGGAACGTATCCTCTTTAATTCCTCTGAGTTTCTCATGGCCCTCTTTACTTCTCTATTTTAAATTCAGTAGATCTTCAGTCAGTTTTTCCATGGATGAGATGCAGGCCAGTATCAGGGTGGAGATAGACAACATGTTAGGATCTTGGAGCATGCAAGCTTGGTTTTGCAGCTTTTAGTGGGTTGAAAGCACAATCACATACTTTTCAAGACTGACTGCAACATACTGGCAGACAGCGCCCATTTATAGCCATCTTGGGAAACATAAGAACTGTGGGTCTTGTTAATTCCATCTTACAAAGCCAGTGTGCAGACACTTAAACAGCAGAATATTATACTTTGTGTGTGAGGTACAGGTTGGGAAGGAATCTAGAATAATAATTTCAGTTTAGAGTGACTGGAGCCCATATACAAGAGCTCATGTGCTGGATGATGCAGAGCTACACAAATTCTTCAACTCATCCTGGTTGCCTAAATATTTTCAACTCCTTGTAAGAAGTTCATGGAATCTGCTTTACAGCATCAAGAATTGATAAATTAAGTAGATAATAATCTACATATGACTGCCATTAGGTTTCAACATTTGCCAGTCATGGTCTGTTAACTATCACTGTTTGCTTCAATTTTGTAATAAAAAACTGCTGAATGACTGTTTGGCATGCATGTTAACCATTTAAATGATTATTGTATCATATAATTCTTTTTACTGCGTCCCTAGAATTCACATTGTTATTGCTTGTTATTAAAATGACAATCCTTCTTCTTTTGTAATGAAAAATATCTCTCAGTTAAAGGAGACCTATCATTTTCCTACAGAAATCTGTTGTTACAAAAATTATAACATGCTGGTTTAGAAAAAAGTGAATAATAGCAGAGGTTTTGGAAAACAGACTTTTTAAAAGAAAAACAAAAGACGGGTCATAATCCAAAGTTGTTTGAATTTGGGTAGAAATATCCTTCCTTATATTGTAACATTTAATGTTGTGTATTTGGAACATGAAAACTGACAGTTTTGCTTATCAGTTCCTTCAAATGACCCATAATTTTTTCTGATATCATCCAGGAAACAATTCTTTCAAGCCACTATCATAGACACATTCTTAAACTAAAATAAACAAACCTGCTTTACTTTCATGAAAAGCTAATTCAGTACTGAGAATATTTATGCTTGTAATTATGACTAATGTTGCTGTTTCTTTAAATCTCCTGCAAAGGAGTAGAAGAAATTCATTATTAGTTTTAAGCTGTTTTCACTATAACAAAATGCATATTCAATTTAATTACCTTCTCCAGAAAATTATTATTCCTTGTTATCGGTGCTGAGCATAGATCCAATAACTATATTTTTTTCACAGAGTAATGTGATGTTATAAAACATATTTGATGGCTAGATTATCTTTTTTGGTCTACAATCTAATAAAACTTAATCCCAAAAGTTTGAACAGAATCCTGGCAATATTTTAATTTTTCTATGAATAAACAGAACGAATGTTTCCGAAACAAAAACATGGCAATTATAAAAAGTTCTATTTATTTGCTTAATCACCTGATGACAATTCAGTAACTCTTAGACAATATCTCCACCAAGAATTTCAATATTGCCTCATTACAAAATGCTAGGGTTATGAAGAGGTGTAAGATGAAGGAATACATAAGAGATAGTTGTAAATCAAAGCTATGGATAGTGAAAAATTCTCTACTATCTTCCAGCTCTCTTGTGGTGAGATGGCAATCACAGTTATAGTAACTTTAATGTTTTAGGCAGACTTTAATATGCTTTTCATGAATCCAGAAAAGAGTGAGATGTTAAGACAAAAAAAAGAGCGAAAAAAGACAGCTCATTTCAGACACACTAAAACCAACCTTGGGTGAGACAGCAGCAGTCAGAAGGTAATAACACCAGCAAATAACATTAAGGGGAAAGAAATTCCATGGTACTATGAGAGCAATGAAAGAAAATTGTGTAAAGAATGGTTATCAACATGTTAAGTTTAAACACTGAAAGAGCACCCATAATGAGGCTGAGATGTGCAGTGGTGTTTGTGTCAATTTACTCTTCTGAGGCTTTTCTTCTTTATAAGGCTATTCTTCATTAGTAATTAGAATCATAAATTCTCACAGAAATTGAAAGAAATGGTTCATGTATTATTAGGTAGAAAAAGAGACAAAAAAACTACCTGCATAAAATCTTAAGAAAACTCTGAGCCGGGACAAGAGAGTGAAAGTGAGGAGATACTGAGTTAAGATGTCTACCTGTAGCTGACATGCCACTTTCCAGAGCTCTATCGTATAACAGTAATAAGAACTATATAAAATTAAGCCAGCAATGAGATCAGTTAACAAACATGCAATTTTAAACAGCACTCAAATTTTCTAAAGGCCTTTACATGGGCACTTAAAGTCAGTTTTCTGATGTCCTCAGTAAGGCAGATGTTACAATCATCAAAATCCACATAGGATCTGCATATTAAAAATAAATAAATAAATAAATAAATATAATTGCTAGCTAGTTTTATTTCCTGAAAAGTGCCAAAACCTGTTAGTAAATTGCAAATACAGTATGAAGAATATCTTTGATGAATTTTGTTATGCATTAAATATTCTAATATCAGACACTAGTCATGTCTTGACCTTGCATTATTCAAGTTAAGAATCATTTCACCACTGGATTCATAAGTGTTCGCTGTGTTCACAGAGCAGTGATATATAGGAAAACTGGAAATTAAATGCAGAGAAACTAATTAAAAATAATCAAATGGGATAAAATTAGAAAGAAGTCAGATGATACTAAAATCCTCCCTGTTATTCTCTATTACAAAAAGAATAAGCATTGGGCTATTTATTACCTGATAACACATAGTAGGACATAAACATGCACAAGAAAATAAAATAGTAAAAAGGAAGTTAACCATCTGCTTGCTATTAAGCAGGAAAAAACTGGTTTCGAAATAACAGTATTATAGATTAGCCTCTGGTTCCCTATTCCTCTTTCTCCTATAAAATTCCTGCGTATAAAAACATCACAAAATGTAAGCTACTTTAATACAAAAGTAGCAATCAAAAAGTGTATGTATCATAATTGAAATTATGGGCAAAATAAAGAGGACTAATGTAAATTGAGAATAAAAAACTGTCTTGATAACATTCCTAGAGTGAGGTTTTGTCTCAGACTAGGCATCATGTCAGAGTAAGTCACGTCTCTAAGAGACAACCAGAGACAATGTATCCCAGACTAATTGTTGTAAAGGATATACAGAAAGATAGGAGATAAATGTGAGACCAGAGGTTAATTCCAGAGATTTCAGAGCAACATCTCCATCAACATGTATGTCAGAATCTTTTTCTGTCACCAAAGAAAATCTCCAGTTTGACAAAGTAGGTAGCGATTCTTGTTCACACAACCAGTTTACTACAGACTGAGCTAGAATCAGAATACTTCTGAAGTCCTGGAGTTCAAAAATTTTTTATTAGAAAAAAAAATGATTTCTTCTTCCTGGGAAGAGGGAAATAACAGATTTTCTAGGGCACTGACAAAACTATATTTTGTGCCATTAACATATTCTTCAGAACAGGACACTTTCAAGCATAAAAGAATAAATACAGTCTACTCTCTTGGTGAACATGGTTCTTTCCTCTGAGTCTAGGAAGTTTTACTGTACAAGTGGGAATAAAATGACAGGCTGGGAGAAGAGAGGAACCAAATCCCATAACTGTACTTTTTCCACAGATGTTTTCCAATAATTTCTTCAGATTACACAGGAATCAATTATTCTGAACTCTTTATCGTAGCACAAGCATATTCTGCTTGAGTATATGTACAAAGTTTGAGCCTTACCAATCAAAAATGTCAGGAAGGTTAATGGAAGGACTCCAAAGATGCTTTTCTGAAACATTCTCTAGTACCTTCTCAGCAAGGCTTGTTAACATATATATATAAAGCCATGAGCAAAACAAGAAATTGTCTAGAGCAACTAACAGTCAGAACAACAAAGATGCAATGATCCCACTTTTACAGAATCAGGAAAAAGCAGGTTTGGCTGCTATTTCAGTAGTAACTATCTTATGAGTTTGGGGAAGAGGAAAGAGTAAACAGAGGAGGAAGAGGATGGCAGATTATGCTGAAGTGGCAGGGACATCTGCAGAGTATTGAAGGATGCTGGATTTGCTAGTTAATGGTAGCTTGAAGACATCTTTCCCATACTTTACTGTGTGCTCTAGATCTCTTAATATTTGGTTCCACCATGCAGGAGAAGTTTTGCTATGCTTACTAAAAGGACTATGCAAGTATCACTAAATGAAAATCTAACTGCTCTGTAGACTACACTGAAGACTAGACTCTCTATCTGTGGTAATTTTGCAATTGAAAGAGTTTTAGCATAGACAATTTCCAAATATATTTAGATATTAGGGTACTCATCACTGTACTATTTTATTGGTAAATTAGTCTGCACAGCTACTATTTTTTGTTAGCAAGAATCCACACTGATAAAATATCCAGGCTTCTCTTGCATGCTAGTTTAAGTAGTTTCTGGGTGCACTATTTATGTATGCCTATTGATAGCAGATATAAAGAATTTGAATTTCAGATCTCAGTAGGATGTTCAGTAGAAGCAGCAATTAGGAAAAAGGGAACAGATCTCCTGTAAAATAACTGAGAGACTGTGAACAAGTGATCCCTGTGATGTTCTTTTTGTTGTCCCTTATTCAACCTGAACTTCAGTTTAATGAGACCAGGCTTAATTCTCAGGCATGAAATCTGAGTCAGTGAACTGAAAAAGGAGTCTATGTCATATCTTTCCAGTGTCCCATTTGGGAAGCAAATATTTCAACTGTTATTACATTGCACAAAGATATTGAGATCTTAAGTCTTTTAAACTTATTGCAGAAACAGTAGGAACACCTCATGTATTAATCAGAATTTTTTTCTGATCTGTGTCTTGATCATAAGCTTGTTTATCTTAGGCTTCTTTGAAAACTCACTTTTCATAAGTCTTCTAAATTAAAAACAATTAATGTGGTCAGAAAGGGTAGCTACATTCACTTCTGTAACTACACTTAAAACCCATGATGGTGAGCAAGGTTTGCTAACTAAACAGATGGAAAAATTATGATCTTTTCCATGATACATCTCTTGTTAAAATTTTCCAAACTTTTTGCTAGGCTGCAGTGCAAGCCCTGATACTTAAGACATGAAGTACCTAGCTGAAGTCCTCAATATTTTGTATTTTAACTTGGTTTTGTATAGCTAAATGTGACACAAATGTGAGCCTGAGGACCTGTAAGAAGGGTTGAATGACTCTTATACTTTAGAAGATTTTTAGATTGTGAGTCTTTCACAAACTCCTGTAAAGAAAAAGGTCATATTAAAACCAAAATAAAGCTATGCAAAGCAAAAACAAGCCCAAGTCATTCATTATTCAAAATAGGACAGAGTTATCTTCTCTGAATTTCTTTATCTGTGAAATTCTGTGTGTATATGGACAGGAATGCTCCTAGGATTGGTTGCAGGATTGCTAAGATGATTTGCAGGATGCATCAGGTGTAGGATAGTACTGCTAATTATTTGGAACTGTTCTTGTCTCCCAGTTGTGCGCTGTGCTTGGTGCCTGCCAGCAATTCTCCACAAAGTCAATCTTACAGCCTCCAATTTAAGATCTTCTGCTTAGATCACAGAATCACAGAATGGGTAAGGTTGGAAGGGACTACAGTGGGGCTTTCTGATCCAGCCTACCAGATGACGATACTGACATGCTGAAACCCTGATATGGGAACAGGTAAGGAAATGCATCTTCCTGATATATTTTTTCCTTCCATTTAAATTCATAGACATAAATTTAGAGGAATTCAGTTTACAAGATGAAGAGCAAAGGCAGTCTTTTGAACCTCCACAAAGTTTTATAACACGAGTCACCCTTGTCTTGAGCCCTTTTACTCAAAACCCTGAACAGTATCTCAACAGCTTTTATTCTAGTAAATTTGTCAGCATGCCTAAATTTGGCCTCCAGCACAGAGGTAAGCTGGCACAGAATGCTGCATTCATAATAACAAGCTTTCTAACCTTGAAACAAATGGTGATAACACACAGACTCCTTATCAGTAATGCTCTCTAGCCTGCACTGATTCCCTGGTATTGTCCAAGAGAGGCCTGTGCAAGTGCCAGCTGATGAATGCAAAAATGTGCCCTAGGTCATGCAACAATTAAACTGTACAGAAGTGGCACTATTTCTTTTGCTAGTACTGACACAGTCTATGTCAAACATCAGGTTTGTCTACAGACCATGCTGTTAAATGGATGAGAGCAAGATTAAAATCTGACTTTCCTAATGATCTCCATGTGCTACACATACATAGGCATAAAATATGGTGGGGAGGCATATGCGTACCAAAGGATTTGTTGCCTTGTGACTGCTTGACCTGCTCTGTTTTCTTTACATTTAGCACTTGGCATGTATAGATCTAAGGCCTCTTTGCAAAATCAGGGGTTGCTTTTTTTTCCTTTAAACTCAAAAGATTATATCTTAAATGATTTTCTAGAATTCCTAACTTTCTTTTAATGGCAGCAACATTTCCTTCTCAATGCTAGCTCTTTTGCATGGCTTAAACTGCCACAGGCCAACCCTTTGTTTAAAGTACTTCTTTTTCCCTGCCAGGGAAGCAGCAGCTATGAATTTTAGGACACTTACACAAATAAGCACACACAAGGACTTACTAGGAGTTCAATAGTCACACCTGACCATATGTGTTTCTATCATATTTTAAATTATTTAGGGGTGCACAGAATTAAGCCTACCTAAGGATTATTAAAAATAATTAAAGTTTTTAATTAATTAATTTTTAATTTTAATTTTAAACTACAAGAAAACACCTTTTTTCTGGATACGAAACAAACACTTTAAAACTCTAGAAATAAAGACAACGAAGTAAGGAAACAGGTGTGATAGAGAAATGGTAATTAATAATATGTTTGTTTTTCATAATTCATGGGAATGTCACAATAGTTTTACTTCCTTACCATCAGTTTTCTTCATTCTCCACATAATAGGCATGCACAGGAAAAAAGACAACATGTTCAGAGTGAGCCTGAGCTTGAACATTCAAATATAGTACTAGAATTATCTCGCCTATCTATATAACATGCAGAGATCCACTTTACCATCTCCACTTTCCCCACCAGTCCCCTCCAGATAGTTGTTTACCTCATGTTCCTGAGCTTAAGAAATGTGATGAGAATTAAAAGCGAGTTAAGCCCAGGTGGATTGTGTTCTACCTGAATCCCAAAGGGGGAAAATCCTTCAAAAGAAACATGGGCCCACTTGTTGAAGAAACTATTTGTGTGGTTCCACATTCCATTACACTGCAAAATGTGTAAAATAAAGAGAGTGAGAAATACCTAATGTACAGTAGCTAGCGTGTCTGTATTAAGTCTTGGCACTATATCATTGCTGCCAGAGTCTTCATTAAATCTAACTCATTGACACTGTATGTAAAAGCAATCTTTCCTCAAGAAGTAAGCCTGTAGAAAGCCTTTTGCAAAATCATTGTGCTGTATGGGAAAAAAAAAAGAAAAAGACAAGAATTACATGAAGCCTAAATCAGAGCAAGACGTTCATGAGAGATCCAAAGGAATGGCAAATCTCTGTGGGTTCACAGCATCATAAAATACCCTGAGCTGGAAGGGACCCACAAGGATCAATGAGTCCAACTCCTGGCCCTGCACAGGACAGCCCCAAAATCCCACCACATCACTCAGAGCATTGGCCAATTGAGTCAGCAAGCTTCCTAGTGTTTACTAGTGTTTACTATTTAAATATCAATAACGAATGAATCTAAAAATTATTGTTGAGCTATTGTGCAGCAGCAAGTCAGCTGGAACGTAACGCAAAACAAAAGCCAAGAGAATAAGAATCAGTTAGCAATTAGAAATAGCCTCAATATTAGTTCTATTGCCCCCCCATCCCCCTGTGCTCCCCAAAGTGAAAGTAATAAATTCATGCTCTACAAAGCAGTTACCAAGGTATAAAAAAGTCTTACAGACTTTAAGTAGATGCACAGTGGAATTTAAATTGGAATGACAATACTTTATGTATTGTCTGTGGTGTATCAAGAATGAATGCCACACAACAGTGACTTTCCAGGCTTGGAGCTGTAATTAATCCCTAGAAGAAATTAAAAGTTCATTATCCCCTCCTCAAACAGCACGTAGTACAGAGGCATCACCACTTTATTACAGCTGGATCAGTTGATTTGGAAACCATAACATTTTTTTGTATAGTAATACAAAGTAAAATGTTCTCTTTTAGTGATTATTTTTGTAGTATGCAATAACAAAGATAAACTAGTGTTCCCCCTTGCAACATCCTGATTTTAGTAATTCATTACTTTGCCAAACTTCAATTGATTAGATGTAATTTCTCAAGCCATGTATCTTCCAATGTAACTTTTGCATTCCATTTGTTTTATTTCCCTTTCTGGACAAATTAATGTAGTGCATTTTTTACTGAAAGCTCTGAGGTCATTTTGGTTTTAATTTATAATTTAAATGGTTTAAATATTTTTTTAAAAAATTAAAGAAAGATAACCTTATTTTTCTTTTTCAGTGTAGGGGTGATTTTTGTTTCCTATGAGCTCCAGCATGATTGTACATTTGTCCACTGTCCTGGATTCACCCAGAGCCTTTAACCGCTCCTATGTAACAACTCTCCCCAAAGTCTGACATTTTAAGCTAGGTTATACCTTTCAAAATATTTCACATTGCACTTAGTAGAACTTCTATCCTTCACATTTTCTGGTGGTCATCAGGAGATAATAGTCACAAAATTCGCTCAGCAAGATGTAATTGGTAAGTATTCTGGAAAGTCATGACAGATGTGTCAAGAGGGGCATACAAAATAAGTGGGTAACTGGTACTGTGCCACTTCTGCCTAGGCCGTATGTAGAATCAGTAGCAATTGATCTCCTTGTGCTGTCATGAAAATGCATTTATTGCCTAAGAAATATCAAGATATTCTGTATTCTGATTCAACCACAATTAGTCCATTCAGGTATAAATTAATAATTCTCTATTGAATGGATTTGAATCAACATGAATAACTTTATGCTACGTAAATAAAAAAATATTGATTTCACTCAATAGTTTCAGGGTCTTATTAGAAAAGCAACATCAGTGTACAAATATTTTGTAACATGTATGCACAAGGCAGTGTATTAACATTTCAAAAGCCAAGGGTAAGTTTACCATCTTTTAACTTTTGAGGGGTTAGCTTTGCAGACTTAACAAACATCGTGCTTATTTATATCTAGACAGCGACACACAACAGTGTCTCTCCAGATGTCAAAGAGAACAGCCTGTTTAAAGATGAATGGAGCTATTAGTATTGCATTCAGTATACAAGAGTTAAAAAAAAGAACAAATTTATTAGATTCTTCTGCAAGAACAAACAAAAAAGTACCAGTGAGGTCTGGTAAGAGGAAATCAAGCAGAGTGGAAATGTTCATTGTATTAAAGACAGGTGACCAATAATAAAAAACCAAGCAAGTTAGACATTAGCTCTACATGCTGCAAAAAAAATTTACACCAAAGGTTTTTTCAGGTTATACATCAAGTTATCATTTCCATTTCATTTATGAATGATTAATAATTCCTTCCAACCTCCAGTGATAAGGAAGGAAGTTTCCAGAGACTATACACCTCTGAAACAATAGCAGGTCCATGACACCTGTGCTAACTCTGAGCTCTAACTCTAATTCTGCTTTTTGGCCTCTCACAAATTTTTTTCAGTAAAATGGTCAATCCTTTTTGCTGCAGTTTAATGGTTTTTGACAGTTTTGTGCCTGAGAAACAGGAAAACTTCAGGTGCATACCTAAGTAATAGGGTCCATTCTCAAATCTTCAACAGACTTTTTAAACTTTAAGTTATGATTGAGTAATATTACTGCCTTTTGACATTTAGAGTTAGTTTACCACTTTAAAAAATAAGCAAAGAACACACCAAACAAGCAAACAAAACAAACAAAAAAAAATCCCATTTTCCTTTCTATTTCGCCTCCAGATGCCATAGTCAACCTCATATTTGTCAGCTTAAGTCAGTCCTGCAGAGTTGGCACAACCCCACCAGTACTCAGGAGGCTGCCAGATGCAGATTCCATGGGCAATTGCACCTGTGGTTGCTAATTGTCCTTAGAGTTTGTTATGCATCTATAATGTCTTTAAAGAGTTTGCAAGGTGATTTTAACAACTTTAGGTGAGCACCATTGTCCTTGCGATACAAAATCAATGAATACGATGAATCAGATCCCTTTTCGCAATCATGACAAAAAGAACAGATCTGTGGAATCAAAGCTTACAAAGTTTTTTCAATTCACAATAAAGTGAATTGAAAGTGAGATTTCAGTTACTGGTTGCTGACAGACTCACACAAAGTGTGACATGCAGAATACCTGGAAATCTCAGCTTCTACTCTGCCTGAGTTTCCAGCAGATGATTTCACTAAACTACAGTAATTATATTTCCTTAATCAAAAGTAACTGAGTGATCTCTTGTCTGATGTCACTGATAACCTATGGAGAAGTTTCTTTTTTATAGTTCTGACAGCTTTCTCCATATTGAAAGAATCCCATATATCAGAAGAAATAAAATACAAACAATAAGTAATAGCTTCTCTGGAAACAGTTTATGAAATTAAAGAGAAATTCTCTCATTTAAAGTTTTCTCTTTTTCTATTGTTTATTTGGTTTTCTCAAGGAAGGGGAGAATATTGCCTTGGTCATTGATGTGGCCTGAATTACAATCATGTGGAAACTGTCATAATAATTGACAGGTTTTCTGGTGGCAGAGGTGTTGATATAGTGTGTGACGTTGACAGCTCAGTGTCAGGTCAATTGAAGATGAGAAAACCTGAACAGCAGTAAGAATTTTTTGCATGTATTCACTGACATATTCATCTTACTTAAAATTCATCTTATATTCAGATACATCTAAAAAAAATAACCGTGGTACATATTTATACCAAATTGACTAAGAAAAATCTTGTATCTGTGTTATAAACAAGATACAGTATTTTCTTACTGTATCACATTTAGATGTCTCAAAAAAAAGGACGAATTGGGAAAAAATATTGCTATATAAAATACTTTTATACAATTTAAAAATACTTTTATGGTGCAAAAATTGTGTAAAATTTTGATATTTCAGTTCATACCATGATTTTAAATATCAAATTGGAACTTCAGCTTCTGAACTGAAATTATAAAAGCAATATTGATTCACACTGTTGGTTAAAGAGAAAAATCTATTGTATTTTCCCAACTGACGCATTACATGCTTTGACATTGATAATGTTTGAAGAAATATATAAATAATTCTGATAAAATTGGTCTTTCCTGATCTGAACACTGGCAGTTAATGTAGCTGGATTTAGATCTGAACTTTTCAGTATCAGACCCCACCAGCCTGTGTCACCCCAGCAATTCTTCAGAAGGGTGTTGGTTTACTGTTGGTCCTTTTCTGAGGAAAGCACTATCTGTAAAATTTTTAAAACAAATAAACATTTACAAGACCAGAATGTCTCATAACATTTAAAACACACTTTTAAGACATTTAAAAGTTCATGGAGTTTCTGAACATACTCTTGAAGATAGTAGTTTTCCTATAGAGGTATAACACTATTGGTTCCTATTGCCTATAAAGAATTAAAAGAATAAAACATGTTAGAGTATTTCAGAGAGGAAGGGAAGGGAGGGGAGGGAAGGAAACTTTACTATTGACTTTCATAATTCTGATTTTTACTTGTTTTTCTTTTCTTTATTTCACTTGACACCTTGATGGACTTATAATCTTTGTACAATTAAAATATTCTTAGGATAGAAAACTTTTAAAACTTGTTTGCTGGCATTTATGGAGATTTTCTGCTTAAAGAAAGGTTGCTAAACAAGCAAGATTCCTCAGCTTATCAGATTTCCACTTAATGAAAATCTTGCAGAAGAAGCAGTGTATCACCATGTAATTAAAGACAGTATGATAATGCATTTGCACAAAGAAGAGTTTGGATGCAAATTAGGTTCAAACATTTTTAATCTTGATGTTATTTAATTCTTGAGTCCTTATCATTATAAGCTCAAAACCGGCTTTTATGTTTATTTTTTTTACTGTTGTGTACTGCATTTACATGAGTGATTAGCACAGAAACAATTTGTGGATCATAGCCCTTGAAGGCTAAGTCCACTGAGGTGGTAACAGCACAGAAGGTGGTAACTGAGTTTATCTGTCCTCCATTTTTCCACTAGGATTTAAGATGTAATCTCTTCTGAAGTGAGAAGTGTTACTGAAGCATTCTTTGCTATTATTACCGAGCCTGGCTACCTGTTGTTATGCTTTGTAAGGAATATATCTCTCTGGGAATCATCCTAAAGCCAACCAGGAACATTATAGGAAATAAAGGGGTGATGTTATGCATTATCTAGGAATATAAATGTGTTGAACACTACAAGTGAGATGGTCAATGTGACAGTAATTCATTCCTATATTGGACTTGTGGATATTTTTCTGTATTAATACATTGATCTTGACTAATAGAGTGAGGCCGGTGAAAGCAAGCAGCAAAGTAACACAGTGGCCACAGTATCCTCCAAACACTCATGGGTAATTATAGGGTGACTGGAGAAAATCCAATTGCTACAGGTAAAGAGTAACTTAACCCTGGGGAAGATTATGATCTAGAGTGAGCTTTTAAATGTGACATTCCCCAGGAAAGTAGAGAAATGGGGTTGCAAGTTAAGTGACAGTGAAAATCTGAACAAATTTTACTCTTTGTTGAAAAATCAAGAGATATTTGCCAAATAACAGGGGGTTTCTTTTCTAGTAAAATGTTTTATTTATAAATACAGTAAGATTCTGGTTTGGAAGTGTCATGCTGAATGATAATAGCCCTCTCACTCTGGAAAATACAGTGCCAAGTGGTATAATCAGAGTAAATGCACAGATTCTCATGACACATAATTCTGTGTAGATATGCTCATGGCATGAGGCCTAGGAAACAAATCACCAAAATTTCTTGAGTTAGGAAAGAACTGAAGTTGACCCACCAACTTTGACATCATCATTATCAGAAAGACCTCCTTTCAGTGTGGGTTGGATTTGACCTAACAAGCTAGAGGTGAATGCTATACATCCCATTACCAATCTCCAGAGACTCAGTACACTTTTTATATCTTTTATTGGAATTCTCTGGCCCTATGGGACAGTGCTAACAGATTTATAAAACCTCCAGGAATTCTTTATTCAAGCTTCTGAGGAACTCCAGGCTAAACTTCTGGCCTCCTAATTTTGGTTTTCTCATTCTCTGTGACTTTCAAAGGTATTTCTTAATATGAAATGATTCAAGAACATTTCTAGATGAAATTTTAACCCATTCCATAGTTTCTGTAACAGTGAATTAAACCCCTCTCTGAAATACCTTGTAGCAGTGGAAAATTTCAAAAAACTTCACTACCATAACATTTCAGCTCCTTTGAAATTCTTTCTCATGCTGTGATAAGTTTAGTAATGAATATCAAATTTAATTTCAGATCAGAGACTTTGTATATGTTTATGGCAGATTAATCTTTCTCTCTTTGCCTCCTTATTTGAACACCATAGCCTGCTGGAAAATGTTCCATGTTGTTATGAAAAAAAACAGTGTTTACAGAAGACGAAGGAATACGTGATTCTTTCAGGTGAATGCTTTTGAAAATATCTTTGGTCTGAGTTGAAACCTAGTTGCTTTGGTCAATGTAGTCAGCTGTGATTCCAAAAGGCCTTTGCAAATCTGTTAATATTCAACATAAAGTAGCAACCTTGCCTTTCAGTGTAGTGTGAATTGTGTTGGGTTTTTTGATTGGTTTCCCAAACGTTTCTGGCTCCACTTGTGATTGCTCTTCCCAGTAAGAAAGGAGTGAAAAGGGAGAAAACCAACACATACTAGAGATACAAGAAAAGAGACAGGAAAGAGGATATGGAGTTAGTATTTCTCCTTACCTGGCAACAGCTACTGTAGTTAATAAATTGCACTGGCAAAATCCTTGAGCAAGATTATCTGCCCCAGCCAGCTGGAAATTGAAAACAAACAAACAAATAAAACCCCCAAAACTAAAATAGTTCAATAGTGAAAAGTGAAATGTGACAAACACTACATTTTAAGCATCCCACTAGAATCCTCTGTCAGTCCTTTCACCTTCCTCTATGGGAGATGACTTTTCATTTATCACAGCATTATCATTTCAGGAATTAGAAAAGGAAGACGACCTTTCTTTCCACTGCATAGTTTTCCTCATGCCTGTTTTACAGAGAGGATGAAAGTCAGTGTAATGACAATTCATCCTTCAATGTAGGTTACGATTACGTTACGATTTGTTGATTCAGTCCCTGCTGTTAATCTATGATAAAGATGCTCATACAGCCCTCATTGCTCCCTTCTCTGATTTGAGAAAGGTACATCTGCTTCTGCCAGGCAGAGAGCTCCCTTTTCACTGAATGTGTCTGGCTTACTCAGTATTTTTAGGGGGTTTATTTTTTCATGTTTTCTGCTCTCTTACTAGGCATTTTTTTATTAGTAGAAGAGTTGCAATATGCTAATTTTCCTCTTTCACTCTTATCTTTTTCTGAATTTTCAGATTCTTATCTGAATCTGCCTCAGGAAATTTTATACAGTATTTGAGGCTTCTGCTTCAAGTTTTGAGCTGATTTGTGTAAGGAGAATAGCTCGAATTATTAATAACCTAAGGGAGCAACCACAAAAAAATGTATTGCCAAATATGAGAACCTTATAGTAAAAAATTATAAAAGGCTTATTTAGAGCTAACTATATTAGAACAGCATAACTTACTGAAATTAAAATAACAGTTGAACTATATATTTTTTTGGCAACAACATATCATTGTTGTAGCAAATATGGGATTGACTGCAATATCATAACATATGCTTGAGCAATGTAGCTTTCATAGTATCAGTAGGATTGTTCCAGTTCTCATGTAATCACTCCATTCTGATATATGTCAGACCATTACAGATTTACCTGCAACATGTACAAATAAAAGCAGTCATTAAATAAAATGTTAATCACAGATTCTAAGAGACAGACTAATTTAGGACTTGCTGAGGTCAGCTAGTCTGATATCTCGCTCACAACAGGAAGTTTTAAATACATGCAGGGATGGAGATTGCAGCTTTGGACAATCTGTTCTAGTATTTGACCCCATGCACAATGAAAGACATATCCTTATACCTCATGAGAACTTTTACAATACAAATTAGGTTCATTGTGTTTAAACAGTGCTGGATTCTGCATCTGGAACGATCCAGCCTTGGATGTTCATACAGACTGGGGTCTGCAGAAAGGGCCCTGGGGGCCCTGGTCGATGGCAAGTTGAATACGAGTCAGCAGTGGGCGGGCCAACCTGATGCTGGGGGGCAACAGGCAAAGCATTGCTAGCTGGTTAAGGGTTTGTCCCACTCTGCTCCTCACTGCTGTAGTCTTGAGTACTGTGTGCAGTTTTGAGCATCACAATACCAAAAAAAAAAAAATCTACTAGAGGGTGTACAAAGGATTTTGATTATCCAAATGGGTCCCTTCCAACTCAGGAGTTTTTAAGATTCTAAAATTCTATGATCAGTGTACACCCAAGAAAAAGCTAGGACCATGGACATCTCTGGCCAATTTGCTAAAATGCTTCTGAACTATTATCCCTTTCTGTGGATATAAACCTCTGTAGTGATCATAGTCACTAGCTTTACAAACACTCTAATGTCATCAGCAAGCATTTCCCTATTTACTATATCAAAACTATATTTTAGTTTTGATCACTTTTTTTCAGCATAAGAGCCAGCTCTCAGAGTTGAAACCTGCAAGGAGAATAAGAGAGGAAGGGAAAGTACCCTGGCAAAAACCAAAACATAATGAGTAGTTTTAGTATGTTTTTTAGGTCTTGATCCTTTCAAAACCTGCCTTTTAGGATTTCCTGGGAGATTTAGCTACTAGTTCACTTTTCCACAGTGTTTGAGAAGCTCTAGTTTTGCAAAATGTTGTTATACTATTGTTCTGAGTGAGAGCAGACAAGGTCCCTTGACCTTGTTCATGAAAAGGATCTAAATAAAGAAAAATACGTTGTAAACAGGAACTCAACATACAAATAATTATTTATATATATATATGAAGGTACTGATAAAATATCCTTGGAAATATTTCCTAAAATTATTTTGCTTTCTGGAATCATCTAGCATTATTATTATTATTAATCATATTCTACATTTGCTTCACTATAGTATTATCAGTATTACTTCACAATAAGAATCCAGACTAAGATTTCAGATCTTCAAAATAAGTAATATCTTCATATTCTCACCAGCATGTATTTCTTCAGATTCTGGATAATAGTTAATATGCCATATTAATTTTCACTAAGAATCTACCTTTATATTCAAATCTGCTCAAGATGCTCTTTCCAAAATTGTTGCCACAACTGTAAAACCAACATACCAAATTATTAATTGCTTCCTTTTTCCCATTAACAGCTCTGCGTTGCAGAAGGCTGCATTCATTTTTAAGCAAGTAAAATCTTATGGGTGCATGTTTACAATTAAAAGTGTAATGGATTAACCAAACTTAGGACTGATCTCATTAAAAGCAAGATAAATGTTCCCCAATAAAAGCAAATGTGAAGTAGGTGGTATATTTCTAAAAGGTTATAAAAGTTGACATATTTGTAAGGAGAAAACATTATAATCTTTGTGTGTGTGTGTGTGTGTATGTATGTTCAGGATATCACTTGCAACTTTTTCCGGTATGCCACATTTTTCCTTACTATTCTGTTTGTAGATGATAAAAAAGTGCAAATGTGAAGTTGGCAAATTAGTACTAACTTCTAAAGTCTCTTAGTCTTTTTAGGATTATTCCTCTAAAGTGAAATAAGAAACAGAATGACTGTGCCTATTATGAAATTTAATGAAAGCAATATTTTTCCTTCTGATTGGTACCTGAGAGATAATATATGGGTCAAATTGAATAGTAATGGGTGCAAGTTAAATTATTCATGGTATTCACTGAGGATTGACTAACCTACTATTTATATTCTTACTGAATACATCATTATGTCTCGGGCTCATTTTGCAAGATTCTATTTGAAGTCAGTGGACTCCAGAGTATACATTTTGTTCATCTAAAAAGTCTGATAACTGAAATTATAGGGTTATTATGTAGAGTGGGGAATAACCAAAGAAGGTTTAACTATTATCCCAGTTACCTTCCTTGCCAGAAAATGTATTTGTTTGATATGTTTGTATTCAACAGGTATAAGCAAAACATTTAGACATATCTACTTTCAGCAAGTGGAGGGAAACTGCTTGCATTGACAAATTCTTTCTAATGAACATCTAGAAAATGGGTAGTAAGACACCAGATTTGAAAAATAAGATATACTTTAGCCATTTCATTATCTTAAATACAATTCCAGGAGAGAAAATGAACACAGCATATATTTAGTTGTGTCCATTGTTTTCCCTTTGCAGGCATAGAAATAGGATTTGAAGATGGTGACATATCACATTTGAAAAAGTTTCCTTTTTGTGACTGAGAAAAATCAAATATTTAACCAATTCTGTCATTTTTGTTCATTTGAGGGTGTTCCTGAAACTAAAAAAAAAATCAAAAATTAAGCCCCCCACAAATGCACCATTTAAATATTGAAGTATTTTGATATTTGAAAATCATTTAGAAATATAACATGCTGCAATGATAGCTTTGACCTTGCTAGCAATTGCATTAATAGTTAGCTTTGAAGTAGTATATACAGTTTTGAATGCAACAGGAATGTTTTTGTGTGTTGCTGGAGCACAATGTGAAATGTTTGCCACTTCAAAAATCAGTGTGGAAAATTCAGTATTCAAGTTGAAATTTATCTCCTAAGGATTCTGCTCTCTGCTTCTCAGTGTCCCTCTTTCTAAAAAATGTCTATCTATAAGGAGAACATTTATAATTAAATACACCAAAACTGCTTAAACTAATTTTATACCAAAGTTCTAAATAAAGTATGTATAATATGGAGATCATTTAAATATTATTGGCTAACACTAGATTTCTCTTTTACTTAATCTAGAGGCTAAAATGATTTTGTAAGGAAAATGCAGTATCTACAATCTCTCCCTTAAAATGTGACTTAAGATTAGTTTGAAGGAAATCTTCAAACACCCTAATCAGAGTCAAGGCTGGCACTGTCTCTTTTAAGACCTTGATAGCATGAGGAGAATCTTCCCCACCTCCTGGTCAGTCACTCCTGTTTGCATCACTCCCTGTAGATGCCCAGACCTAAGCATGTTTTTTCTCAAACTTCCTGAGTATTGCTACAGGAAAGGTGATCAGATGAGAAGGTCCCATGCAGGTGGAGCAGTGCTGTTCCGAGCCAACTTCCTCCTCTGCCTTGAGACTCATGCTCAATCCCACCTTCCCAACTCACTCCCTGGAGAAGAGCAGGATGTGCATGCATGAACAAAACAGTGCAAAAAATCTAATTTGCATACGATGTCTCCAGATCAGAGGGAGAAAAATAACGTGTTGTTAAAACAAATGGTCTTAGGCCGTGTCAGGTGGTGTGTATTTCTAATTAAAAAAAATCCACAGTAAATAAGTGTTTCATTCACTATCTACAATCTTCTATAATTGTATAACAGCAGTGCAGACTGTAGCATTGGGTAAATACATGGGGAGTGGTTTAGTAAAGTCATATAAAATGTGTGCTCTACTGTACAATCATTTTTACATTTTATTCATTTGTATCTAAAAGCAAGTTGTGTTGTATATGAAGGCATTAGGAAGGTATTATTACATTTTTCTAAGTAATGCACTCAATGAATAATTCCTTCTTTTATCTGAGTACACCTCCTCTAATCTTATTGAATTATATTAGATGTTAAATTACGATGAACTAGAAAAGTTCTACCCTCTGGTACTGCCTTTTTTGTCTTAATATTAAACTTCTAAATTCTCACATTCATGCTCCTAATGTTTTTCATTAATTGCTCTTAAAATTATAGTTGACTTCCTAAATAACAGCTGTTTTTAATCTTCCTGTAAGCAAGAGCCGGTATGGAAGGGTGACTATGTACTCCTTAATCCTTCAATAGGACTGGCGAGTGCTGTGCATGTTGTAGCACTACAAAATGTAGTTAAGTCTTCTGCCGGGTTCATCTCTCCCTGGCTTGGTTTATGTACATTTTAGTTCATAGCCAAAACTTGACTACTTGTCTATAATTTCCATAGTTATCAATATCCACTTCTTCCTTACAAATCTATGGATGATATCCTATTTTTTACTTGATATTTGATTCCTGGTTAAGTTTTCCAGCTATTCCATTTAAACTGTTGATAGATATTCTGTTCCTTCCAGTGCAATACTACAATCTGTATAATTGGAAATCTTGTCTGAAAACTTACCATAAATATAAACAGCTGGAAGGGAATTGTCCAAATTGTCCTGATGCACTCAACTGTTTTCAGCAAAAAACAGTATATTTGACTCACATTATTTACTTATATTTTAAGGTCTTGGAAGCGCAAAAATAAATTTTATTCTGGTTCTACAGGATATGGTACTATATTTTCAGTATTAGAGTAGACCTGTTGTATGCTATTATTGCAGAGTAATAAATATTAACATTATCTGGACACTAATCCTCTAGTATTCTTTCAGAAAGGTCTACATGTGACTATGTGAACACATGTACACAACACACGAAGAGAGACAAAAAGAGAGAAAAGTAATGCAAGTCCAATGAGGAAAATAAAAAATTTTAAAACCCCAACCAAGCAACAACAACAACAAACTTTCTGGTCAAATTAATAATTAGAAACTGAAACATTGTACTACTTAATTTGAGCATCTGGAAGTTAATTTTCAGTAGAAATGTTCATTTCAGCTTCTATTTCAGCTGCAATATGGAGCTGTTTTCTTCAGCTCTGTTCTCCATTAAAGACTACAACTAAATTCCCATAAAGAAGGCAGCTCTTAAAAGGTGGGCTATTCACTTATTTATACCTATTCTTTTGCCATTTTTCTTTGTTTGCTGCTTCATATTGAAAAAATAGACTCAGTCTAAAAAATACAAACAGACCAAAAGCATTGGACAGAATGAAATAGTAGGCAGTTCTGCTGTAAAGCACAGAGCAGAAAGATATCATTTTTTGTGCCTCTTCTGTTCCTTTGAAATGGTTCTCCAAAACGGCTTTCCTGAAGTCATTTTTTCTTTAGAGCTATAACTGAGGGTATTCTGTCACCTTTCCCTTTCTTTTGTACAGGTTTATAGTTCTCTATAAGCAGAATGCTAAAAGCAGGTACAGTAAAATGTCAGGTCTGCAGTCACTTCATAGCTATGGCAACTTGCCAGGTTATTTACACTTAACTCTGTGGCTCATGTAGAAAAAATAATCTCTCCATGTCTTTAAAAACATACATAGTTGCAATACATAGATATAAATGGATGAAAATAATATTATTCAGTGATTAGGGATTTTTTAAATTAGATACACTAATGATTTTTCCAGATTATATTTTTTGCAAGACTTCTATATGCATTCATAATATAACATTAAAATTCCATAATTCAGTTGTGTTTTCCCTTACAGATAGCAAAAGAAACATTATCCCTTCACATTAGAATATGCTGAAACAGGAAAACACTGTCTGAATTGCTGAAAAGGATGGTACAAACCTGAGCATTACAGAGTATTGCCTGTAACAACATTGCTTGTCTCAGATGCCAGATAAATACCACATACCCTTCTCCAGCCAGTATAGGAGCACAAAGGTGTCTTGTTCAGAAACAGAGACTTCTTATCTCAGGTGGGTGGCAGCAGTCATACAGTTCTGAATTATTGTCATCTTTATGTGATAGCTGAAAAATGCTTCAAACTGGTGATTCATACCATGTGGATAATAATTACTTGTACAATATTCTGCTCAGCAAACAAGTCAGAAGTCTAAGTAGATTGGAGTGTAAATCAGCAAAAGTGACTAACTGGAAACTCCTGTCAGCAGAAAAATAAAGTAGTTCTGTTTCAAGCAAGTAACAAATATTCCAAGCTCGTCTGATACGATTATAATAAATGTTTAAAAGCTCAGGTGTTAAGAAATTAATCCAAGAGCCTCTCTATGAAGTGCCTTGTTCCCAGTACATAAAATTCAGTGTGGAGAATATAGGCACAAATATCTCACCAAGCAAAAGTATAGAAGTAACATCTTGAAAATTCTAAAATTAAATCATAGGTTAAAAGCCATTATAAAAACAAGGCTGTTGCAGTAATGTAATTGTACTTTACTAATGTCACAGTCACATCTTAAACTCCAAGATAAGCTGATGCTTCCTTGTACAAGCACTGCACAAAATAGTGTTGAGCCATGATTAGCTCAGTTCTGCCTCAGCACAGACAGACCTATGTTTAAGCAATCTTTTTCTCAGCAAATTTTCTCCTATTTACGCTCTATACTAACACCTACCTGAGAATGCAGTCGTTACCTAGATGTTTGAGGAAATATGATGATATACCACTGTATACCTGAACATAAGCCTGGAAATGTATAATTATTCAAGTACTGGCCTGTGTAACTGGCAAGAATAAGAAAGATAAAGGGCTAAAATGGATACCCCATTATTAGAAGTTACATTTGAGCTGCAAACTTGCCCTAGAGCTTCTATGGCTGTGCTACCTCTTTGGCAAGAAGAGGCTCAGGCAGTTGGCAGGAGCTGCAGGTCTCCCAGCCCCAGAGAGAAGGCTTTGCTCTAAATGCTAGGTCCCTCTTCAGCCCGCATGCTTGATTCCAGTCCTACAGCTAAGATACTCTCCAGTCAGAGCTTTCAAGCCCTGAAGCTTAAGTTTTAGTTCTCAGGTCATCCTTAGGCTTTATGATTAACAAAAGTGCTGAAGCCTGAGAGTTGCTGCTATAATCAGGTCAGTCCCTGCTTTCTGATGCTGCTAAATGACAGTAAACATCACTTTTGCCAAAACACTTTTGCTGACCGCAGGTGATGGGGAGAAGGAATACACTCATTTATATTCCACCTACTTCCCTTATATGTACATAATGCACTTACCCATAAGCAGCACTTAATTATTTCTCAGCTAATCCTTCACTGGGAGTTACACAGGGCAAACCCACAGGCAGTTAGATGCCTCTGATATGGACAATATTGCCTTGTGCTTGGATGGCAATTTTTTGTTCCTCTTGCGTTACATCATCTTTAAGCACTGCAGATAATGCATGTTGATGAAGCATAAGGTTCTGTGTCTATTGCTTGTCTTCATTATCCATTCATTGGCTCAACCTGTTCACTCAGACAGGAGTAACTGTGGCTGCACTGAAAGACCATAATTACTTTTTACTTACTAAGCCATTGCTTCTTGATCAGCAAAGTATATCATTAAATCCATGTACATATTTTCCAGCATAACTTTGATTTCACTTTTCTTCAAAATGCATTTTACTTTCTTGCACAAAATGTACAGTAAAAAGTGCAATTATTATTAAACAAATAAATAGAGTCAATGACAGCAGCATATAATTTTAAGTAGATCAACTCTCTTCAGAAAAATAATCTTTAGAGAGGTTTGTCATTATGTTAAGCAATTGTAGGTGGGAGACTATAATGAAAATATGAATGTTCATATACACAAAAACATCCTGAAATGTTAAGGTCTTCTCAAAACCTATTAGGCAGTCAAATAATTCCCTCAGCATTTCTCAAGAAAACAAATATTATACATTGCAAATGTAATTGCTATAAGGAGAATAAAAATTAAAAAAGCATATTGACAACTTCATAATGAATGAGATCCTGTTCTCTTTTTTCTTCCTGACAATCTGAAAAATTATAATATTTAATTTAGAGGCTTGAAAGAAAATTGTCTCTCGCAAGTTCAGAGAATTACCAGAATTCCAGCTGTTTCAGTTTTAAGGGTATTTCTTTTGTTCTACGCATTTAAAGACAGTAGACCAAGGAAAATTCCTGTCTTTCCTTTCTATATGTTAAACTATCAGATCAAGGTTATGACCTTTGTTACCTTCAAGCATAAGGGAAGGGAAAAAAAAGAAAAACGGGGAAAAAAGAGAAATAAAACTAAAAAAGAACAACCAGTTTTTCACAAGAACAAATTATTCTGGCAACACTACTAATTACATTTTATTTGCTTCACCTGTGCCTAATTCAAGCCAAGTGTTATGTCTGTACAGCCCCATTTGGCACCAGTGATGCTGTCAAGGTCAAAACCAGCAGCACGTTTTCCTTACCTGAAGGAAGCCAACATTTATTTTCCTTTTCAAATGGCATTTAGTGCTGCTGAATGGATCCTACATATTGTTCTGGAGATGCAAGATTTGATCTATGATTTGTGTGAAGTCTTTTCATCAGGTTTGGTATGCTTTGCTTTGCTTGGATAAGAACTTTTGTTTACCTCTGGTCAAAGAGAATATGGCAATGGGTTTGTCCTAGAGAGATCCCCATGCAGGGAGGGGATGTTGTGTTCTGCCTTTGGCCTCAGTGCAACAATTGATATTCTCTTTTCAGGAGAAAAGCACAAATACGTAGGACATTTTAACATTCATTGGAAACCCTCAGTTCTAGGCATAATAACAGATCTCAGATGCCTACATTTAAAAGAGTTGCCCACATCTCCTCTATTCTGGAAAAAAGTCTTTTTCAAAACAAGGCAAGATGGTTGGCTTGTGGTGGTCTTAAATAAGAACAGGAAAATTAAGTGTACCCTTATGTACGTTTTTTGTTCCTGTTAAGGCATCTCTCACCTTCCAATGAATTACACGAGAACATTTCTTGTTACCAACAACAAAAATATTTCATGTTAGGTTTTGTCATATTTGTTCTCATTATTTCTAATTAGTAAAAAAAAAAAACAAAAAAAACCACAAAAACCCACATTAATGTCTTCTTTGTATCTTTTCTATCTCCAAGAAAACTCATTTCAGACATTGAAAATACCTGAGAAACTATTCATATCTGTACCAAGTCACATAAACATTTTCTGTCCCAAAAAAATCTTAAAAGTTATCCACTGAATAAAAACACAGTTAAGGAAGCTGAATAAAGTTTTAAGCAACCAGCAGAGAAGTTTACAACATGGTCTATGGGGACCGATATTCTGTAAATTGAAGGTTTACACCTAAATTTTCAGGTGGGTAAGACAGGGATGGGAAGGGACCTGAGGTATTGATAAGTTACCTAAAAATCTATTCCACTGTCCCAGAACCATTAACATCACAGGCCTCTTGATGTAGCAGGCATTTCAACATGGGGAGTGCAGTGCTGCACTAGTAGTCTTGCAGCATTGTGATTATTTTTTTCCCCACCACACCTACTGGACGTGATCCACAAGGGGGAAAAAGTACATTGTAGTGACACTGTCAAGTGTTCTGTAAGCCTGAAATGTCATGAAATACAGTGACAGTTGGACAAGTTGCAGAGAAAGCGTCATCTGAGTCAAAAGGTACAGACAAAGCTTTGTTAAATAATCTCACTTTTTTGGGACTGATGAGCTTTCCATTATATCCCAACCTCAAAGAGTAAAATACTACTACTGAAAACTGAAGCAATAATAGCATATTCCATGCATAATGAAATTTCAAGATATGCACATATATAACCAGGAATATGAAAACGAGGATATAGGTATGTCAGCTGGGATTCTCCACAATTGTATTTTACATCTAGAACACCTCTGAAAATACCATCTGTGGAAATGAAAGCTTTCTTTAACTTTAGTGCAGAGGAGATTATAAACTGATTATTAAGGCCACAGTATTATTCTACCATGGTCACTCTTACAGTAATTAATCCTACCAATCCAAGTCACTCTGCATGAAACAGAGACAATCTTCCATGTGCTGACAAAATTTCTAGTCAGTTATACATTAGCTAGAAATATTTCACAGTATCTAAATTCAAAAGGAAAAATATGAATTCCTTTTTTAATAAGCAAAAACAACAGGTGCATAGAATGAAAATTAAAATCTTAGCAAGTATATTCTAACCAAAAAAGTAATGCTAATTCTATTTATGTTGTTTGAATAGGGCTCCATCCAACTTGGCCTAGTGGAGAATATCCCTTCCCATGGCAGAGGTGTTGGAACTAGATGATCTTTAAAGTCCCCAGCATAAAATATTCTGTGATTCTATGATAATTTTATAGAAACTATTTGTTATAGTTTTCTTCCATTTACAATTTGATTTTTTTCTCTTTACAAATTCTTAAAATTAAACCCTGAGTAACTTCTGGCCAACACCATAATTACCAGAGATGTTCAACGATAATGTTTCTGCCACTATAAATCACTGAGTGCAGCTCACCTGGTTTTCCTGAAAAAGCATGTCACCCCATAGAATATTCAGCTGCATGTCATGGCTCCTGTTTTGGGAATCTTCCCTGCCATGCATGCCCACTGCTGAGAAATGAACAAAATAGAAAAAAATGACAATTGATATATGGATTCCTTCTTGTGGGAAATATATATTTTTATGGACATAGCAAGAAAACAACAGCCTTGGAGGTTCAACTTATTTTTCAGCTGTGGGGGGAATTGAAGGCGATGGAAGAAGAGCCACAGCAAACTGTTAGGTCATTCAGCAAAGTTTGACAAGCAGACCCCACAAAACTCTCAGCCTTAGTTTGTAAGCTTGTTGCTATTCATTCAGTAGGGGCTCTCGTTACAGCAGTCAAGGCCCTATGAACAATGAGGTACATTAGAGCTAAACTACGCACCAACACCCTGATTTATCACTAAGAACTGTACTAAATTAAGGAGAAATTCTAAATTAAGGAGAAAATCGGAAATTAAAAGGCAAGGCTAATTTATTAGGAAATCATTTGCTAACTACCAGTATTATGGAAATAGTTCTAAAAATAAAGCCCCAATGGAAAAATATATAACTAGTGCACACAATTTTTGAAATGCAAGAACTCTTGGAAAGTTTAAAGACTCCCTAGGGCAGATGTGCTTCCCTACCCCCAAATACTAGATAATTAACTTAAACTTTTGCAACTAAGATTTTAAAAGAAGTGAAAAATAAGATCTTTGGAAACTAAAGTTCATTCAATAGAAATCTTGGAATACTGTGGAAATTCCAGAGGACCTGAACTAAACTAATTTTCTTCCAGTATTTTAACAGGCTACATAGCAACTCGAGTAATTATAATCCTGTCATCACAGCATCATTTATAGGCAGAAGGATGGAACAATTGGTATGAAGCTCAATTAATTTAAAAACTGAAGTAGGATAATAATTTAATTGATATCAATCAGATCATGTCAAAATAACTTAATATGGATTTTTTTTAGATTTGTAAAGAGATTGATAAAAGCACTAGATTTAATTTAATATGCTGCAGCAACTGTGCATTTTACTTGGTATCTAAAATTAATATAATATAAAATTAATGGGGCATGGATTAAATGGTAAATGGATTTAAAACAGTCCAGCACATCTTTAATAAATGTAAAGGATAGGAAGTTTTTAACTTTTAAGGAAATATTGATTAATTATAATTTTTTTTTCAGCGGAGAGAAACTATGCTCTTGTTTGTGGTCAAGTTGGTAAACAATAACATTTTTGGTCATAAATGATAAAACCATGCTACTGGTATTGAACAGAAATTTCTTCACAAATTTCTTTCTAAGTATATGTATATATAAGAAAATTCAGCGTCATATGCTTAGAAATAAAATTGCTAACTCTACTTAAAGACTTCTGAAAATGACTAAGAAATTTCTATGTTTCTTGTCAACAGACAAAAAAAATCTTCAAAGAGTAAAACTGAATAGACTAAAGCAACACCTGAATATGTAAGCAGAATTATAACAAAGAGAAGTTAAGTTATACAACTTCCATTTCTGACATCATGTTTTGAATTTTGGTTACATTCAGGTTTGCTGTCCATAGCTAAAGATATGTGTTCATAAACCGGAGCTTTAGAGGAAAATCTCAGAAAAGCCAGAATGACCAGAAACTAGTCATGATTCTTTCATTTTTCAAATACTAATTTAACAGCTTATTTTATTACTATATATATATATATACAGATGGGGGGCAGGAAATCGCTGTCTACTTATTCTCCTGCTTACCATATCTGATATATAAACATCTAATGTACATAGTTTGAAACAAGTCTGGATCAGTAACAGGAGACATTTTTTTGTAAGAACTTGTTGAATTTTGGAAGCATGGGGTGAAAAGAGTATTTTCACGAATTACTATTTTTGGATTCAGCCTAATTCTTTTTTCTAAGGAAATATGTGAAGTATTTCAGAAAGATTAATTCAAGAACCTTCAGTGATCTGAATGATATTAATGAAATCATAGTCAAGGAACTGTTGAATAATCTATTACTTTGGAACTACTGAGTAATATATTACTTACAAAAAACCTGAGGAAGATGGATTCGTATTGATCTTTCATTGCCTTGCACTTTTAGTAAGGTTCATGTGATTTAAGTGGGTTTCTTATGCATAAACACTTTTAGCAAAGGAAAAAACATCACTAGACCTAAGATTGTTTCTTATAGAAAACAGCATTTTCTAAGACCAAGTTCATTTTTCTAGAGAATGGGAATATGACTTAACCATCTGGAAAAAGCACATTGCACTCCTATGATCTACACAACATTTCTTATGCTTTCCATGGCTAATTCTAGGGCTATTTAGTCTTCAGTTTTGTAATGAGAATTCTTAATAAACTCTCCATTTGCAAGCAGCAGTTATACTTTTCCACTCCAGTTATTCTAATTTAGCTCTCTCTTTTTTTTTTTTCTGAGACTTTCTCCTCTCTTTAATGTGGTTCAAAACAGATTGCAGACAACAAACTCTCAGAAATGGAAAACTGCAATGCACAAAAAACAAGATCATAGCTATTAGATTGTCATGCCAATCATGTTTGCTTGTCTACATAAGGGTGGTCAATAACAAGCTAAATGCATACTCCATAACACAATTCATTAAAATTATAGCATATTGTATGATCACTCATAACGCAATCTATAAACAAAACCATGATGCAGTTGTGTGCAACTCTGGGAATACCATCCCAGATCAACACATACAGGTGGCTGGATAGCTGGAGCAAAAGCTATGCCACTGAATATGGTCACAGATTAGAGGACTTTTCCATTAATTGCACCACTTGATGTCTGTGTGCTTGTTTACTCTCTTTAGAGGAAGACTGAGAGGGTCTTTGGGGCAGACATATAGGCCAGAAGCAGACTCTTGTCTTGAGCAAGGACTCTTTTACCTTAAAAGGGAGGCCGTGGTGGAGTAGAAGATTCCAGAGCAGATCCTGGGAGCATTTAGTCAATATCTAAAGGCTCTGCATACAACATTTTTCTTCTACAGGGGTATATCAATGCGGCAGAAAGATGGCTGTATTTACCAGGTATGCAGCATCCTAAGAAGATAGTCTGGGGACTGTTCCAGGCCATAAAAGTGATATATGGGGCAGAAGAAGGGTTCATGGTTTTGAGGAAGAGTAAAGTGAATGAAAAACCATACTGAGGAAATGTGTCATACAGGTCACCTACAGTAATCTGCAGAGAAGGCCTCAGTAGTTTAAGGGCAGAGTTTCTAAAACAGGTATACTTGAACACATTTTTAGAGCTGCTCACATTTTGTAGAGATAACAAGCTCAGGTAGATCGAGATGATGTGTAAACTGTGTGCTGTTTCCTTTCATTTCCATTTTATCTGTGCTTTCTTTTGGCTGGAGTAACTCATTCCTTCATGGTGAAAAATTAACCACACTGTCATGTTTATGCCATCCACAAAGTCAGGTTGAGACAAAAAGTGACCCTTTAGAAGATGAAATTTCCTGGGCTGATGTGTCAAAAAAACCTGCATACATTAGACATAGAATAGCTAGAAACACTTTTATCATTTGGATATGTTTCTTAGTGTCCTGGTTGTCTAAGAAATAAGAAATCCAAAGTTCATTAGAAATTGAGAAAAGTTGGTAGCAGGCCAGCAGTTTATTTATTCATACGTGTTTGTGTTGGAAACAGGAAAGTTGTTTTTCAGCTTGCTAAATAAGCTCTTTGCAATGACAGAGAGAAATATAACTTTAAGTTTTCAGATGTGTATTTTAACATGTTACAAGAGTGAAAATGAAGCTTAGGTTGGCAGTACTGCAAGTCAAAGTAAAGGTGATAAGCTGGATGGTCTTTTAATTTCTAGAAAATAAATCCGCATTGACTCGTAGATTTGCAAACAGAAATCTGTTCAAGAGCATCTCTTCCTTTTGAAAGAAAGAAAGAAGAGGTCTACGAAAATATCCGAGGCATTGGCAAAGCACGTTATATGTCAGTGTCTAAGTCATCTAAGAAGTTATCAGAATGCCTTTAACATTTTCTAGTAGAGAATGGGAGAGCTCATTTGAGCAGTGATTCAGCTGTGAACAAGAGGGCGAGCTCACGCACAAGATGTGAAATCAATTTGTAATAAATTTCCTAGAGAAATGAGCAATTTACTAAAGGGCACAAAACACTAGCTTGTTAAGAGAATTTGAAAAATCTGCAGAGGGATCAATCCTGCCCATTCTGCGGGAAATGACATGTAGTACAAGGACACCAGGAAAAAGGAGAAGAGGAGGTAGCCTGCAAGCTTCAGTATTCACACAGGTAGTCAGAGCACTAAGCCATGGACCTTTAAGCAGGAAAGAAAGTTTATTTTGGGAACACTATGCAGCTGCCAGAACTCACAGCTGGGTGGCAAAAACACATGCACAAGCCACAGGTCTTCTGGGCTATATATAGCAGGGGGCTTTCTGACCTGCACAGTGCTGCTTTTCTGAGCCATTCCCTTTCCCTCCTCCTGTTTCCTTTCCCCAGTTATGAGCGAGGGAATGCTTCTCATCTATCTCAGCTGAGAAACAGCTTCTGAGGGAAAGACCAAGAGTGATTGTTCTCACACATTCTCTCAACGCATGTTTCTGTTAGCCACAACAGGTTTCTTGAGCAAAGAGAAATTTCCAAACCGTTTACCTCTTTGAACATTTTTTCCACAGGGCCCACTCAACCCCCACAGAGGCAATATGTTGAAGTAGTTTGGCTGTTCTGAGTATAAGGAGACAGAATGTAAATCTGGCAAGAAATGGACATGACTGTGCATTTTCTAAAGTGTCTGGCATGGTCATAGTGTGTTTTTGTTCTCTCTGAAGTCTGGCTGCCAGTCTGGTGTAGCCAATTAAATTAGAGGTTTGGACTGGAACTAACTACACTGTTACTGCTCACATGTCCGTTGTTCACATTTTATGACATAGAGACCACGTAATCCATGAATTGCAGTAGTGGATTTGTTAATTGTCTAAATTAATTACTTTATAGATATCCCCATCTGTATCTTCATCAGAGGAACCTTAAAGCATAGGACTTTTTTACTGGCTTGACTTATGGCCACAAGTCATCTGCCTCTCAGAAATGCAATGAAAAGGTTTTGAAGGAAGTATGAAGAAATGTCACTACTGAAATAAAAGGATCACATAACATTTATTTATAATCCTTTAAGTAGCTCCAAGTTAAATTGAACTTTCCAAAGGAATAAAAATGACAGTTGAGATAAAGATCAGTTCCAATTTTTTCAGCTGGCCTGTTTAATACTTTAATCGTCATGATTATGCAGATTCTCATTTAAGATTAAGTGCTATCTGGTTGGACATGTATTTATTTGAACCTTAAATAATTGGGATCAAATGCAAGACTGCCTCTCAAATAGACTTTACAAAATTAATTGTACATCCGAAAGTAAATGTAAAATTGCTCAAAGTCAATATTTTATGTGGTATATTATCTATTTCCTCCACTGAAAATCACAGCCATGATTTTGCTGCCTCATCAATGAAAATTTTTCTTTCGTATATTGATTACCATTACACTTACTTTCCCTTTAAGTGTAGGCTTCATTTATTTATAGCATGGGCAATTTTTTTATTTTAAGTTATGTTTTTGATGAATTCTGAGTCTCAGTGCAACAGGTTGTCTACTTGTACATCACTTACCTGTCTTCCTACAAAACTTTTGTTTCAGTGAAAAGACATAGAAAATTACATCTCTTCATTATCTGTATTTCAAGAATTCTAATTAAAATTCAAGAAAATCCTTAATATTCTCCCTGAATAATGAAGAATATTAATTTTTAATCACTGCTTGATGGATTGCAATCAGCATGTCTAGACAAAGTTCATGTTTATCTCCTGGTAAACTAGCAAGCAATAATTATTCATCTTGTCCATTTGTAATAAATATTTATTTATTTATTTATTTAATAGGAAATGTGTGAAAGCTCACAAGACAACATTCTCTGATGACAAACAGATCAACAATGCTACATACTAAATTGCTTTGAGATAACAGGGAGATGAAAGAAATCGAGCAATGAGTTAATAAATAGGAATTTTTATTGGTTTTGTTTGCATCTGATTATCTTATTATGTGCAGAACATTTAAGGAATTTACTTCTACATACCAAGAATATAAATGTTTTCATATTTCTTGTACTTATGTATTAAATTTATTATCTCTGGTGCTCTTACACTTTTCTTTAAAGGCATAGGGCAAGGCTTAGAATAAATTACAGTTATATCTTATTGATTGTTGTCCACACAACAGCTTTACACAGAGAAATAGAATGAGTCCAATCTAATATAATGTAAGAAAAAGTTTATTTCTAAAGTAAAATAGCTTCTTTTACTGATTATGACAAAGATCTAGAATCAAAACCTCTAGCATTTACTGACATCCTCAGGTTTTTCAACTGTCTTGGGTTGTAAATCTTGGATCATTTACTTCTTATTGAACTTCATTAACATTACAGTGCTGAGAAAAAAAGTTCAAAAGACATTTATAAATATCTATAGCTAAAACTGCACTTTTTCTTTTTCAAATCTGTGGGCTTTTTTTTTTTACTTTTGTGTGTGTGTTTTGTGGTATTTTTTTTCTCTCTTCTAATTGGGTAATGTGCAGTAGATAAGCAGAAATAAATTCCAAAAGATAAAGTCAAGGAGCAAGATCACATTTTGAGTATTTAAGTCTGAAGTTTATGCTAAGAGTTCTTGGCAAGTTTCTGTGCCCTGAGAAATGTCCTTCCAGCAGGGGTATTTTAAAGAGAGCAATAGACGACTAGCCACAGGGATTCCCTTGCTATAGCACTGGAACATACAAAAATCTGATAAAATCAAATTGCTGATAATTCCTTCTTCCTCATTCATTCAATTAATATCTCTCTATTTCTGTGCTCTGCTGGTGTACCGTTTTACAACTGACATGCATTGACCCTACATTAATCTGTTTTGAAATACAGTGTGTGAATAGCTAATATTTATATATTATGTCTGCCTGAAACAGAATTCTATTTTGTGAGGTAGAGTTCTTTTCTTTTTCTTATCCTTTTCTTTTCTTTTTGTTCTATGTCACTTCCAAATTTACTAGTGAGGACATATCTTTCTGAAAGTCTCTGAAAGAGGGTATACTTGAAAATTCAAAAAAAATTAATTGACATTCACGAGTAACTTTAGGCCTTTATTGCATCCACAATCATTACTAATAGTCTTGAGCTACTATTTCCAAACACAAAATTTGTCCTCATCCATTGTGTACACTATGTGTCTGCAAACAAGGGGAAGTACTAGTGTTTGCACATGTTTTTAATCTGAAGCTTTCCAACCCACTCTCTTACATAAGAGTGTTCATTCCCTGAGTGTGGATCCATAGAGTTGAAAAAGGAAAAACCAGTTAGGGTTTGCAGGGCTTCTGCTCAGAAAGAACAGTTGGACACAGGCACAGATTAGCTGAGGAGCTGGAACAGTGGTGATACTAAAAGTAAAGATTGTCCAAATAGAAATGCCCTCCAGCATCCTGAATCATGGAATTGTTAAGTGGCTTGCTTGGGTTTGACTGCAAACAATATTTTGAAGGACAGAAGTTAGTTGTGTATAATGTCAGTTTAAGTTTTAAGGAACAAGGACTTTAGTTCTTCTTTCTGGTTAGGGAAAAGCTCTGTAGTTGATTGAACTCTAACAACAGTCAAACACCTTCCCAGCCCCAGGCTTACTCTCCTCTCCAACCAGATGGAAAGAAAATAGAAGGAAGGCAAAATAATGGATCAAGATAATAACAATTTAATATGAAAAACTGAATCTGTGCATAAAAGCAAATGAAAAACATAAATTAATTCACTGGTTCCCATTGGTAGGCGGATGTGAAGACACTTTGTGGGAACCACAGCATCAGCACATGGAATGCTTAGCAAGACGAACACCATAATTATGAATGTCCACCCCTTCCTCTTCTTTACCCTGAGCCTTTATTGTTCAGAACAATGTCAAGGGATATGGAATAGAGTTGGGGTCAGCTGTGTCCCAGATGTATCCCCTCACAACCCCTTGACCACCCCTAGCCTACTTGCTTTGGGAACAAACAGGTAAGAGAGAGTGACTTGCTGCTGTACAAGCACTGTTCAGCAGTAGCCAAAGCATTGGTGTGTTATCAACATTGTTAAAAGCACAAATGCAAAGTGTAGCATATGGGCTGCTACGAAGGAAGCTGGCTCCATCCCAGCCAGACCCACTACAGGAACAGAGAGGTGGTTGTCATTCTGAACCAATGGAGAAACTGAGCTTTCCAGAACATGGATGGGAGAGATTTGAACTTCTAACACAGAGACCTGTCAGACCACAGGAAAAAGAAAAAAAGAAAAAACATCTTCCACTGAAGAAAATGAGCAAATGGGAAGTGTAGCAACATCAGTAAATTAGAGAGCAGCATGGGTATGTCTTGGCATCTGTCCTGACTATATTTCCACTAAAAGGTGATACTGTGCCCCTATCTAGTGTTTCATATTTTGATGGGTTTTGCCTTGATGCCAACACAACATATCTCTCAAGAATTAGGATGTTTTAGTTACATCACACCAGTAGGCAGTAGCATTTTATAAGGCAAATGAAAGATGACCTGTGATGTTTTCAGTCTAAGCATATGCTTATGGAGCAGCCAGTACAGCACTTCCCATGAAAAGCAGAGATAACTGATCCAATATCGCAGGTACCAGCCGCAGTTTCACAGCAGTCGTAGGAACATGGTGGGAACTGTAGCAACTAAATCCAATTATAAACTGAAAATTCTTTCTGCTCTAAAAAAAGCTGGAACTTCAGGATACATGCAATAGGCACAATTTCTGTTTCTATGGGAAGAAAAACTACCTAAAATCTTATCCCTTTCAGACCCGCTTCCCATTTTGACAGGTCCCTCAGAAAACTGCCAGACAGGCATAAATCACAGAGCAGTGGAGGTTGGAGGTCTTCTGATTAAACCCCCTTGCCCAGGGACAGTCAGCTAGGCAAGATTGTACAGGCCTGAGTACTGTAAATTTAAACTGTTAAGTTTTGAGTATCACCACAGTTGGAAACTCCATGACCTCTCCGGTGAACCTGCTCCAGTGTTTGGCAGACACAGTAAAGAAGTGTTTTCTTGTGTTCTGATGATGTTTCCTGTTTACTGTTGTTGTTGTTGTTGTTATTTTTGCCCAGAACTTCTTTTCCTGTCAGTGGGCACTACCAAAAAGTGTCTGGCTCCCACTTACTCGTTTCCTTCCATCAGGGATTTATGTACTTTCCCTCCAGCCATCTCATCTCCAGGCTGAAGAGTCCCAGCTGTCTCAGACTCTCTTCTTATGAAAGATGCTCCAGTACTATAAGAAGTGATAATGGAGAGAGATGAAATCTCAATATTAGTGGTAGAATAGCTGGATGCTGTAGTTGTTTATTTGTTTTAAAAGATTCATTGAAAAGTCTCTTTCTTTCCAGTACTATGGATTGAAGAACTCAAATGAAGCTCCAACTTGCTGCTTGTGCATGCTGCTCTACTTACTGTATTCTAATCAACATTTTTCCTCTGCCCATGTTCATGCTCCTAGTAAGTGATTAAATGTTTTCAACAAAATATAAAGTGTATTTGTGTGTGCATTTTTTTTTAGTAGATCTAAATCACTTAAGCTGCATTTTTGGCAAACTTCATTCACTTAATCTTCTTGGCATTTCATTATATTTTGTGATCACAAAATCAACTCTCCAGCAACAAAGCGAAACACAACTGTTTGAAATAAATGTTGTCATTAACAAGCCATGCCAGGCGCAGTGACAGATTTGCAGCTGTAATGAATAACATTTCCCACAAAGTTCTCCTGTCTGACAGAAGAGCTGTGACATTACTGCAGGCAACAGTGCTGGAAACTAAAAGATTGATTGATGCAAGTAGATAATTGAAACCTCAGTACTATCACATGAATGTCAACCTAACAACGAAGCTACCACTCTACAATAACATTTATCACGCAACAGTCTCTCCTTGAATAACACACATACACAGAAAACATGGAATATTTCTTCATGAACATGAGTTACTGCTAATTTATCATAACTAGCTGATTAATTCTAAGTCTCTAAAAAAAAAAAATTCACTTACTTATAGTATCTTAAGCTTCCAGTTTCAGTTCAGAGTTGTTGACAAAAGACAATACTTAGTAGGAAGTAGAGATGAGCAGCACCGGACCTTTGACATGGTAAGTGATAACATCATTGACATGTCTGAAGTTAGATGCAATAATCCATATTTGCTCCTGTAAATAAGTCAGTGACTGTCAGAGGGATTCCAGGAGTTATGACTAATTAGTCCTTCTGAAAACTGTTTCATGCAAAGCATCTAAATTATTGGATGATGGTTTTATTATTTATTTCAGTGGATCTCAGAACACACTTGAATTTTGTGTTGTAGCTGGAATTAACTTAGATTACAAAATCATATTTAAACTTTTCTGTTAGGATTCTTAGAATAGTTAATTATTATTTTTTTATAATCCCATTAAAACTCATAATAGACATTTCCTCATTTAAGATAATTTTTCCTCTTTCGCAGCCACCATTACAGAATGTCTTTATTACATGGCTTTCTTTCCAGAAAATTTACAAACCAAGTAGCATTTAATATACCTCTTTCTTGGAATGATAGGTGTAAAACAGATCCATGTGAAGCCATTGAATTTAGTAGAATCACATGGGTTTAGAACACTGTACAGTAATTCACATGTCTGCCTAATCTTAACAAATGACTGATGAAAAATACAACGTTTACAAAAAGACCAGTGTACATGGTATTAGCAAATTATCACATAGCAGCAGATCAAATGTAGAAAAACTCACTGATAGAAATACGAGGTAAAGAGGACAGAAGCCATGCCTGAAAATCAGAAATAAATTAAAAAGAATCAGTATTTCATTTTTTTCTGATACTTTTACTGAAAAAACTTTTATTTAATCCTAAGAAAAAAAAACAACTAAAAATGCCAACCTGTTATGGTTTTATATCAGAAACTAAATATAATTCACCTAATAAAATGTGGCATGAAATAATATTCCAGAAAAGTTGTATAGATTTTCCTCTGCTGCTGATGTTAAATGTAATATATTTTATCATTTGTCATGATTCTATAATTTATTTAGCACTATTCAACACACAGGTCTGACAGGAACAGCCCATAAGATGCGTTAAATTGTCAGCCTCTGCTGAGAATCTGGCCTGTCTTTTACTATTTTTGTCTTTTACTGATTCCCTCTCTAGACATATCTTTCCTCAAGTTCCCCTCAGGCTTCTTTCAATCTCCTTAAGTTTTTTTTTTCTTTCTCTTCTCTCTGTGAGCTTTGTTTCAACTGTTCTGACAATCTGTGGACTGATTCCTGCAGTTCTTAAGCATTCATCATGTTCTCAGAAGCAGCTTTGGTTGACTTCACCAGAGGCAGCACAATTTCGCCTGTGGTTATTCACTTTTCCTTGCGTCTCTTTTCCATTTTGTTTCATTGACTGGAAATTTGATTCAATCTTTTTCTGCTCTGGCCTGGCTTCCTTCATTCCTGCAATTCTTTTCAGCTGACTTTATCCGCTGTTGTTTTTCTGTCTCTCTTCTCTCCTACTGGTGGAGTAAGAGAAAAGTACTGAATTAAGAAACAGCCTTTGTTTGGGTGGGACTTCTAAAAGATTGAAACTCCCTGGGCTCAGGGAAGATTTTGGAGCCATAGAAAAATTTCTTTCAATGAATTTTCTTACTTCCTGACTTTAATAGCAGATCAGCCATTAAAATACTCAATAAAATGTTCAATGTATTTGGTTTTTACAAGGATTTTTTAATTCCTATGCTTGTTTTGGCTCACTTTTATTACAGACAGGGCATTACAAGTAGGGAGTTACATCTCTGTGCTCTTTGACTCTGTTTAGACTTCATTTCATTTACTATATTTTAGTTCATACTCAAAAAACTTCTCTAAACTTAGTACAGATTATAATGTTAGGAAACTAAATTTAAAGATACTAACTGAATTTGTTGCATCTTTTTTTAAAGGCAAACTTCCTTTTTTTGTTGAATATTTATTTAACTATTTAATACTCTGATCAATTTTTCTGAAGTTCCTATATATCAGAAAACTGTCAGAAATTTGTTTTATGAACAATCTATTTGAATTACTAGGATCAAGGTGCTACTGCGGGGCTCAGTCCCAGCTGGCTTTCATCCTTCACTGGAACACAGCTCCTTGTCTGGTCATATTCAGCAGTTGCAAATCTGCAGGTGGAGCAGCAGCCATCCTCCTGGCACTATGAGCTACCAGCCTTGACTACCATGGGAGTCTCCATTTTCCATCCCAATAAGCACAGACTACCTTCTTCCTCAGTACATCTGGGAATTCAGACTCCTGATGCTGCAGGGTCTTACAAGAGATCCATCTGCTCTCTTTGTCCTCATCGCTGGTGTTGCATAGTGCGACCTTTTCCCACAGTTTCTTTACCTGGTGGCAGAGATCCTTCACCAGCAGTATTCAGTCACGAAAATCTGCAGGGAAAGTAAAATAGATAGAAGCAGCTGAGGCAAACCATGAAATGTTATGTGTTTTTCTCAGCAGAGGGTAAAAAAAGTTCTCTTGAACTCTCTTCTCCTCTATGGAGACTCATTAGACTCATAGGATGTGCTGTGGAACATTCTGTCTCTCTGAGTGTACTTTAATCCCTTTATTTCTATGCAGAAGAGTCTTCAAATGGCAACAATACATGAAACTAAAAGCATGATTAGTAGTTTATATTTTTAAATAGGAGACTGCAAGTGAAAAAGTATAATTCTACATAATTGCAATGAGACACTATACTTTAAAATAATAAATTTTAATACATAGTGGAATAGACATTGAAAAGCTCAATTCATAATGTGTTTCTATAAAAGAAGCAAACTGTGAAAAGGTGAGGGTAGGAAGCTCTTCTCTTTGCCTTCCTGCAAAGAGGCTGGTTTGGCCTCAAGTCTTTGTATTTTCCTTACATTTCAAGTCACTACCTAAATCTTCCACCATCTGCTCACTGCCAGTCCTCAAACTGTTAAAAAGCAGCCAGCTTTCCTAGAACTAAACTGTATAATGCCAAATGCCATATGAGACACAAAGGTCCTGTATAAAAAAATGTAATGTTATATACCAAGTGAAGTAATACAATAAATAAATAAATATATGAACTGCTCTACCAGAAATTAACTCTTAATGCCATTAAAGTAATGAGGCATAAGGTCAAAGGAAAAGAAACGGGATTTTAAATTACTATTTTCAGTGTGGTGATGGAACCACTGCTGAGACCCCTAATCCGTTCATGCTGACAGACCTATTATCTGCAATTATTATTTATTCAAGTGTAAACCACCATTATGCATGGAGCTGTTGCTACTGCAATAAAAATTTTAAAAAGCCCTGTACTGTAAGTAGCAGCTGACTTCAGCAAGCTGCGGGGGCCTACTGTAAAAAAAATCCATTTTCAGTCATAACTTGGGTCTCATTTGAGTAAACAAAACTAAAACATTTGATGTCTCTGCTTGAATGACAAATTTACACCAGGGTTTAGAGTCAAAGTTTATTTACATTTATCATCTACAACTATATTCATGTATGTATATAATGTGTCTACTGTAATGTGCAGTCTCATGTGAAGCTCATTTTTGAAAAGCCATAAAAAAAGATGGGTGTTGTGTTCTGTAGTAGGCACAATGTTTTTGAGAGTTTTTAGTTGAGAAGAGCTGGTCCTGTTGGCTTCCATCTCCCACAAAGAAGACAAACAGTTGCAGATTGTGCCACTGGATGAAAGTAATGCTTCTTCAAATTTTCAGTAATCTGATTGATTTCCAGTCTTGACCCTAAAAGGATAATTGTCTCATAATAGAATGAAGTCAAGCAGCATATTTGCAAACTTGGGAGAGACTGAAGTAATTTGCTTTCAATGAAATCCTAGGCTCGTGTATCTTGAGCTACTGCCAAAAACTAGAAAATATATAAAAATTAAAAATAACATTTTTTTTAAAAAAGGGAGAGATTTTATTCTTGTCACACTGCTGATTATCTAAAGCAGGTTGAGAAATGCTGATCCTGAAGTCTTTTCAGTTCTGCTATAAACACTAGGAGTGATTCAGTTGCCCATTGCAGGGACAGGATAGAGACTTCACTGTGGCTCACACAGTAGGATGAGATGTTAGGTGCTGGCAAGGGCTACAAAAAGACTGGATAGTACAGGACAAAACCATGAAAATTAGAACAGAAGTTGGAGGATTAGAACAGAAAAGGAAGATAGTGATGGCTGCTCTATGATCTATGCCACACAGGCCTGTGATTTCCTGTTTTTTCTCTAGACACAGCTTGGTGGTTAAATGCTGTAACATGTTGCATGCATATGAATGCCCTGACATATGTCACATAGCACAGACATGTCCTATGAAGTCACTTCAATACTTATGATGTGGTTATCCAGGTGGAAACATTTTGTACATTATCATTATCTTACAGTTGCTACTCCAAGACTTGGTTAGTAATATAGAGAGAGCTCTGAACCCTCTAACTTACCAAGGTTAAGACAAACCACTTTTTTTTATTATAAAAGTGATCCTTCCAGAAGAAAAAGTTCAAATGCTGCTTTTGGTTGTTCTTGTGTGAGAGGCCTTAATTACCTATGGGACATGTTTACAGAAGGACCTGTAAGGATCCAGAGTGGATATTGTAGCTCAAGAATGGCAGCTTGGAGACAGCAAAGGAACTTCTCTAGAAACTGATTCTAGTAATGATCATAAGACTATGATTTTTTTCAGAAAGCTACTTTTTTTTAAAATAAAAACAGTCCACATTATATCATTGTACACATCAGGATGATTTAGCTAAACTGGAAGAACTAAGAGGCTTATGTTAACTTTCTTATTTCTAACTTCATTCCTGTGAAACAAACACTGATAGGAAAATAAAGGATGTATAGAATATAGAAGTATCGAATTGTTACCAGGACTAAACAGGTATAAACATAATAATTGAAAATTAAATTCAAAAAAAAGTCATATGTGTTTGAAGATGTAAAATAGACATAGAAAGAAGGAGAAATGTAAACACAGTCAGAAAAAAAAACCCTGATATGTAGCTTTTGATCACATGATGAGTACTCTCCACTATATTTTATATTTCTCAAATCTATCACAGAAACATTATTGTATTTTTAAATCTAAAGCCAAATCCTACAATAACCTAATATATATAGACTTCATCTCTGATACCAGAGAGGCCATATCTGAGCAGAAGTCTAGTTCATATCATGGCCATTGTACAAGGACATATTGTATCAAAATTAATATACACATAAAAGGATTATAAGCAAATCTGGAAAAGTAAAAAACTTTTCCAAATTCCAGCTTTTTGATAAAAAGTTTGTAACTGTACAATCTGACGACACATTCTTTATCTGACTTTTATCTCATTGAGTCTGCATGAAGGGTGAGGATGCCAAGAGTGAGAGCACCCCCTAATCCTCATTCCTTGTGCCCAGCATACTGGTAGCACCAGCAGAAAGACTTCTTTCAGTCTCAGTGAGGCACAAAGGCACCACAGTGAGGAATATGGCAGTCATGCACAAGATATATACAGAGGTTGTCCCATGGGTAGGTGCAGTGGAAAGATGATGTGGGCTCCATGCAAATGGTGTCTTTAAAGATCTTGACCTCCATATGTTGAGAAGTCTCATCTGCATAGATTACAACTCAGTCATATGCAGGCATGTTTTCACCAACTCAACATAAACCCCATCCAAGAGTGCAAGGCACTCAACTTCCTCTGTCAGATGCAAATACAATGGAGTCACTAAAGATTTTCAGTGAAACAAGAAAAATTTAACAAGCAAAGCAATGTACTCTTTTCTAATCATACTTTTTAAAAAACAATGAGTTTTTGTGGAACCAATTCCAAAAATCTCTGTTCTGAACTGATATTAATCATGGAGGATTTCAACCTGGATTTAAATCTAAGTTTAGTGGAGTCAAAGTAAAGTAAACATAGGGGTTTACACTGTAAAGCATCAAGCAGCCTGAATAGGCTGAACCTCTGTTTCCTCTGTCAAAGCATATGGTCAAAGCAAGAAACCAGAAGGAAATAACAAAAAAAATTAGATATCTTCCTATTTTTATACTTCTTAGACCTCCTTTTTCGGAATATATGACCCTGAGCATGACAAAGGCATTTGAACTTAAATGTACATCTTTTAATTATTAATGTCGCCTAGTAAAACTTCTTCATCATACAAGGATAATGGACAGTGGAAATAGGCAGGCCATTGTTGTGCCATTCTGTATGATGGGTCTAAGCATGATCTCTATTTCATTGGTGTAGATCTGAATGTATCACATCCATCTCCCCAGCACCTTTGCTTCTGAGCAAATTGCTTGCACTGTCTTCTCTCTGGAAGAAAAGACATTGCTATAGTAGCCACATTGACATAAAATATCATTTTAAAGGGAAATATCCTGTACAGTAGGTGCACTTTGAATTGCTCAGTTTCATTTTTCTTACTTTTTCAGAACATAAAGGCATTGCTGGGAATGTTAGATGTAAACCATTCACATAAAGGAATATGAAATTCAATTCTTTTGGGGATAATAAGATATGATTTCACAATTTTTTAAGCAATGTCTAAAAGGTCAAGCAAGTGTGACAATTGTAATGTTAAGGCTTAAGAAATGGGAATAACATCAGTAGCCAAATGGAAAACCAGCAAGAAGAGAAAAAAGATAGGCAATTTATAAAATAAATGTGATATCTGCTACATCAACTGAGTAATTTATACATGCATTCTCTGAAAATCCAGAATAATCAATCTAGGAACTTCAAAATTATTTTTAAATTAATTTCTAAAATAATTGTTTAGTAGATTTGCATTCTATGCCTTGCCCATTTCCCTTCCTTTTTTGAATTGGGCAATACAGAAATACATTGTTATACTGCAGAAATACAATACAACGTTTCAGAATATTCATTTCTTACAGAATAAACAGACTAAAACTAAAGCAATGACAGGTTTGATGACAAATAAGTTTGTGGCTTTCATAGTTATCATTTTTTTTAGAGTCTTTTCTCTCTCCCATCATCTCTTTCATTCACCATCACCACTTGGCTATTTCCCTATCAATCAAAACCTCTGTATTGGCTTTGGTCTGGAGTTTTTCTTTTTTTTTTCTTGTATTGTGGTTTGATCTTCCATCTGAAGAAATAGTCATGTTAACCCATGTCACCTGCTGCTAGACTTGTCTCAAATATATTGTAGGAAGAAAGAAAACAAAAGCTCATATTTCAAGGACTTAATATTTTAGTGATTTTATTCCCACAGTGTAAACTGGAAATATTAAGTTCTTAGGGAGTTCATTGCTCAGAGTAGTCATTTATTATTTGCACACCTATGATTTGTAGTGCCTTTTTATATTCACTGTGCTTTTATTACCAGTGATTCTCAGACAACAGCTTTTTCAAAGTGCTCTAAAGAAGCACATTCATTTCTGAAACAAGGTCAGATGAAGAAACTTGAGTGATCAAGCCTGGCCAAAATATTTTCCAAATTTACCAACACTGAAGTACATGCAATTCCAAATCCAGTTAGAGGCTCCTGTAGATGCTACTTATGAAAAAAGGGTGTCATTAGTCTGTGATAAGAGGTAAGTGAGCTGAGTGATACCATAGGTGGTGCTTTTTCCACAGTTAAAAAAAATTTAGTATCTTCCTTTCCCTGTGCAAGGGTTTCATTGCCTAGACGCACTTGAGCTCCAGATGTCTTCAGGAACAGTTCTCCCAACAGCCACTGCTACACACCTGAATACTGGAGTGGCTGTCAAACTTCAGCTTTGCCTTCATCTGTTTATCACCTCAACCATGTACATTGCCATAGCCCAAAACTCTGAAAGAGCAACAGCATGCTCTGCGCATCCTTTTAAACTTCTTGTTCAGCCCGTCTACAAGGCTACTTGAAGTTTCCACAGCCTCTGCAGCTCTATCAGGGGAGTGGGCCTAGGGTGAACATTTCCCCTTCTATCTTGAGAAAATGATAAAACTGCTGAAACTAAGTTTCTTTCCACCCCAATGGCCCAGAATGCCTGACAGCAAGAGAAGAAGGTGAAGCAACTCTCGGAAAGTAACCTAACGGAGCTGTTCCTGAAGATCTGGAAAATGTTTCTTTTCTAAACATGGAAAAGCGACATGAAAAATATTTCTTTTCCAAACATTGTAGACCAATGGAGAAAAGCATTTCACATCACTGATATTTCAGCAGACTCCCCTGATAATAAACATTCTGACAATCTTCATAGTCTGGTTCCCTTGAATACACATTTCTTCTATGCAGCTTATAGAGAGGTGACTAAAAGCTACAAATCTTGTAGAGCAACAAAAAAAAACCCAAAAAACACAAAACAAAAGTCTGAATGATTATGTGAGCTAAGTACTGATGGACAAGTATGTGACATACTCATCCTCTAGCTGGAATCAGATAGCTTCTTTGAAGGAAAACACAGTCAGTCAGTTTGCCTGGCATCCTGTTTTATTCCCTTTCTCCACTTTTCTCTCATTTGTTCCCATTAGTTGAAGGAATAGAAGTTGCAATACAGTTGCTTAATGCCTAGAACAAAAAAATAGGGAAAAAAATCAATTAAATTTTTTATTCATTCCATTTTTCCCTGAGAGAGAATAAGAAAGCCCTACAGTTAACTTCTTTTTGAACTAATAAAAGCAGAGATATAAAACCTTAGTTAACTTACAGAGAGAAAATCTCTCTCTCTTAGAAAGTATGGAAATACTACTGAATATTCTTAAGCAGCTCATCCAGGACCACCCTCTCTTTTAAGAGAGTACTGTCTCATAAGCTTTTACTTTTTGCAATTCTCCATTAACTTAGGTCTCTCTCCCAATTGCCACCGAATACTGAATAATTTTGTCCTGTTACATGTTTTCTCATTTAGAATTATGTTCTGCTATGACCTGTGTTAGTTTCTGCAAGAAACTACTATACTAAATTGCTGCTGTGACATAGTCCCTTCCTCGCTAAATGAAGGTCAAGAACAGACTCATTTGTTTCTTTCTAAATTACTCTGCCTACTTGCACTTCCTTTCCACACTGATTCTGTGAAGGGTTTCCAATCGCATCCTACTGTTTTGGGATAAGTGTGGTGGGTGACAGAGCCCTGCTTAGGAGGTATCCCCTGGATTAGTGGGTCTTCAGCAATGTAATTAGGACAGTTTTCTGTGGTATAGTTCAGATGCATCATAATATAAAGCGAAATCATTCTTCCAAGTAAGTTTCTTATGTTCTCTAATTCCTTATTTACATTTTTTTAAAACTGTCCTTGGAACAGGAAGAATGGATGGCACGGAGGTGAAAGTGGTATTTCTTAGGTGATCATTCACAACACTGCAGTGAAACAATGAGAGCAAAAATATGGACCAAGAATCTGGTCCCACAAAATTTATACAGTATTTTGTGCAAAATGCATTTCAGACTTTATAATAGTAAAGGCTTTTCTAATAAATATAAACAAAATTAGCCTAGAGTTAGCACCAGGGATTGAGCTTTTGAAGCATTTTTTTAAATCATCTCTTTGAAAATTCATTTACTTTTTTGATGAAACTGACCAGGAAGGTGACTCTCAGGAACACTGTTAATAACAGATACTTACTGCAAAGCCTTAGATTAGAGAAAATCTGCAGTAAAACTCCCAAGTATTGTGGATGTCAGGTTCTCAACAACAATGGTTTCATCTTCAGATCTTTTTGCATTGCACTTCCCCACTTACTACTTTAATCATTTTTCTGTGCTGCAGTCTAATAACACAGTTAATATTAACCTTTAAATTTCAAAACAGAGGAAGTGCCTGAACAAAGCTCACTGGAGAGTTTCCACAGGTGTTTAAAATTTAGAGATCAGTATTTGATATTAAAAAGAATAATAAATGAAACATTGGAGCAAGAAAGCAAAAATTTGCTTTTATGGTTCAGGCAGTTGTTTTTTCCTGTGCAGAACTCAGTAAGAGTTTTACTTGTGAAACAAAATTAAATCCAAAAGGTCTAATAGTGTATATGAATGGGAAAAGAACCTTATGTCAAACTTTATAAATAAAGGAGACTAAAGGAGAAAATGGATCATTTGAACATGAAACAGAACTGTGTTGTAAGGAGAAGGCAAACAATAATAGTATATATATATATAGAGCAAGGACTTTGTATCTTTCATTAACTATTTAGTCTGCAATCAAAACCCTTTCAGTAGCTTTTATTTTAAAATGTCGTGTTATTTTCTAGATCAGTACTGCTCATTTACATTTGAGAAAAACACAGGAAAGGTAAATTGAGAATGCAGATGGTACAGAAAGTTGGTTGGTGGTCCTTTATCAACTGAAAAGTGAGTCTGTGCTTCCACAACAATTAACTGTTCAATCAAATGAAACTCCTTTCATGTGGTAAAATCCTTATAAATGCAAATCCTCATCATAAAATCAGACAGTAGGGGTGGCTGTCCCACAGAGGACTTTAAATACAGCTTTTAATAAATGCTATATCCAAACTGCTAAAACCGTAAGTCGTCTTGGTCTCCCCACTGGTCTGACAAAAAGAAATGGTCAACATCATGAATATTACAACAGAGATTTATTTCTAAATTTTTACAGTCTTGATCACTTTGTCTCTCCAAAGACTGACCATACAGCAAACAATTTTAGTGCTGAAATATTTTAGTCAGTAAACAGAGCAGTAAAGACTAATGATTTTTAGCTGCTCTGAAGTAAAGGAAATTTCTTAAGGCTAAAGGATTCATATGCAAACCATAAAGATGATGTCATACAAGGATTTGAAAAGGAGAGGCTTGCCATTGTTACTGCCTGGTAGTGAGACCAGGTCTGTGTGTAGCTGGTCCAGTTTTAGCTAGTTTTAGTTATTCTGACAACTAAGCTTATGACAACTAACCTTTGGACCTGTTTTAGGGGCTATTAAAACTATTTGTCTTTCATATGACTGAGGTACAAAGACCTCTTACATCTTGGAGGGATTCCCACCAAGTTATAAATAATATTTCTGTGACAGATTGTCTCAAATGCCTTGAAGTTAGAAACCATCTAAAAGTAAACAGTGAAAATATGTAATTGTTGTCATATGGAATTAGAATATATTTAAAAAATTTGTTACATGTATTTTAAAATAAATATATTTAAATCTATTTTTGTATATGAAATCTTATTTCTTTCTAGACAGCAGTTAAGAAGTGTACCTAGGACTCCATATGCAAACATATGAAGTAGACCTACTTTATGGCCTGGAGGTCTGTTGGTGTAAATGTCACTTGAAAAAGCTAAGAACACGACAAAGGGAAAGGATAAGAATGGTCTGGAGAAAAAAAACCCAAAAAAAACACAACAAAAAAACCCCAAGCCAAAACAAAACCAAACCAAAGAAAACAAACAAAACAACACAAAAAATTTGGGTTGTTAGACATTACAAGCATGCATCCAATATATATTCTTAGTAACTAGTGACACTTTAAATCACGGCAGCTACTTTATTTCCTTTGGAAGATATTCTTTTCCACATTGCAAATCTGATTAGATTTATATCAAAACCTTGAAATTCACCTACATGCTCTTTCCCAATGAAGCAGCTGCAGACTGCTGGCGGGAGGTTCGATGGGCAAGCAGCAAAGCTGAGTCCTTGTCTCAGGGACACACAGACACGTGAGGAGGACGCTGATAAAGACTGCCAGACCTAGTCAAGGTTCTGTCTCCAAGAGCACCCAGGTACAAGGCTCACATAATACAAGAGCACAGCCAGTCAAGTCTCCTCCTCTTCAGCGCTCAGAGTATGCAGATCACTAGTGCAGGCACACGCACAGCACTCCCAGGTTTACAGGCACCACTGAGAGCCTCCACTGCCCACGTGGCACCCCTGCACTGATGCCAGCCCCTCTTATCATCCTGACAGGTCCCCAGCTTACTAGCTGAACCAACTCAATGCTCTCTGGAAACATCCCACTCAAACAGACATCCACAAATACTCTAAATCCTCAGGTCACTCTCCTTTCCCCATTATGAAATGGAAATTTGCTAAGTTCAGCCTGGCAGTGTCCAAAGCTGTGCCTGAAGCTTCTTAATGGCCCATCAACTGGTGTCTGGAGACTTTTGATCTTCAGCATTGCCTTTGTTAACCTTTGCCTACCAGGTTTTTGTTATTGTACATTTTTATCATTTGCCTCTTTACTTATTTTCCCCTTTAAAATAAATTTGTTTTCCTTCCTTAGATAACCAGGTGCTTTCATTTTCCATGTGTTCTTACAGGACCCTCATCTTCTCATCTGCAGGGTAACTTGTGAGTTCTGGGATGGGGAGTAGTCCAAAGGAGCTCAGCAGAACCACCTGCTGCAGGTCTCTCCTCTTTTCTGATGTTGGGCGGAGCTCTGATCATGATACACTCTCCTTTGGTATTTGATCCTTGAGACTGGTAATGATCACTGCACCAAAAGACACAGGACATGATCCCTTAGGCGTGATCACCAATTTTCCTGTCTCCTCTTCTAGCTTCCTGTCCCCCTCTGATTGTTCTGTCTACAGCTAGAAACCTGGATGCATGAAACCACATGACAAGGCTAAGTCTACACCACTGAAAACTGGCAAGAAGCTCTCAGAGCAGGGTCTAGCCAGGGAAAGAATTTTCAGTTCATCAGCAAAGAAGACAACAGGATCACTAGTTAAGAATGCCATTATTGTTATAAGTAAAAGAGAATTATCACAATTTTTTAATTTTCATATATATTTTTGAATAATAATACTAGATCTCAAAATTGGCTGTTATGCAAGAGCCTAAGATTAGCATGGTTATCAAAAGAGGTTTGCAGATTCTGTTTGATTTCAGCTTTTCAGAAATGATGAATTTCAACTGTGAGCAAGTGGTGGCATTCACTCTTCTTGTGTAGTATCATTTCATAAATAATTACTAGTATTTCAGATACAGCCATTACTGTTGCATTGAGCAACCCTTTGAGATGGGTTTTAGTAAAATCTTCAGATGACACGACAGATTTTTAGGATTCCTCACAGCTGCCAATTTTCAGGGTTAAAGGAACTTTGTTTTAGTGTTAAGAGGTTTGACTAAGGCTTAATTTTTACTCACTGCTTCAATTTAAAATGGCAGTCTTCATTCATCACTCATTACAGATGATTCTGTTAATATTTTATGACACTTAAGAAAAGAATGATGCAGGTACTAATTTTTCTTTCCTTTTTTTTTTTTTAATTAGTTACATTTCTGTGTCACTTCTTACATTTCAACACTGATTTTGCAAGCACTTTCTTAAAAAATCTAGATTGGCCATCATCTTTGTTTTCTGTCTTCATTTGTTCAACTGCTATGCTTGTTTGCTTTTTCCGAAACCAAAAACATACCTCAAACTGTTGCTACAAAAACCAGAGGAAGCACAAACCACATTTTACTTTTTGCACAGTAAGTCAAACTCATTTTAACTGTTGAGTTTCCAGGTCATGCTATTAAGTTTAAAAAAATGTTACATACATTTCATATGATCCTATCCTGTTTTGCTGTGTTTTGTGTTGTTTTTTTCTTTCCTGGGGTGTGGGGTTAGGCTTTTGGCCTTTTGTTGTTGTTGCTGTTGGTTTTGTTTGGAAGGTTTGGGGTTTTTTTCATATTGTTTCTTGCTTCTTAAGTTAAATTACATTTGAGAAAGATCAGGAAGCTTGCAATTTGCCTTAAGTTCTTGAGTCATGGTCACAAAGGCTTCAAAGTTCCTGTGGATATCTGGAACTGTAAATCTTGGCTGCTCTTGCAGAGTGTTTGTAATTTTTCAATTTAATCTTTCAGAGTCATGGTAGGATTATGTTTTAGGCATTCTTCTAAACTCTCATCAAGATGTTTTATAATTTCACGGGGAAACCAGTGTTACGTCCCTTTTTTACTGTGAGAGTGGTCAAACACTGGAATCAGTTTTCAAGAGAGGTTGTGGATTCTCTCCACACAGAGATATTCAAAACCCAACTGGACACGGTCATGGCAGTCTTGTCTAGGTAACCCAACTAGAGCAGGGATTGAACTAGATCTCAAGAAGTCCCTTTCAACCTGAATAGTTCAGTAATTCTGTGGGATGAGTTTTTATTCACAAAATCTACCACTTTAAAATAAAAATGTCCACTTTCTTGATACAGAAAACACATCTCAAAATTCTATTTTCATAATCCGGGGAACCTACTAGTAATTTTAAATATTGTGACACACAACACAGGGCCATTTACAGTACTAGTGAGATGTACAAATCAGTGTATTTTAGACTTTCAGTCTCTACATATTTCTCTTGGAATCTACATTATATGTGTGGATTTTGAGTTGTGTATTTGTACAACTTTTAGGAACAGAATATGTGGTCGAAGTGGAGCAAAAGTAAGAGAAAGTGACAGACTACTTTTGAGATTTGTAACTTTACTTGACATCCATCCAGAACAAGCACATCAGGAAAGAAAAGACAAGAAGGGATACAAAGGAATGAAGAAGGGGAAATGCTTACTTAACTGTATCATGCCAGAAAAATACTCAAAGCAGCCACTCTTGAGGACCCTGCCACTCCAAGCTGCCACTCTTGATTAAAAAAAAAAAAATCTGGAACTATTACAGCTTTCATTATATCATTAGCTAATTTCAACTGATTTGTAAGGTTTTTTTTCTTTTGCAAATCAGTCTGATTCAGTATGAATTCTAAACCATATTCTGCTTTGTGGAATCAAGGTAAATGCATGACCACAATATATTAGTAGAAATGTTTCAGCCTAATGGATGTATAATCCATGAACGAAATATATTTGAGCTATCATGATCTTGGAAAAGTTAGATATTAATGGTACCAAGGGACCTATTATGATCTAGTTTGCTAAAAAGAGCATTCAGATTAATCAGATTCAGGGCCATTGTACTGTAGAGAGTGACATATTTGAGCTAATATGACAGTCGAACTTCCTTCACATAAAGCTGACTTGTAATATTGTGGAGGTGCATTAAAGGAGATGTCAGGTATATAATATGCACAGTGAAGACAGTAACAAACTTTGCATTTTTTGTTACAATCATGCAACAGGAGGATAAAATCTGAGTATGAGCCATTTATAATTTAATTCAATTACTATTTTGACTTATTTTATTCCTTTTCCTCCTGCTTTAAACCATGGTTTGGGAAGTACCAAACATTTTTGCAGTGAGACAACATTTATAAAAATTACTATAGATTAAAAAATCATATAATGCATGTAACAACTGATTTGCAAACAGTCTAAGACATGCTCTGTATAAAACCCCTTGCATTACTTCTACAAGAGGCTGATTTCTGGAAAAGGGCTATAAGAACCTGCAATTATAATCAGATTAAGAATGATGTTCTCGCTTAATTTCAAATCTTGATTAGAGTCTTCTATGCTAGGTTCTTTTTAATATTAAGATTAAATAATGAGCTCCATAAAAGCTATCCAGTTTGCCTGACCTTTATATAACACTGGGTCAGATATCAGCGTACTGTAAAAATGCCTTTTATGAGCCTGTTAGCTCAATCTATGTATTGACTGTATTTGAATTCCATTAATACGTCTGCTGTTAGAATGCAGTATAATAAAATAAAAGATGGGCAGAGAATGGTAAAAAACTGATTTTCTCAGTCTTATGACCTAGAAAAGTATCCTAAGGGAAGGCCACTAAGTAAATTAGGGAATTTTCAGACGTATGCCTATGTCTAGTCAGAGTCAGAGATACTTGAATTTAACACCAAGCATGGAGGTAGCAGAGAAATATATTTATCTGTAACAGTCCTTTTTATAATTAAAGCCTATTTTTAATCTTCTTAAACACATTGGTTTAATTTTAAGATTCATAAATTTATACATTTTATGAAAAAAGTTAATATAGTAATCTGTCTGCTGAGAAAAAAAATATCATTGAGTGTTTTATGACCATTCATAAAATAAGGGGGAGAAAAAAGCATTAGAAAAAGACGCTCTAGTTGTGATGATTTCCACAATCGTTTCAATGATAAAGCTTACCTTGCAAAAATGAATTTCCAAGTCTTCAGCGGGTAAATACTGGCAACAAAATTTAAAACAAGTTCACATGAGATCTGCCTGAGAACTCGTAATATTTCATAACACAAAAATATTAATAACACTGAATATCAGACATAATTCTGCAGTAAATGCAATGCTTCTAAGTCTAAAATATATTGCAATATTATATTATTATTTTAACCTAAATCTCAAGTTGTTCTTTTCAAATGCTGCTACCATATTTTTTGGGGGTTGAGACTGAGATTGATTGTTCTTGCTCAGTTTCTAAGATTCTCTGGTTTTGGCTTCTTTCTTGATCAGAAAGAAGCAGTGATTAACTAGTCTATATGGCAAGTCTGGACAGCAAATAGGAAGAGCAACACAAGTCCCTGAACTGCATTTGCCATTAAGTATTATCCAAAGCTGCAGTGGTTCTTTATTTTATGTTCATTTTCAGCAGAATTTGAAATATTCAGTTTAAATGTGTTCAATTAGAAGTATACTTTTTACTCTGACAAGTCTAATTTTAAAAAGAAAAAAGCAAATAAGATTATTTGATTAAAAGGTATAAGTCACCCACAGCAGTAATAATTTGACATTAAAAGAATGGGTTTCAGGAGGTCCCATTGTAAAAAAATGAGATAAACCAAGTAATTCTTTTGTTGTACCTAAGAGTAGACAGAAAATGGCCCAAAGCACAAACTGCCAAATAAAGACCTGTAAAACCCCCAATATTTATGACAGCAAGACTGGTGATAGAAAACATAAAAATGTTTTTCCCATCAATTCAGTATTGGTTCAAAATCACTGAAGTATGAAAAATTAAGTGTTTTCATGGAGACAACCTGTGCCAGATCTTTACTTAAGCAGAGAATATTCACTGCAACTAAACCTTTTATTTCAAAGCATATTTGTGGTTGTAAAAGTTCGCAGTGCCTATTGCAATTTTAGCCTGTAGTTCTCAAGATTTATGGCCATATTTTTTATCTTAGAAGAGATGTGTGCTGGAAATCTGATCCTCTTATACAATTCAGAACAGAAAAAAAGTAAAAAAATTGTGAAAACATACCTCATACCAGTCTGAATTGTAATGCTGTTAATGAGTTAACTTCTGACATCTTCTGTCTTTGAAGTCAGTCCCATTTCAAACTATTCTCTGCCATAGTCCCTCAGTAACAATTTTGCTTCATTATAGAATTTTTATTTTGTCTTATATTATACCTGGGAATGTATAATTTGACTTTTTCTATTGACACTAGTGAGAGTTCTTTCAGGTCTTTCTAAAATGTTTATTCCACTGAAACCTACGGGAATAATCAAATAAAGTAGCTCACTCTAGAATCCATGTCAAGCTGAAAATTCAGAGGGGATTCTGGGACTGAGTGTCATTTTGAAGAATCTGAACATTCAAATTAAATTGAGACAAACCAGCCTCTGGAACTTCGTTTCTTTCTCCATAGATTGCAGTCTGAAAAAACAGAGTAGTTGTCTATCTTCTTAACCTCTATCATTAAGTGAGATGACTCTTGCTTCTAAATCATGAATGTCTTCTCTCCTACTCCTTTTCTCCATTGAGAATGTTGACTGCAGTGACTTTCATTTAACTTGCCAGTTAAATGGTTCCAGCCAAGATGGGGTTAATTTTTGCAGTAGCCAGGAGGGGGCACAGACAAGACCCAGAGGTTATCCTATAGCACCTCCAGTCATTCCCGGGGCTGGGGGACAGAAGTATTCCAGGGAGAACAGATTCCTTCCAGGCGAGTAAGAGTGGTGGAGGGAGCAGTCAGCTAATACTAGCCCTGAGCAATCACATGTGAATTATTTGCCTGTCTTGTTCACTTTGTTATTAATATTGTTGCTTTCTTATCTCGTTGATATTTCCAGTAAATTGTTCTTATCTCAATCTGTGATTTTCACCTTTTGTACCTCCAATTTTCTTCTCCAGCCCGCCACAGGGGGTGGAGAGAAAGGAGAGAGGGGAGCAAGCAATTGGCACATGGTTTGGAAATTCTCAGTGGGAGCACTAAACCGGGAAATAGCACTTCTAAACCATGACCTTAGGAAACTATGTGCTGACTGAAGACTCATATTTGAAGATCCCAACTTCTAAGTCCTCCTGTGACACAAGGTTGTAAGGTAGTTCTCTCATAATCTTTTTTTTTTTGAAAACTTGCAGCATAATTATTTCCAAAAGCTTGCAAAATCCTGTTTTGGCATTATATTCTTAAACTTTATAACAGGTTTTAAGACCTTTTTTTGAGACTAGATGCCTCAGAAGAGCTTAGCCAAGCTTAGAGACATTCAATAGTTTCAGAAATTCTGCAGATGGATTCAGTGCTGCCATGGTCCTGTTCACTATTTCCAGCTTCAGGGCTGCTATTCTTACCTGTGGAACACATAGCAAAGAGCAATGGCAAAGATGCCACTCTAGATAAGAGATCTGGTCATATCACAGAGGCCCTTCCTGACTCTCAGAACTGTTCTGATTCTATGCAGAATTAGTCTTGCACCCCTATGGCCTGTGGTCAAGGCAGTGGAAAGGGAAAGTAAAGCCACATCATAGTTTACCTGTCTTTGATATGTGTCTGCAGATGAAACTCATTCGCCAGAAGTAAACACAAAGAAAAATGCTACTGCAAAGAAATCATTTATTTGGGATATTTTTGGCCTCATTTTTGTCCCCCCAGTGCTTTGGAGTTTTCTGTCCAGTTCTATACAATTTACCTGTGTATACCAGCATGCATGCAATGATGAATTACTTTGCGTATTTAGATTAAATCCCATCCTCTTACTGCTCAGGTGTAGACCATGTTGCACATCCTAAGTAGATCTGTACAGTGACTCAGAGGTATCAAACTCTTCTCAAAAAAGAGGCGAACCAGGAAGAGACACCCCTGTATTCGGGTGACAGCCTTCAAGCCATCTCTCACCTTATGACAGTGAAGATGACAATAAGACCTCCTGTGGATCACAGTATTATCATAACATCTTAGTAGATGACTAAAAGTACAAAGAGATCCTTGAAACTCTGAAGAGGTCAATGCTCTCTGTGAGTGAATTGATTAAGTAGGTGCCTTACTGTGACAAAAACATGGGATAAGCTTTGAGCACCAACTGAATTAGATATCTAGATAATCTTGGAAAAACTAAGTGCTATGATGTTGAAACTCTTATACGTTTTCAAGATTGCAAATAAGATGCAACAGTCTTTATAATTAGCAATCATAGTGGGGCCAGACTCCAGTGCAAAAACTGAAGAATGACTATTTGTTCTAAAACAGCCTTGCTTAATCATCCTGTGATCGCTCAAAGACTGATGAGACCTTTTAGAAAATCATTAGCAGGGCTGTCTTGGCCAGCACCTTAATTAGACTTTCTGTGAACTTGGGAATTTCGGTAAAGGTGACATTTGCATCAAAGAATTTTCCCTTTTGTTTTTCAATGTATGATCATTTAAAAGAATACAGATCATTTATGTTGGCATTAAGAGCTTTTCATTCTTCTCCAGGTTCCAGGTATCATTCTTGCAAATTAATTCACACAGCCATTAAAAGGCCTATTAATCTCTTTAATATCCAAGAGCCTAGTGACTTAATCATTTTTACCTTTTGTTATGTTATAAGAACTTGCCAGTTTTCTTGCGATTAACCTACCAATTTTATGATTTCATCAAGTTAAAGCCAGTTCTTTCAGTGAGAATGACAAGGCTGTCACAGGCAAGTTAAATGATTTCCTTCTTAAGTTATTGATCTTAAGTTATTTGAGATCTACTTCAGTTACGCCATTCTTTTTTCCTGCTTGCTGTAAATGACAGTTGTGTCATTCCTTTTCTAATATAGGATCTTCATATGAAATAGTAGCTTTACATGAAAGGAGTTTGTTTTTAAAAATAAATTTCAGGTATTAGAATAGAATGGAAACACATTTCCTTCTCCATATGTTTTTATGAAAACAAATTATTTTGAAGAGAATTATCAGGATGAAAAGGAAAAAATATCTATTAGATACATAGATGATATCCAGAAAGAAAAAAACAGAGACAGAAAAAATCAGAAAGAAAAATTTCAAAGATCTGTGTCATCATAGATTTCTTCTCTGCCTTGGCTTTGTCTATGGCTTTAATACATATGTGAATAGCACAGCTCTGATGCATAGAATACATTATTAGTGTCTGTAAACAAGGCCTTATTTGTTTAAGTGCTTAAATACAGATTCAGACACGTTTCTTTGGGCATAGATTTTTAAAAATAATGGTTCAAATTAAACATTTTTCTGTCATGGTAGGTGGCTGGCTACATTCTCTGAGATATTTTGGAAGAATTCTGATCATTAATTTCAAATACTGATTAAGTTTTGTTTGGCACAGAGGAAAGCATTACCTGAAATACATAAAGAAAGGTATAATGGGTCATATGTATATTATAGTGAGATACTGCTTCAATCTAGCATAATATAAACTTGAAATAACTACCTTTATTGTCTCAGGAAGACTCATATAATACACTATCCCCTGTCTTTTAGTAGGTTCTGGTATATGAAGATTGCTTCTCAAAAGTGTCTTTATAAAAAGTATAGAAAATAAATTCAATATGGTGATAAACCTCCAGTCAGTGACCTATAATGCAGCATGCTTTTTCTGTCCTTAGGGCTGCTTAACAGGACTATTGAACCCCTGTGATTTCCAGTAGGAGGTTTGTTCAATATTTCCAGACATACTGGTTTAACACAGAAATGATGAGTGATTCATAGCAGTACAGGACATCCCACTCAAATCAAATATCAAGAAAGCATAGGGAGGATAAACCCAAAATTTTTAACAAGGTTGACCCTCAAGTCATGAAGTTATGGTACCTAAAATAGACTAAGAATTAATATTATTTCTTTTATACTCCCTTCACTGATAAAATATTCCCATATGAATAGAGTGATGACATTTTATTCAGTTACACTAACATTACAAGGCAGACGACAGTGCAATATTGGCCTGCAAAAATAGCAAACCCAATAATTTCACATAGATTATATTCTTCTTTTCTTTTTTTATGTCTTTGGTTTTTTTGGTGTTTTTTTGGGGTTGGATTTTTTTCTTTTTTTTTTTTTTTTGAGCAGGAGGGATGAAGGTCTTGCATAATCTCATTATTGCCATGTTTGAGTGTTTATCCTCAAATCCTTCCCCTTTCTCCCATTCTCTACCTACTCTGCCCCCTCTCAAGTGGGATAAGCACATGTCCTCAATCGTTTGGCAGCTTGAAGAATGCAGACACAGAAGTATAGCTATTTCCTAAGGGTCAAATAAGATACCTGTGCTGGAGCAAAGAATCATATCTAGGTCTGACTGGAGCCAGATTAATAAGATAAACATTGAACAAGGCACTCTCTACACATTTTCTATAGAGAAGTTTCAAACAACTTATTTTCAGTGCCAGAGTAGTTCCAGCATAAAAATACAAAATCATTCAGCACCTGTAGTCTCACTAGTATGCCTAATAATAATACAAATAAGTATAGGATAAAAAGGATACATGTATATATTTATATAGTTGTACATATATATATAAAGACACAAGTATACACACAGAAGAAAAAAAGGTGTGTTCATTCAAAGAAAAAAGGTGTTAAATAAAGAAACAGGTAATGCTTTTGAGACACTAATCAAAATAAAAGTACACATAAAATAAGATTTAACCCCATAACATCAGGCCAAGAAATATTAATAAATTCCATGTATGTAGATTTAAATTTGTATGCAATTTGAAAAAGAATGCTTTAGGTTTATTTTGTTTGATAGTTTTTATTGACTAATGAATTCATTTTTTCATGTGAGTGAAATCTGTTTTAATCCATTAACATAAAAAAATAATTTTAGATTCCGAACTCCAGAGTATATCAAGCTTTCAACAGTTGCTTTCTCCCTTTCTAACAACTATCAAAAGTTTTATGACATATTTGATGTGGCAGAGACAAACATTTTGATATACAGTAATTCCAGTGCTGTTAACCTGTGCAGAATAAGAAATTACCCAAATGAAAAATAAATAATTTAAAAAAATCAGAAAAGAAAATAAAGAAGGTACAATTCTGTATGTAATAAAGTCTTCCATGAAATGCTGCCTAAACCACTAGAGCAAATGTCATGTCTGATTAAATAAATGGGCAGTGGTTTTTAAGGCTTCATTTCCAATTGATCCTAAGATTGCAGTGAGATCATGATCTAAGTCCTCGAGGTTTCTTTAATCATAGCCTAAACAACTGATTCTGAGTCCCTTGAAACTGACAGAAGGCAGCTGATTTCTTTGAGCTATAGATCTAGATCAGGATCTTAATACTAACAGTGATTCCATTCCACGGTTTTTGAATGTTTATTATTGGTGATTTCCACATACGTTGACATGCACATTTTTAAATTTCTCATAACCCATTGAAATGTTTGTGTCATGATACATATTCCTCTGAAGAAATTAGGGCTGAATGTTAACTTTTTGGTTGTCACCACAGCACTAACATTAAGCCCTTAAGACACACAGTGAAACAAAAGGAAAGTCGAACTTTCTCATCACCTTTCTTCCTGAAACAATTCAAGAGAGAAAAATGTCACCACAGTTAATAGTGTAAAGCCTGTGAGTAGCCTGAAGCAAAAGCACCTGTCAAAACTGCAGTCATGAAAAAAAGGGTCACCAGAAGGACAAATGTTGTATGTATATAGTTGTACAGCAGTTCTTTGAAAATCAAGTTTGAATATGGTGTACTTATGCAAATAAATCCAAGGATTATTTTTTTATATATATATGGTACTAAAGAATATCATTATGGATATGAAGTCAGTGGGACTTGAACTGAAAGTCATTACACGGTAGGCAAACTATATTACTGAATGCCCAGCTACAGTATTGAATTTGTGATTAAACTTGAGTTAAACTGAAGAAAATATGTTCATGGAATTTTAAGTTCCCATGGTAAGGAATTAGGTTGTTTTCCTACATTTTAATTCCAACCTATCTAATGGATTTACTGTCTTCTATTGTGAAATTGGAAAGGAGGCAGTGTGCTTTTAGCAAAGAGAAGAATGTAGAACAAAAAGCTTCCTGTTCACAAAAATTCCAAATTCCACTTTGACTGCTTGTGAATAAAGCAATTTACTAAATGGAAAATGTTGGTTTATCATAACACTGGAAGAAAACTGCTGAATTTTTGTTTCCTTCTCTCACCCAGGACTTGACATAAATAAACTCCTTAGAGATTGTTTTCAGTAAAGACTAAATCTGCTTTGCTGTGCAGGGGCATTTAACCCAGAGCCCAAAACACTCTAAGAAGCTGCTGCTCCCTTTCCCTGAAGAAGGACCACCCACACCCACATCCAGCTCTGCTGCAGTGTCACCGAGAGGTCTAACCACTGGAAAAGAACTGGGATTCTGGGCTCCCCCATCACTCAGGAGCTGGAATTCAGACACAGCCCTACCCCTGGCTCCTTGCCTGAGCTGCACTACAGACACTCTTGTACCCTGCCTCAGATGCCTCATCAGGACTCTGAGCTACTGATGCAGCCTCTCCCACCTGACCTGAGGCCTGCCTTGGCACCGTGGCCTTGCCTCATGATCCAGACTCTTGGGTGGCCCCAGTCAGTGATGCCAACATGATATACTCCCCCGGTTCCTTTGACTGTTCTCACATCAGAGAAGCCACTGACCTGCTGACATTGTAAACCCAACCTTCCTATATCATTGAGCCTTGTGCTCATGATGCAAAACCAAATTAGGTATAAAAAAATTTAAATTATCATCTCAGAATTTTCTTTTGCTTAGTTTATACTCAACCTTAACAATAACCACATTTTTATGTAATAATATCTGATTACATTACATTCACAACCTACAATTGCTCTTTTTCATGACACTCTTCTTTGCCTAGCTATTGTGCTGAATTATTCTTCTCCCCTGTAATATAAGTTAAAATTCTTGCATCATGCAAACTCTCTGGATAGCATATTTCATTTAAGATAGTCTTGTTACTAGAAAGTCTTAGAAGCTTTCTTTTCCTAATTAATCTTTTTATTTCTTGTCAAAGTTCCTTCTTGCATAGACAATGCATGGAATAAATTTCTCTGCCCAAAAGTTGACAAGCTGAAATAGCTGACTGTTCTCGCAGTTCACTGCTTTAATATGAAATTCCATCTGAGAATCTATTACTAGATTATTCAGAAGAAGGTATAAGGTGCAAGGCTTGAAGTATATGCTCTGTTTTGGTCTCTGGAAGTTAGCAGGACTGTTATCAGCCTCCAAATTTAAAAATATGCTGACATTTTGTCAGAATTTAATTTATATATATTTCTATTTGAATTCAAGCACAAAGATAGGTCTTTTCATGATTATTTGGTTAGTTGGTAGTACATACCTGACTACGAAAATGGATGGAGGAGATCAAGCTGTATAAAATAAAAATTGTTTCCATCAAAATTTTTCCATCTATATCCTTCAATTATAATAAGGCAGGTTATTTGTATTACAAGCACTTTGTGATATTAAAATTAATATATTTAGTTTCATAATTCATTTATCCTCAGTCATGCAATGATAAACTTCACCACTGTCCAGATTAACAAATCAGTGCTAATAAGAACAGAGATCTCAATCCAACTCATTGGTCTCAACCTCAACATCCACAGAAAGTTACCACACCTAATTTAAGAAGAAAGTACTTTTTAAAAGGGTAACAGGCATAGGTTACATGACACCAGTACTAAATATTCTGTAAATGATAGATGTGGCAATATTATAAAATAGCTGTTGTGAAAATTAGGTTTCTTTAGAAACAGTCTGACCATGCAGCCTCTAGGGAAGAAATGTGAATACCCTAACAATGAAATTCACCTATTGCAGTGGTAGAGTCCAAGTGTAAGAGGGAACATCAGCCTCTTCTGACCAAATGTACCAGAGGCTTTTGGCTATAGTTGATACCTACAGCGCCAGGAAGCCTGTGATCTAATAATGACCAGTCATTGTACTGTGTCACATTTGGCAATCACACCATTCAGTTACATGTATCAGTTCTGATTGTTTTGTCCGGTCTCTGGCATCAAAGCAAGATTAGCTCTAGTTCCTCTGCACTGCAGGGAAATTAAATACTTCAGACAGACAAAGGAATACTCTGTAGCAATCAGAAATCTTTCTGTTTATTTATACATTTATTAATTATATGTGTTTATAAATCATAATATTTTATATTATTTGTACATTTAAAAGTCTATATGCAACGGGAAGAATCCACTAATAACAACAGAGTGATGCCTTAGGGTTTTCATGAATTTGTAGATTTTTATACTTCTAGGTAGTTTCTCACATATAGCATAGCTTGCAACCTCTAACCCTGGGTTAGCTGTCTTAAGGGTCAGATAATAGCTGGAACACCATGCCTAGGAAACATGTACCAAAGCTAAGGCAATTGGATACCATGTTAGTCAAAACAAGAAAGCAAACCCCAGCAACCTTGGAGAAGCTCCAATAAGGGAAAGTGGCATAAAAATGATGACAAAGGATGAAGTAAGGGGTCTTAAGACCTCCAACTCAATTCTAGGAGAGGCACACCAAGAGGCGGAACCAAGGGAAGTTCTGGGTATAGATCTCTCTTAGATTGGATACAATCTTTAGGTATGATAATTGAGTAGGGTTATAAAATTAGCATGCTGCCACGTAGTTGGGCCTTTTTCTGCTTTCTCCAACTCCTACACTTTGTTGACATTTCTCTCTCTCTCACACACACACACACACACACACTCTGCTGCCTTGTGGTGCCCTGTGTTCCCCCCCAGAAAGGGGAGGGGGGGGAAGAGCTCAGAAGAGCTCTGTTTGCAAAGGGGGGTTTTCCCTCTCTTGCTCTCCTGAGGTGGAGGAGAAGATGTTTACCTTCCCTTGTTCTCCCGGACCGGACGTCAAGAATCTCAAGTCCTGCTTGAAGGAAGATGAGATCGGTAATGGAAATTGGGTACCTGCACAAGCAGCTGGAGTAGCTGAGCTGCAGGGAAGCAGCTACAAAAGGGAGTTTCTCCCTTGTTTATAACGGGTTGGGAGGTGAAATGACTCGGGCCCACATGTTGCAAGAGTCATGTTCCCAGCCTGTGGGTGAAAGGGTTTTTCACCTGGGAGGGACAGGTTGTTGTCCCTTGTTTGCTTTGGTAAGACATAGCAGAGTGGCTCAGGGGTGGCTGGATACAGCCAGGAATGAAATTAAAGGGGTGCCTTTCAGATTAATTTACTCTGCATGTTTTGAAGCGGTGGTGCTTGGTAAAAGAGCTCACATGGTATTCCTGAGGCTGTGAGCTCATCCTAGCACTGGTCTTTTCTATCTGTTACTTGTCAACACATGAAATATTCTTTTATACTTTATATATTCTTTTATACTCCTTTATATTCTGTACCCCAAAACCCTGTAAGTAAAAGAACTCTTCTCTACTTTACCCACATAAAGTTGTCTTGGAAAGCTTTTTTTCTCCTTTCCTTAAGGCAACAGAGTGAAAGAAATAAATAAATGCAGGCAATGTATCAACCCCCCAAAGAGAAGGCCAATGATTTCTGTGGAAACAGTAGGTTTTCTGTTTATGTGTAGGTATAAAATCTGAGAGGACAGAGTCAAATAATTCTAGTGGTTGAACAAAACATCACAATCTTATAATCCTCTATCAATATTTGAGATCAAATACATGTTGTATTTGCATGTGATATCAGAAGAAATTTCAGAAGGGAAACTGTACCTCCCTGTAGTGAGGCAATGCCAAACATATCCAGTGCTATTTTGAGTGCATTCACATTTCTCTCCTGCCAGTAGGGGTAGAGAAAACCTTTATTAATTACAGCATATATATAGTTCCCATGTTGACAGCATGCCAGACACCTTCTCTCAGAGTTATGGGTGAAGAAGGCAGTTCAATCCCTTTCAGTCCAGAGATGTCAGAACCCTCATCTTTAGCACTTCTTTTAAGGCTGAACATCACAGGCTGGGTGCACAAGGACTAGATCCCTGATGCCTGTAAATCTAACTGCAATTCTTAATCTATCTAACCCCTTTCCTCCCTTGCCACTGTGAACACCAGTTGATTGAAAGTGACCTAAAGCAACCATTTCAGAGCACAGTGCTTTGTAGCAATTTATCCAGAAGTGTGTAGAATCCAAGTAAAAGAAAGCCAAGTAAAACATAGGCTATTTATTCTCCTAAAACCCACTCTTGCCTTGCATGTTCAGTAATTCCCATTGAGCCCATTTACATCCAACTTCTGGCTAAGACTGCTTTGCTACTTCTTCCAAACACTCCCTTCCAGATGCTCCTGTTAGTCACTCCATTGTGCCCTCCCTTCTACTGGGAACATTCTGAAGCAAGGGTTGGTCTTTTCTTCTCTGTATATTCAGCCTTGGCTAAGTAAATGTGTAACTCTGCCTTGCACCTGGAAAAGAGCATTTTTCAACTGTCTAGCTGCTACAGTCTGCCTCAAAATTTGGCTTGGTTTCTTATCTCATAACTTCATTTTCTGTTTGTTATCCCTTTAATAGTGTTGTCTGAATTTAATGCCAGTAGGAAGTATTAAACATGTAAACTATTTTGACTTTAATAGTAATTTAAAAGAAAATATCCTGATTTTACAATTATTCTCTCCATGTTTATATCTAGATTGTTGCCCAATTTGTGTAAGGCTGTTTTTCAATTGTGCAAGTCTTCCTTATGAAGACTACTTATTAAGGAATAATATTATGCAATACAAGGGTGAGCTAAAGCCAAAATATATATGATTGCCCGTTTTCTATTCTCAAGGACTGCTTTACGTTCAGCAAGGCATGCTGTTAACAAGTATGATTCCAATTAGGAACAAGATGTTCTTCAGAGGGTGAATCAGTCTTATCTTATGGATTTTTCTTGAATTAATCTTTCTGTTATAGTTTCCAGTTTCTCTTTCAGAACTCAAGGGGAACATTTTTTCTCCTATGACAGCCCAGTGGATTATCAGCAAGGCACTCTTCTATCTATTCTGACTTCTCCATTCAGCTGTTGTCATTACTGAATTTCCTTTAGCCTCTAATCTTCAGCCCATGTTGAGCTACTGCATTTCTAATAAGAAAGAGGACACATGTGGGGACAGGACAGAACTTGATATGCCTAACCTGGAACAAAGAGCTCCAGATTTCCATTTCTTCTTCCTCAGATCTGCCATTTTTCCCAGTCAGAGTAGACACTGGTCTGCCTTAAAATTCCCACTCATTTCACCCAGAGAACTGTATCTCTGTTTTCACATCAGCTCTCTAGACTCATTATGTCTCATACCTTTACATTAAAAATACCCTAAAACTTATGACTCACAATATTAAAAAGTGAGAGGATTATTACATATTTTATTTTAAAATTATATTAAAAATATATACGCATGTTGAACTTCCTCCTTCTTCCCACTGTTACGTTGTTCAGGTTCAGCTCCCCAGCAATTCCACTCTAACCTCCTGCTCAACATATTCCACAGGACCCTGATGTTTGATTCCAAGGATCAGTGACAGCTGAAGCCAAGCCAAAAGTCTTCTGTGTCCCTTCTTGCAGAAACCAAATGTTTCTGTCAGGAATATCAAATAGAAACTTCTCACAAGGAACACACACAGCCAGGACTCCAGAAGCTGAAAAATATAATGTGACAAAAAAACCCACAAATTGATCTATAGTAATTTTAAACTTATGCAAATTTGAAATATCTTAAAGGTCTTGAGATGCAACTGTACTTCATCTTGCATTAAAAACTCATATAATCATGAACTTTAAAACATATTTCTTTGAAAATGGCCTGTATTTTTTAGAAAACTCATAGGTTTAATTGCTGTTTCTTTGAGATATTTTGTGTCAGTACTAGAAGACATGTATGAGCAATATTACTGGCTGCATCTATGTGGTTATAAATTTTTCTGAGATCCTTGTCAATAACAGTTACCCCAGTTAACTCTGTAAATTTTTTCTACACCATAAAATAAACCTAGTGCCTTCCTCCTCTGGCATTTTTATTATAAAACTCAATTTATGTTTAACAGTCGCTATTAAGTAAGGAAGATTAGTCCAAAAACAACCCACAACAAATATTTTGTCCAAATACATAGGCTTTTTAAGTGATTATACACAGAGTGGATTAGTGAGTTGTAAATACATTGACTCAGCTGCCTTTCCTATTTTTCCACCAGTATGTATTGTTGTCACATTCCACTGTGACTGAGTCTCATCAGGTACATTGAATTTAGTAAGTGATCCTGTCAACTAAGCTTCAGTCACACCTAAGGCTCAGAAGCTTGTTGCAGTCAGCATTTCTTTGGGCTGCCCGGTCAGCAGAAACTGGAAGTAGAACTCTCAGGTTTTGAATCTGGGGACCTGACTACCTTGAAATACTAACTTGATGCTCAAATGCTGCAAACAGAGAAAACATTAGTTTTGATAGTTTGGTTTTTGCCTAACACATATCACTTTTGCTGTGACGCCTCTTCTCAGTGGTACTTGAAAGGATTAGAACTATCACCAAAATATATGTCATTCCCTGAAGTGGTGAATTAAGAAAACAGAAAGAGTGGTACCTCTTTCATTGCACTAAGCTACTTGCAGTTCAACCTCAAAATAGAACTGTTTACTGCAGTATTTGACTAGACATTTCAGTAAAAAGATTATGCATTTCTCTTAAAGTGAATGCACAGCTAGCAGTGATGCTGGCAGCTAATTGCATGCAAGAACTGCTTGAAGAGTTTGAAAAATAATTTTTGAATAGTTAAGCCTATAGAATACTTCATGGACCATATTCTCTAATTGGAGTTGCATCCTTTAGATCATTCAGTAGCCAGGAGTACTTTCTGGACCATGCCCTTCATTTCTGAAATGACAGAAGCTGCATTGCACATGCTGAGTTAAGGGAGGAGTCCTAGAAATAAAGCAGGATTTATTCCTTTCCTTTCCTTTCTGCCTGTTTTCCAGTGGTTTATGTGCCTCAAAGTAAGCAGCAAAAGAAGCTGATCCTAAATGAAAATAGCTTCCTGAAAACTCCAATTGTGTTTCTGTGTGTAGGTCTATGACACTGAACAGGGTACGTCTCAGAATGTTTGCTCTTCTGTTTCTTGTACTTTTATGTAAATAAATTCATTTACATAAAAATTGGAATTTTTCTCTTTGTAATTTAATACTATCCTACCGCATGTTCCTTGATGAAATGTTCCTCAAATATGACAAATGTTTGACAATATAAACAGAAGACCATCTTATTGACAGATAGGTAAGGATTATTGATAGAAAAAGCACTTGGCAATAAGATTCTTTGTTGCAATTCTATTGTTCTAATCCATGTTTGCACCCTGTTGACTGAATTAGGACCAAATCTCAAGAGGTGACACTAACACACAAGGAGAAATGTAGAAAGCAGATAAACTCTGAAATTCTTTTTAAAGCTTCTAAATAAGATCTTCATAAGACAGCTTTATTTCTAACTGGGTTAAACCAAGCAGTTGCAGAGAGCAAATTATAAATTAATAATCACACATCTTCGAAGTGAAAACCTGATTTGTCTCTGAGTTTCATGTGAAAAGAAAGAGCAACATGACCTACATTGCCAGTCAAAACAGTCTGAATAACAAATACTCCCAGAGAAGTCTTTGGGGATACTATATACTCTATGTGTAAGTTTACTGCCAGCCAGAATCTGAAAAATTAATAATGTTTGCCTTTCTTGAAAGCAAACAAATACAACACATACATACTCACATACACATTGCATATGTACTTGAATATGTGTGTGTATAAATATATATTAATATCTTTCTGAATTACAATTTGGTAATGGGAAAACGTAGACTTCTTCACAGTGTGCTTCTCTGTCTTATGAAAACTGATGTGAAATGGACTGGCAGAGTGCGGGTGAAGGCGTACAAGTACAAGATCACTTAATTCACTCCTTACAAACTATCCCACTTAGCTAGGAAAGTTTGGGCTGATTCAGCTGAAACTATGGCAAGTGTCCAAATGATCTGGCATAAATTTTATTCAACCCTCTCATATCCCTACCCATTCTGTACCTTCTTTTTGGAAGTCAAACTATTAACAGGTGCCTTTTGCCTTTGCTGTCTTCTCTGTTGACTTCAGAGTCATATAGCCCTTGAAGAACTTAGCAGGCAGCTTTCTCTCATTCATTTTTTCCTTCTTCTCTTAGATTTGGACAACTAAAGCCCTGCTCACTTCCTTTCAGTGACCAAACCATGTTTTCATGGGCTTGGTTGCACCCTCAGGCTGGAGCCTATAAAGCGTAGAAATTCTCCAGGACATCAGAAATTAATTCAGGTAGCATTTTTGAGAAAGCAACACTAAAAGACTGGCAAATATTTTCCTGAAGTATGGTCTTACCCACACAGGAAAACAAGCCTCTGGCAAACAGTCAAAATTATTTCACTAACATAAAATTACATTAAGCTCTGGTAGTTACACTTCTGATTGTGTGAGGAAATATATATATATTAAATAAACAGTCAAAGTTTACTCTTTTCCAGGAGGAGCATTCATTTGAATTTGAACACACTGAAAAATCAATGAGTGATTATAAGGATTTTTAATCCAGGAAATGTATATCATTATACTAATGACATGAAATTATTTAGATATTTGGGATTTCTTCCTCATGTTCTTAAGTACTCAGAACAAATAATAAATAGGGAAAAGGAAGATACAGGTGCTAACATATTTGACTGTTACAGTGGCTGTCATATCTGTGTGCCAGTCTTTTCAGTGTGAGCCCAGGCTCAACTCCAGGCAAGCTTATTTATAGCTGTAACAAAAGGGTAACTGGTCTTTCATAACACTGTGCAGAGAATCCTTTTACACAAAATACATTTACACAAAATACAACATTTTGTGTATTTTGGAAATAGCATCAACATTCAAATATATTGTCATTCACTGATGTTTAAGCCTCATGTCTTAGAGATGATCAAGATAAATAGCCAGCACCATGTTAATCTTCAAAAAAGAACTTGTTCTTCATGTCATGAGAAATTCTTTCGTTCAAGTGATGGAGTTTACCCTGTAAATTAAATCTCTAAAGTAATGGAAGAAATAACCCATGACACTGGCCAGGGAAATTAAATTAGAGTCACTAATGGCAGGTCAGCACAGTCCAAGCAGAGGTAATAGAAGTGACCACATGAATGATAAGCAGGCCTTCTCTACTCTGTGACATCTGTCTCCCAGAGAGTGTGGCAAACATTCATCTGTGGGGCAAGCAATTTCACAATTCAGGTGCTAGCATGTTTATAGTGCAGTCTGACACTGGTGAAGCCAAGGAATACCAGTCTTTCTCAACAGGAGGCTCTGATTCCCTAATGTAGACCGTTAAGACAAGTAAAAATCTTTGACCCCCAGCTCTTTGCTAAATCAATCTGTCAGTGCTCTGGATAATCCTTTTACTTTATTTATTTATTTATTCATAAGCACGAAAGATAGTTTCTGAAGTAATACAATCCCCATTCCTTCCAACATTGTTAAGTTAATATAATTCTACCCTGGAGCAGTAAAATATAAGGGGAAAAAAGGTGGGAAAGTACAAAGAACAGATTGTGGTTTGAATTGTAGAAATCCAGTGTATGCTTTCTCTAAAGACTTTGATATCACTGCAATAGGCATTGGCAAAATAGCAGGGTGAGATGTTAAGGTAAAATGGAGTCTTGAATGTCATACAAAGCACCTCTGAAGTTCACAGTCTTATTTATTTACTAATGCTTGAGTATGATCACTGGTCTTCTGATGTAAACCTAATAGTGTAATAAATATGTCCAGAGAAAATACAGGTTTCTATTAAATACAGAACTAAAGGGTAAAATCATATTATAAAACCTCTTTTCTCTGCATTAAAACAACTTATTAACACACAATACCACTACTAGCAAATATTTTCAGCAGGAATTAAGAATGTAGACAGTAGAAGGAACGAAAGTAGGATGACAATATCAAAGTCCCTGGCAAAGTAAGCATGTAAGTCAGTAAATAAATAAATTAACCTTATGGCATATGAACCTCTGTTCAGAAAATAAGAGAGTCTGAAATAAATGCTTGTTTACATTATCTACAGGATATATGTGATCTTAACCTTTTAGTCATTGCATTGAAACAAACAGCATATTAAAATGGAAATTTCCCCAGAGTTACTGATTTGCAAAGTGAAACAATGAACTTCATATCTCTCATTTACTCACACTCCTTGTTTCCATTTAAATGGTGATTAGGCTTACTCAGATCAGGCTTACTAATGATCACTTGGCAGTATTGTTATGTGGCTTAAAAAGCCAGAGGTACAACGAGAAGGATAAAATGCTAGTAAAAAGGCAAGACAACATTTTCTGTCATTGCTGTAGCGTTTGACATTCCCAAATAGCATTCTAGTACAAAAGTATCCCTTGTTCCAAGGTTCAGGAAGTCTTCAGAGGTGGAGTGTTGTTCTCTCCAGCTCTCAATACCGTCCCTCACTGCTGAAAACTTCCTCCTGTGGACACAGTGCACCCCCTGTGTTCACTTACATCTGTCCAGAGGACACTATAAACTGGCATCAGTCAGGTCAGACCCCACTGGTGACAACAGGAGTCCTGAGAAAATGACAAGCTGAAGATCCACAAACAAAATGAAAATAACACATAGAGTGGAGGGCTGGCAATACACACAAACCCCCCCATATTTGCCTTAATTAGTTAATTTATTAAAGTCCTCTTAAAGCCCTACTTTTTTTTTTACCATAGACTGAATTTCAGAGCTGGCTAACACAAAAATTCTCTTAATTTATTTTTTTAAAATTTTAATAATCAGTTCTAAAATTCATAAACTTCATATGTAGTAATATGCTTTTCTCAAATAGATATTCTGACAGAAATATTGGATTGGTCTTCCAAGAAGGCTAAAAAGACTTCATATCTTCTCAAATCTTTTAGGGCTCAATTTTCTAAAGGTAAACTTTAACCTTTATGGGTTTTAACCATAACAAATGTCCTTGTCAGGTAGCCCTTGCCTAGGTCTGAGAAGCACTATTCTACTGCTTCCCAGCAGTTCGAAATTTGCTTCACAATTCATCTCCTTCATCAGAGAAACTAAGTCTGACCCTTCTGTGAGCTAAAAAGAGAAAAACAGGCAACATCAGTCCTTCATTCTTTTCCCTGGGAAGCCTGTTGTAGAAGGTGGAAAGAACTTTGGTCACAGAGAGATTTCTTTAAGAAAAATACTAACTTTCAAATTTTTTATTTTTTGGGTTTTTACTGAATGCAACATTCAGCACTTTGAATTGTCCTGGGAAGGGGCTCTTTAACATTGCAGCCATTTTACAGTATTTCAGCTCCTGGTCCTTGCCTGACAAGAATGTGAGTGTCATCAGCCCATCACCAGAATTGACACGTCAGAATCCCATCGGAAACCAGCATGGTGGTGGTCATGGAGCAGAAATAAAGGGTGAATACAAGCTTGTTTATACCTACCACCTGTCTCAACATGAAATATAGTTATCTAGGAGGACAGACTATGTACTCAGATTCTCACATACTTAGCTGGGCTTTTTGTTAAACAGAAATAATTGCAGGAGACAATTATTCGATCTCATTTATATTTACTTCCCAATGTTAGTTAAATGCCAAGTAAAGGCAAGGAGATAAATAAAAGAGATGCTCTTCTGAACTCCTGGTTCACTTGGCATATGAAGTCAAAGCAGACGTGGTTCCAGCCCATAGTCAAGTGGAGATTTGCATGGAAGTCTGAGCAGACAAAAGTATGCTGTAAGGATAGTGTCCCTTTTTGTCTTTGGTGAGAAGTGTTTGGCACACAGATGTCAAATTACCCTAAAATACCAAGTCCTGTTCATTTTTGGAAAATAAAACTTTGATCACAAATTGACCTTCTGGAAGATGGTATAGAAAAAAATGTATAATTAAAAACAGTTTAAAATATCTTTCTCATATCTTCTTTTCCCCCTATGTCCAGACCTAAACCTAAAAACTGAGCAAAAAAGGAAAATATTCTGACATCGTGTCTAGTTACTTGAGTGTACTCACATGTATACTGGCTTGAGATCAGAGTCATTTTTAGTGAAATTTAGCTAATGATTTAATTTAAAAGTCAACCTAATTCAGTTCCCTATTATTACAACTGTGAACAAGCAGCATACAAAATGCAAGTTTTAAGGAAAGGAACTGTGATGTAGTTCATTAAGGTGTAAATGATGCATGGGATAAAAAGACAAAATGAGCTGGCAATGGTATTATGAAGTCCTCAAAGAGAACTCCCATAGTTAAGTGGTCTGGTATATGCAAAGATGGTACCCATAGTTTAGACCTCAAAATTTTACAGGCAACTTTAACTGATCTAGCTGTGAGTTGGACAGCAAAAAAATGATCTGGCTTATTTGTCCATTCCCACTGCTCAATTTGGGCTGCCTCTGGATAGCGTACTTTTGGGATGCATTCAGCAAATTCAGTCCAATTTAAAAGGATTTTTTGGTATTTTTTTTCAGACCAGCAAGGAATCTGAACCACACAGTGACAAGCACAGTGAAGAGAAGACTCAAGGGTGGAAGAATGAGGCTAGGAACACCTGAGACAAGATTCCCCTTTTCATGCAGAAATAGCTTTAGTTCAGTATGTGTCAGACCTCAGCAGTGTGCCCTTTGCCACTTGCACAGCTCTGATAGAATTTCCTCAAAAATAGATCCTCATCACAGAGAAAAAGGTAATAGTTTTCCTGGCTAGGCAAGAAATAGGTCATATGCATGACTGTATTGAGGGGTGTGTGTGTGTATATTTCTGTAGATCATGATACGACGTACAAGTTTGTCCATGTAGGTTTATAAACATATGCCGATACAAATATATCCATATCAGATACAAGACATACACAGACAATACACACTCTTGAAAGCCTGCTCTCCTGCAATAACAGCAGACTATTTTCAGTATTACTTTGATTTGCAACACTTCTCTCACCTTCTAAAGACAATTAAGGAGGAAAAAGTTGCACATTAAGTTGCACCATTATGACTTCATTTGCCATGGGGTTTTTTATTAGCACAGAGGATGATGAATTAATTTTGTTTCAAGTAACTTTCATTTCAGTCTCCAATAGGAGTTCATTCATAACATACCATTAGTTAAATGTACCATCACAATAAAAATCTAACAAAAAAAGTGTTCATGTTGCTTTAAATAATGATCAAAAAACCCATAAAAAACAATGCACTGTGTATGTTACTTTAAATAATGAGCCCTCAGAGAAGATGAATCAAGACTATAAATGAAGAAATGTTGCATTATGGCAAGGGTATATTCTTCAGGTAGTGTCAGTCAATTGTACAGAAAGAGAGGAAAAGGAAAAAAAAAAAAGAAAGAAAAAGAAAATCCTTCTCCAGGGCCCACATAGACTCCCTCTTGTACCCCAGAGGCATAAAATAAAAATAATTTATTCTACCTTCACTATTCAAAGAATAAAAGCCAACCACCTACCCATGTGTCATTATTGAGTTTCATTAGTACACACCTACTTGTGTGCCAAAGCCTTTAATATTACATAAGATAACATTGAAGAACACTTGCAGTCTATCCAGATGTGCATTCTCTTTCTGATATAACCAACTGGACAACTGTCCTTCAGTTTGTTTCCTAATTATCTGACAATCTGCACACAAATCATACTCTTACCCTTTTAACTGGTACTTTCCTGTGAAAGAGTAATTAATTTTACAACATAAACTTCCTCTAGTATATCAGAAATGTCACCTACAGTTCTTAGTGTTTGTGCCAGAGGCATACATAAAATGCTGTAGAAATTCCGATATATTTATCTTATGCATCACAATATTGTAAAGTATATTTTTATTGTTCTTCTTGCTTCTTCTTCACTGTCTATCCTAAAATTTTGGTCATCAACACTGAAATTTTTGCTCAAAATTCAGACTGCACCAGTCTATAGGTTAGACAGATAAGAACAGTGAATACTTGTTCTGAGATGCAGTGTTTTTGATGAATTTTTTTCAACAAAAGAAAGCTACGTTTAGCTACGAGATTCAATGAGCATATGAATTGTTAATTTGACGCACACCTGCTCACCCATGCAGTGATGTAAAAACATAATCCAATAACTGACACTGGCAGCACTAAGCATAAAACAGGACCCAAGCTGTACACACAGGCTACTACATGAATTGAAAACACAGATGAGTTCTGTCCTGTAGTTTCCCATACTGTTAAATGAATGGTGCAGTTTTGGACCAAGTCAATCAGTACGATCCTTAGCAATGGCTGGGGTATTTCTAGAGTTGATCAAACTGAGAACCATTGCTAACAAACCTGTGGAAAGGGACAGGAGAGTTCATCCATATGAATTCAAATTCTGCCATGGTAGATCACCTAAGGGCTAGAGAACACTCTCTGGTTTATTTGATCCATTTGCTGAGTGTAAATGTAACTACAGAATTGCACCAGAAGTATACATCTCCTAATAAAGAGATGTTCAGCAAGTTCCAGTGAAATTATTTGGGTTTTTAATTTAGAAATTTCTGGTTTATTAAAATTGAGACCTTTTGCAGGAATGATCACATAAGTTTCAGCAAAGACAGAATCAAAATTAGAGACGAGAGTTACATTAGCAACCAGAAAGGTCAACGCTGATAGGATATTTACTCAGCATGTGAGATAATGAAGTTCAAGTCCCTATTTTGAATCAGCTTTGTGCTCCCTTGTCATTCAGCCTGCACATATATATTGAGCTAGCAGCTACTCTGAGATGAAGTATAGATATTTTTTTCATTCTTTATTTTTTTAACCTGATAAAGTTTAGGTTTCAGTCCATGGGAAGAGATTTCTTAACTATTTCCAACCAAATTCTAATCATAAATTATATCTCCACCTTTGCCCATTATTTTCTTTGAGATCCACCAAACACCAACTCAATCACCTGTAAGTTTTTCTATAAATAGCAGGGGTTAAGTACATAATTTTGATCTTTAATTTGATCCTACGATAGGATTTAGGTATAGGTCATAATCAGAAATGATTGACAAGAATGGCAGAATGATATACATATAAAAATTATACTATAGGAAATGTAAGATATAGCCAGTTTCTGAAGGATATCAGTCAATAGATTTTAACTTAGAAAAGATGTACAACAAAAGGTATGGTTCTGATCACAGGAATTACACAATGTCTCTGTGGAACACCATTGGCAAAATTGGTGAGGTATGGACATGGACACTCTCTTACAATAAGACATCTCTGCTGTCTTGGGAGCCAGGGAATGGGATGACTTTCACAGTTGAGGCACAGCCAATATTATAACACTGAATAGACACAAAAATATATAGCACAGTTCAAATGATGCACATGATTCAGCAAGATTGTACAATGATTTATACTACAATGTAGCTAACTTTCCTAAATTTATGATATAGCAAACTGTGCTGAAAAGGTGAAATGTACAATAGAGTTTGTATTGCAAAATATTACTAAAGTGTTAGCTTGCTTATTGTATTCTGTTAAGCCCTGTTTACTACCAGAAGTTATAGTCACCTAGTTTTTTCTTGATTAGACATATGTGTTTATATTTATGCTGGCTCAATTGAATTACATTGTCAGCAAAGATCGTGCTATATCCTTATCCCAAAAAGCTGATGAATTCAAACTCATTCTGAACTGATCACATCTGATGATAATCACAATCTCTTAGTCATACATCTACAGTTTTCTCATCCTTCTGGTGTACAGGAGATTTAAATGGTTTCTTCAAAGTAGGTCACAGGTTTACAACACCTCAACCACCCCTAGTTTTCCTTGACAAAGTATCAGAACATTCCCGTTCCACTTACCAGTATATGAAGACATGAGATGTGGATGAAGGTGGTCCTCTTTACTCCTTTTCATGTGCATATGTCTTTATTCTATGTGCAGTTTTTCCTTCTTTATGTTTTTTTCTTTTTACTTTTTTCTTGAAAAAAAAGTTTATATCGGTTCCTTTTGTTCTCACAGTTTCATGCTCTCTCTCAAAAAAAAAGGACTGAATTTAATGTTTTGTATTAGAAGATTTAGTGTGCTTTTCAGCCTGCCACTGAACCGATGAAAGGCAGCACAACTACACATTTTTCCCCACTGAGCTCAGGTAGGTTTGTTCACTAGGGTTCAAGTCTTCTGCCAACAACTCACTGCAGTTCCAAAGTATTCTTACAAATTCAATCTGTGTGTGTGGATCAGCCCATACCCCTTCTTCCAGTTCATAAATTGGGCAGTTTTAAAGATTGAATAGCAGAGTAGCTGCAGTGACAGCTCTGTTTGTGGCACACCTCCTTTCCCAGACCTGATAGAGGTCTGCTGATCAGCCATAATAATCAATTCCCCAACTCCTTATCAATCAGCTTTCCTGTGTGACCCATTCCAGGAAAGATTTAAACAAGGTTGTGGAGATTCTTCACAGTGAATAGAATAATTGGAGGGAAGAATAAACCTTGCATTGTTCTTCTAATACACCAACTCTTTCAATTGATAGTTTGTTTTAAATATTAATTTAAATAAGCTCTATTTTGAGAATTCTAATGGCTTCTCTGTCATGGTTTAGGACTCATACTCCTCAATTCAGTACCCACTCTGAGACTCTCCAAACTATATGCCACTTGCTTACTCCCTTGCTTTCCCCTGTCCCAGCCCCTCTGGGGTGGGCTGGAGAATTGAATTGGAGGCACAAAAGGTAAAGATCATGTGTTGAGAAAAGAACAGTTTACTAAAACAGCAATGAGGTAAGAAAATAACCTGTAACAGCAATACTAATGACAGACGGTACAGGATTCATCCAGAAGCCTCCTGACAATAACATTCAACTGCTCCCTCCACCACACTTGCAGTACCAGAAAGAACTCCTTCTGGCCGGGAGACCCCCTTTCCCCCAGCCCCAGCAATGACATGTGGTGGTATAGAATAACCTTTGGGTCCTGGCCATGCCCTCTCCCAGCTACTGCAAAATTAACCCTGTTCTGGCCAGAACCAGGGCATCTCTCAGCCTTAAAAATATCCTGTTCATGCCATGAAGCAAAAGCATTCTCTCCCCCTTTTACTTCAAACCAGCCAATCGAGGTTCCCACTGGGAAATTCAAAAACTTTGGGCTTCTCTCCCCATCTTGGCTTATGCCTGTTATTCCAGAAAACATGAGTGAGAACAGATAGGGAAAGACTTTAGTTTTGCTGAGAAGTGGATTTCTTTATCAAGGGTAAAAGAATGTATCCGGCTTAACCAATATAGATTTTCTTTCCCTCTGTATTAGTACAAACAGGGCATGTTTAATGCAACATACTAGGCAGGTCTGACTGGGATCTGCTCTGAAATAACTTTCTGAATAAATAAAATTCCAGAGTCAGAGACTGCTAGTAAAGGACACTCAGTTTCATAAAGAGGGAGCATGGGACACTGTAAGCACAAGTTGCAAACCTCTCATCTCCTCCATGATAAAGAAAAGACTGAAGTGAACTGTTTGGAAAAGGAAATAAAGTTGTCCTCCACAGTACCTACTTCCAGACCTGTCAACTACTGAGTAGTTAAAACTGCTAAAGAATACATGGCCATCTGTCATAACAAAGGATATGACAGAACTGTCAGTATTAGGAAACAACACTCACAAACCAAGATATATCCAGAAGAAACACAAAGAATGTCAATCAAAACCTACTGCTTTGTTGACTGTTCTATATTTACATCTTTCACAATCCGTATTGTGAAAATACTTATAATCAAGACTATCTCGCTCCAGCTTTGAGGGTAGTAAACCAATATTTTTTGCACATAAAATTACTTAGAGGAGGCAGGAAGTCAGAGAAGAAAACTAAAAATTAAAGGAAACAAGATAATAAACCAAAATATTCTTACATAACACACTAAATTCAGCTCTATGTCTTGCCCAAGTCGTATTCTTTTTTAACCTATTCTGTAACAGTTACAACCTTTGGTCAAGTTCCTGTACACCATCATGCACTCCTCTCCAAATCAGTCAAGAGGTTAAAACTTGCTTTTAGATACAGTTTCTTTAATACCATTAATCAAACAACACCTTTTTGGAAAAATCTAGGTTTCTGCTCTTGTGAATAAATGTCCACTTTGGAAACAGAAAGGGGCACAAATTCAGGTCCCAACTGCTTTCAAAGTGTAAAACGTAAAATAATATCAAAGTGACAAAAGTTAACCCAGCTCCAGATAGAAGAGAGTGTAATTTCAAAAGAAGAATCTAGAGGATCTAGATATAGACATGAAATAGAATTGAAGGGCAGCTATGTTATATATTGACCATTTGCCGAACAGCCACAATGATTTGAGTCCTCACAAATTCAGGCCCTGCTTCAAAACAGGTCATTCATCTTCCAGGTATTTGAACAACCTCTGTGCTCCAGCAATAGGGTTTCTCCACCTTGCAGTGAGACAGAGAGAACTGACCTTAAACAAAAAACTTTAGAATATGAAAAATTAAAGATCCCAGACACAGCAAGATCCCAAGGACAATTTCTTGGCATATCTTGTTTAGTACATTGGCCCTGTTGATGAATCCTTTTTTCTGAGAATATCAGCCCAACAAATCTCATAAATTTTGGCTCAGCAGTGACTATTTTAAGTATATGTTTTCAATTTTTTTTTTTATACAGTAGCAGGTGACTTGTGTCTTGCATACACATCAGTGTAAACATTCCCAGCACTGTGGGGGTATTGTGCACAAAGATATATGACCCAATAGTTGCATCTTCCTTACTGATGTGTTCCTCAAAGAGAATTAATACATTAACCTACACATTTGAAACTTCAAATGTGGTTTGCTTTTTGATATGCATAAGAGAAAATATATGTAAATTAATGTGAGAATGATACAACAGCAGATTTTTGTATAGGAAGAAACATATAGTGAAGTTTTACATAATACTTTGTGTCAATTCATTAATAAGGCTGGAAAATACCTCTGAGATCATCAAGCCTAGCCTTTAGTCATAGGATCAGCTGAACACCACCATGTCAACTAGACCATGGCATGAAGTGGCACATCCAGTCGTTCTTTAAACACCCCAAGGGATGGTGACTCTATGACCTGCCAGGGCAACTCATTCCAATGTCTAAGCATGCTTTCTGTGAAGGAATTCTTCATAATTGTGGTGGTTTGACTCTGCATAAATGCCTGGTGTCCAGCAAAGCTTTTTCAAGGCCTTTCTTCCCCCTGCCTCTTTTCGCCTTCCAGAGGGACGGAAAAAAAAAATCAGCTAGGAATTTACAGCTAGAGATAACAACCAAAAGAAGAGCTTTGATTAATACCACAGGCAAAACAGAACTTAGAATAATGTTTATATTTATTCCTAACAAACTAAAAACTAAAAATAAGAAATAGAAACATGTTAGAAACACCTTTCCACCACCACCCCACAGTCTGTCCATGCCCCCTCCTTCCCCCAGTGGTGCAGGGGACAGGAAAATGGAAGGTTTACAGTCAGTTGTTGTTGGGTCAGTCATTTGCAGATGTAAGTCCAAAACTTAAGCAGCAGTTCTGTCTCAGGGGGTTTTCCTGTGGGCTGCAAAGGAGACAGTTCACTTCACCACAGTCGTCACCACGGTCACAGGGGGATCACAACTCCGAGTCCTTCCCCTGCGCTCTGTGGGGTTCCCCCACGAAAGAGATCTTCTGCTCTCTTGTGGGTCATTCCATGGGGTACAGTCTCTCATGAAAAGCTGGCTGTACCTGCTAAACCTGGGCTTCTCCCTCCGTGGGTCTCGACTGCAAATCTTTGCAGGACCTCTGATCCATCTTGGGGACCTCCCACGAGGTAACAGCTTCTTTCATGCTCTGACAGAGAGGTCTTTGCAAAGACCCCGATGGATCCCATGAGGCTCGATGGGACAACTTGCAATCACCATGGTTATCACCACATATTCAGGGAATAATAGTTTTAAGTCCTCTCCCTGATCCATGGGGTCCCTCCTCCTCCTTCTCCTCTTCTCCTCCTGCACTGACTTTGATGTCTTCATTGTGGTGTTGTTAACCCATGGCTGCCAATTTCTAACTGCACCACAACTTCTTAAATATGTTTTCACACAGGGGCGTAACTTAATGGTTCAAAAGCAGGAAGTTTTCCTCGGAGCTGGCCCTTATTGGCTCTGCTTTATAGGATGGAGGAAAACTTCCAGAGGCTTCCAACAGAAACCAATCTTCCTCTTAAAAAAAAAAAAAAAAAAAAACTAATCAGAGGAACCCATGACAATAATGTTTAACCTTAGTCTCCCCTGGCACAGCTTCAGACTACATCCTCTTGTCTTATTTGCTAGCTGCCTGGGAGAACAGGCCCCTTTGAATAGAGGGTCACTAGAAATGAACAATTAACCAGTGTTCTCCTCATTGTCATGCACCTTGGTTAATGAACTGTTAAGTCCTACATCAATTTAAAGATACTCATTGTATTAATAATCAATCATTGGAAGTCCCTTATCTCTGTGGTTCTCCTTGAACACACCCTGACACCAATTTTATTTCCCTGACTCCATGAATAATTTCTAGCACCAGTCCTCAGGTCTCAACCAAGTGACATGGCTGCTTGAGGTGCTGAACAGAATGGAAAAGGAATGCTTAGAAAAATTGAGACAAATTAAGAATGACCACAATGAAAGCTTTGGGATTTATCAAAAGGAATAAAAAGTCAAAATGAAACAGAGCTTTTCTAACTGTTTTCCAAACAGAAGAGTTCTGTTCTGGTAGGACCACAGATGAGAAACAAGCTCCTGAAAGAAAAAATGTTCATCAAGCCCAAAGTATCTTTTCATGAATCCAGCAGCAGTAGTTCTTCCTAGGTACTTATTTAGTTTTCTCTTACACAATGACCCTCATTTTTTTCTCTTTTATTGTCATACTTCACTCTGTTTTGAATCAATCTTGCAACGATGTTGTAAAATCTATTCTCATGTATTTCATCTCCCTTCAATTTCTCTGGCTATCTTTGTTAAAGAACAGAAACACACAAAAGAAAGCTCCCTTGAGTGGGAGTCTTTGATTTGGTTTTCAGAGATGGTAAATATTCACAGTTCACCATCTCCGAATATCATGTCATTTATTACAGTTCATGTCCATAGTTCTGCAAGGTACTGATTTTCCCTGTTTCTCTCCATCACAACACAAATATTCCTCTGTGTTTCTTTTTGTTTGTACTCTTTCAAAGAGGTTTATACCTTTTTGTAGCATCCTTTTACTTTTTCCAGAAAATTTCTGTAACTTTTCAACTCCATGTTCTATTCTGAATCTGAGGAACTTTTTCAGAAGAATGCCTACAAATAAGTAAAACTAATGCAAAAATATATGGAACTACAATTGGCCTATTCTGTTTTAGCTCCATTATGTCAGCCAAGTAGGCAACTATTACACACGTGCCTTTATAACTGCTGCAAACAGTAGCAGGCAATGCAGTCTCAACTCAGAATTTTCTCTTAATTTTATTTATTCCAAATAGACACAAACATCTAATCACTGTTTTCAGCAGTAATAAAAAAAATCATAAAAATTAAACACTTAAGGTGTTAGACACCTTCCCAAAGTTTAATTTAAACCAATTACCCTTTCCTGCACCTTCCTAGTCTTGACAGCTAGTTTTAGCCAAATTTAACGACAGTCCCTCCTAATTGCTTCAAAAAGGTGACAGGCAACACTGAAGGTTAAAGTGGACTGTATTTGTGTCTTTCTGCTGCTTTTAATTTCCTAGTGGCTTTGCCCTGCTCCTTCATGCTCCTTGCTGAGTTTGCCCCCACCCCTCTGTGCACGTTAGTATCACTCCATAGGCAACAACACTTTGGCATTGAACTTGCCCCAGTTTGGGTCCTCCTACAGGCCAAAGCCCCTTCACACTGGCAGGCCCCCTTCCAAGTGTGCACCCTCAGCTCTGTGTTTCCACAGCAGTACCCCACCTCTCTCTGTGTCTTCTCATGTATCTTCCAATGTATCTCATATATGTCTATACATGTATCTACTCGTATGGCTCCTCCTTTTCTGGCTCCTGTCCCCTTCTTACTCATGCTTGAGCAGATGGCCCATGTGCTTTCCTGGTTGGTTGAGTTTCTGTCGCATGAAGGGTTTGGGCATGTCATTGCTTTATTTCTAAAATAAATAAAATAATTAACAGGCTCTGTATTCCTTGTCTAAAATTTGCTGAATTTTGAAAATGCAGAAAGACTCCAATAATATTAAAATAATCCTACAGGTTAGCCATCAGAGTTTGCTCAAAGAATTATGCTGAACATATCTTTTAATTTGCAAATTATGGATGATTACATTAATTTCAGGGATGTCTTATCTCCCTGCCTGCCTATGAAGTCTACATTTAGATCACTCCTATGAATCAACCTTTTCTATGAGGATAACATAATGTTTTGATGTGAATGTTTCCTTAGTTCTGTGCATGTTTAAGCTTTCCTGTTTTAAACTTACCATATGACAAAAAAATTATAGCAAAAAAGCCCCCCTAAAATATATGTCCTACTTGAATTCAAATAAAATATGCATGGAAAAAAAATTAGACACAGATGAAATTTCTGCTCCAAACTGTCTTAAATAGTCACTAACAGCTGTTTTCATAAAGACTTCTCAGATTTAAGCCCAAATTGCATTGCATGGCACTGACTCTTAGAACAGCAAGTCACCTATCCATCACTATAGCACCCAGAGTTGTAAACTCAGGAATGGGCATCAGCTTGTCAAATTCTCACAAAATATGTCCGACATTTCTCATCAGTCACAGACACTGAAGGACAAACTGGTTGAGAAGCAGGGGCAGGCAAATTAGTTCTGTTTCCTACTTTTCACCTTCTCAGCTAGAACAGATTTGCATGTTAGCAAGATAAGCTCTCTGTGTGTTGTATTGACTTGCAGAAGGATCAAAGGCATCTTCATATTCAAATATGCTTTACTATTTTGCTTATAATGCCATAAAGGCAGGAAGGAGGCAAATCAGTGTTTTCTCCTAATCTCTCTAACTAGGTGGAAATCCATACTGAGAAAATCCATGGACAAATGCTATTTCACATGACTAAAAGTACTATTAATCTGTCATCCTTTATCATACTTGGGTGATCATTAAGCCAAGCAAGCAAGCTGTTAATGTTTACAATCTCTGATACTCCCCAAAAATATATACAAGCTAATAGGAGGAAAACAACTCTAATCCTGCCTTACTGCCAATGGGGATTAATTTCATTCAAATAAACATGTTTATGAAAACAAAGAAAAATTCCTTGTTCAAACAGCTGGTTAAATTTGACTCTTTTTTTTTTAATTCATCCAAAAAGACCAATTAGACTGGGTGCAGTAATTGTTCTTCTCCCCCTGCTGATGCTTTACTAATTGCTAATGTTGGTACGTGTAAACACCAATTAAATCTGTTCCGACTTACTCTTTTTAACTGGTGTTTAGATTTTAAGGGGAAAAATGGCTTTTTAAATTTATATAGACAGTATGTGTCCTTTGTGATTTTCACAGCCTGTTCCAGTTAAAAACAAATGAAGATAAATACCAAGCAAAATCTGTTTGGTGCTTCTATAGAACGAATAGCCCCATTTACGAAGTGTTACAGACTACCTGTCATTTTATTATTCTTTATTTATTTATATTTTGGCCATTAAATTCTAATCTTTTAACACATTTGGTCACTTCCTTATGATTTGCTATGTAACCACAGAATAATGGCAATGCCATGGTAAATGTTATCTCAACAATTTACCTCAGTGTTAATTGCCAGAGATTTGTTGGTGAAAGGTGACAGTAATGACAGAGGAACTGACAAAGAGAAATGCAATTCAAGTGGAACTAAAGAAAGTATGAAAATGCCGCCTTGGTTTTTATGTGTTTTACTTGACCCAGGTAAGCATCAGTCCTTTAAATCATCGTTTCAGACTGCTTTCTTCTGACATTCAGAGGACAATTTAGCAAGCTGGTTTGGTAAGGATGATGACTACAGATGTAATAGTGGATAGATCAAAACAGAAGTGAAACAAAAGGAACAGGGAAGAAGGAAAAAACCCAACACTTTCATTAAATTCATGGAGATTAAAAACTAGATAACAAATAAAAAAACATATGACACATTTTTACTTAGCTGCAATTAAGTGGCTAAAAGAGGGAGGAAGCTGAAAATGAAGTTTCCTCTGCAGAAAATGTTTTATTAGGTTTAAAGCAGTGAAGCTCCACACAAAGTTTTTGTGTTCAGCTGCCCCATCAATTCACCTTATTGCTGATCTGTGGAGTTCAGTCCACAGCAGAGTGTGCTAGGAGCTACACAGAGACTGTAGAGGTAATTTAACGAGAGAATGCTGCATACATTTTCACAGGAGATACTTTTACTAAGTATGAAGGAGTATACTTTTCTATATAAAAGAGTGTATTTTCTCCCTTATACTTTTATTAAGTATAAGATAAAGGAGAAAATAAGGATCTTGGCAAAAGTTTAAAAGGGTAACATGCAACCAAACCAAAGCATTCCACAAAGCCAAGACTTAGCACATGCTATCCCACACAACTTAGCAAAATCCAATCCACCTGTTTTAAGTGACCCAAAATTATTAAGTAAGGACCAAAGACAGAAGAAAGAAAAACAAAAAAGCTAGAGATAGGAATAAGGAGGAGGGGGGGGAGAAGGGCAGGAAATAGCTACCACCAGAGAGTCCTTTGGAAGTCCAGCCTTCACAGGTCCTGAGAGCAGGATGGATGCCACGTATGTTGGTTTTATGTGCTCTGGGCCTCTGTGGCCACGTCTCCTAAGTGGGACTTCCCACTCACCAGGCACTCTGTGGCTCCAGGTGGGAGTGAGCAGTGGTGTAGCAGATCAGAGGCCAGTCAGGGTCTCCAGGGGTTCTAGTATGGATGTGGTGCCAGGCTGTCCTTTTGATTTACAGCCCAAGGCTGCCCCACATGGGCTCCAGGGGCTGCCATGTAGGCTCCATCAGCCCTTCCCCACACACACACACTCACACACTTGAGTTGATTCTGATCCAATAACATAATCCAGTGCCTCACAGGTGCCCCACCACCTCAGGCTACAAGCAGGGTGTTGAACAAGATAAGGAAAGAGGTGAAACCTATGAGGCAGGGTAGTGTTTGCTTGTCCTTTCACAAATAACTGCTGTGATAACTCTGCTCCGGGAAAACATCATGACAATTCACTCACAGACTGAAGATATTCATTTCTGATGATGGGCCATAATGTATCCAACCTGTGCTGATGTAACAGGCAGGTGTAACGTCTTAGAAGATGTCAAAGATTCATGCAATGTCCATGATCCAGTATTATATCATCCAGTGTAAAAAACTCCCTGTCCCAAGGGAGGTACTGAGGGTGTTTGCACCTAGCCTAAGCCTAATAAAATATGGCGCAGACTTCACTCAAGGCACAGACTTTCTTTACCATCCTGGGCTACAAGGACTCACTTGGACAGACCCTACCACAGCCTCCTTCCCTTACCATGCAGGACCTTCACCAACATGATCTTCACTCACCACTCTGAGTTTCTGTCTGTGGATCCAGACTGCAACCGTCCCTGGGATCCCATGACAAGACTGGGACTCTCATCACAGAAAGGCCACAAGAAGAAGATTAACAGGATGCCATTGCTGCAAAATATTGACTGACTTTGGCAGATGGACTCATTTACACCTTAATGTTGTCTCTATAGTATCACAAGTTATGTAGTAACTCCCAACCTAGGTCAAAATGCATGGTGGTTTCTGTGGTGGGAGTTTGCAAAGCTTTTCCTCAGGGATTGGGATATATTATACTGCAGCTATTCCTGGTATTTGGTCAAATTCTAGGTTAACAACACATAACTTCACAGAATCACAGCATGGTCAAGCTTGGAAGGGACCACTGGAAGCCTGTTAAAGCAGGTTCACCAAGAGCAAGTTGCAAAGTATCATGCCCAGGAAGGTTTTGAACATCTTCAGCCCCCACAACTTCTCTGGACAGCCTGTTCCAGTAGTCAGTCAGCCTCTCCTTACATAGAGATGTAACTTCCTGTGTTTGACTCATTTGGTTACAACCTTATTTTATGTTTCATCTTGAAAAATGCAACAGAGGACATTGTGTGGACATCACAGGCCAGAATTGTCTTGGTTCAAATGTTATATGTAGCACATGGCAAAACATTCAATAACAAATAAAAGCATTAGTGATTTAAAGGAGCAGTATGGGCGATAATGGGTGCCATGTCACTTGCCACAGGTATGTTCCCCATGGCACTGTATTGAGGCCTGTTCTGTTAAATACCAATGATCTGGTTTAGGGTATTGAGTGCTACTTAAGTCAGTTTGCAGACAACACCAAGCTGGGTGGGAGAGTCAATCTGCAGGAGAGTTCTACAGATTGATGGGCTGAGTCCAATTGTATGATGTTCAGGAAGGCAAAGTGCTGGGTCCTACACTTGGATTACAACAACCCCATGCAGTTCTACAGGCTTGGTGAAGAGTGGCCAGAAACATGTCCAGTGGAAAAGGATGTGGGGGTGCTGGTCAACAGACCATATAACTCATACATGAGTTATCACCGTGCCCAGGTGGCCAAGAAGGCATCCTGTCTTGTATTAGAAATAGTGTGGCCAGCAGGACCAGGGAAGTGATCATTCCCCTGTACTCGGCACTGCTGAGGCCACACCACAAGTTCTGTGTTCAGTTTTGGGCCTCTCACTACAAGAAAGATGCTGAGGTACTGGAGTGTGTCAAGAGAAGGGCAACAAAGTTGGGGAGTTGGGGAAATGTCTGGAGCCCACGTTTGCTGAGGAGTAGCTGAAAGAGCTGTTGTTTAATCCTGAGAAAAGGAGGCTCAGGATGGACCTGATCACTTTGTGCAAGCACCTGAAAGGAGGTTGGAGTGAGGTGGGAGGTTGGTCTTTTCCCTAAAGTGAAAAGCAATAGGACAAGCAGGAACCACTTCAAGATGCACCAGGAGAGGTTTAAATTGAATATTAGGAGAAATTTCTTCTCCAAAAGGATAGTCAAGCATTGGAACAGGACACCCAGGGAAGCAGTTGTGTCACCATCCCTGGAGGAATTTAAAAGACATGTATATGTGGCACTTGGTAACATGATTTAGTGGTGGACTTGGCAATGTGGGATTAATGGTCAGACCCAAGGATCTTAAAGGTTTTTTCCAACCTGAAGGATTCTATGATTTGCTAACCGTGATTCCTTATTTATGAATTTAATCCCAACTGGTAGAAAAAGTTCCATTTATTTCTCACTCATCCCTGCAGTAAGCCTGTAGTCCATGCCTACAAGGTAATAACTTGCAGAAGCTGTGTACAAAATAACATTTTAAATGAGAGAAATCAATTTCACATCATATCCCTGTTTTCTTCTTTCCATTTTCACCATCTTCTTCACTCATTGATGAGAAAGTTTAATATTAAACATTCTGTTAATGGTTGTCAAATGAATCATGGTTTTCACTGCTAGAGTTATGCTAGAAAGAAGCAACACACTTTAGAAGAAATCAGAGAAGGACTAAATGAGATAATGTAAAATCACTTATACAGACACTCTGGAGATGGAACCCCGTTTAATATTTAATGTAGTCATTAACCTGAGAGTGGAAGGAAGAGGGTAATGGATGGTCTCTTGCTTTTACCTATAGGACAAGTTTCTGAAGTGAACTGCCTCCCTTGGGGCAAGGATTACACATGCTGAAAATCTATAAAGGGAGTCAGAGATGAAAGGAGATTAAGTCAGTTCAAAATTCCCATGTGAGCATGGTGAAAACTGCAGGCAGACCAGGTGGTGAAACTTGCCATGGTACACACAGCCGTGGGCCATTGCCATCCAAATGCTCAATTAGTTTATTATGGCAACAGACACACCATGCTGGTCAAGTAACCACCACATCTGCAGCAACTACAGAAAATAATCAATTATTGAAGAAAGCTATCTACAAGTAACATTACTCTTACCCTTTCTTGGCTCTTTGCTTTTTTTTTTTTAATTCTGCCCAGATGCTCAGCTGTTAAAGATCACTCCAGAGAGCTGGAAACCCATGAACTAAATTTAGCTATGAGGAGCATAGAGGGAAGGAGAGGAAGGGAGGTGGTGGGGAGTGGGGGAGGGGTTTAGCTCCGTTGGCTGGCTGATTGAATTTGGATTTTTTTTGTTTTGTTTTAAGAGAAAGACTAAAAAAAAAAACACATTAAACACATTATTTTGAAGGTGACCTTCAAAATACTGTTAATATTTTCTGTGTCGCAACAGCACAGCATACAGTATGCTTTTATGTAGTGTAGCAAATTTACATGGTAATCATTGCAATAACAGGGCACGTGACCCATTGTCACAAGGACATTGTACATAGGTATGAATTTACTCCAAAGGCTCAGTGGGTTGTAGTGCAATGAATCCACTCTGGCACCACTTACCAGGGCACCCATCCTTCCGAGTGTATGGACCACCAAACATCTTCTCTCAGTAAGAACTTCTCAGCATCGAGGGAATTGCATTTCCCTGCCTCTGTGCTCAATCAAGAAGCTATCGGGTTCTCCCACCTCCCTTGAAGTGCCTTTTTCTAAGCTGTCTTGGGAAGCAGGGAACTGCTGACATGATGGTCCTTCTGTTTTCACAGGTACAAAGACCACTGTATATTCTGCTATGTTTCTGATATGCTCCCATACATGAATGGTCTTTCTCATCAAGGGGAATTTGGTGGATGCTGTTCATCAGTTCTGCTCTGACTGATAGTAATGCAGCTGGCATATCTGTAGATCAATATAGATAAAGCATGCATGTGACCTAGAGGAGAGTGAAATTTCTCAGTAGTGTCAAATCTTTAAGAAAAATGCCAAAATAGAGGTTTGGGGTGCTGACACTTTATTAATTTTTGCCGCAATACCTTATATTGTGCTAAACTCTATGTAATAAATCCTGTTTCTTCTCTCAGGAACTTACTGCTAAGTGGAACACATACACAAAATTCAATATCATCCTTGATTGCTTATTATTCACTATTTTTTCATGAATGGATTAGTTTGGTAAACATTTAAAAAAACAACAGCAATTATTGCTAGAAGAGAAAGACTAGTTTCCTTAAGAATGATCTCTTCTTAAAGAACTTTCTCTTCCACAGAATCAAAGGCCAAGGTCATGTATTTTGAAATCTCATTTCTTGAGAAGTCTAGTTTAAAAAACTATATTATTTCCAGAAATAAGAAGAAGGTTAATGAAAGCTTTCAGGAGAAATAGTAAAATAACTTCTGATATGCCTGAGAATCTACAGAAAGGAAAATGCTAAGGTGGACCTCCTACTCATGCTCTCACATCTGAAATCTAACTCTGAAATGTTCCTATGACTTTGCTTCACAAAGATTCTGGTATAGCTGGTCATCCACAATTTACTGTTCTTTCAGCTTTTATGGTTTCCAGGCCACAGTGTTTACTGTATTGGGTAATAAGAACAACATGTTGAGCCACAACAGTAGAAAAACTATAAATCTTTTGATAACCTTAAGAAATTGTGGTTGAACTCAGACATTTTTATAATGGTTTAGTGAATCTAAAGTGGAAAATAGCTATATTTCTGTACCTGTAATTTCTGCCCACATATGAAAAATGCTAAAAGGCAGAGTTCAGAGCCAGAGGGAAAGTGGCCTTTACTATGCAAGAGTTTGTATAGTAATAATTAAAAATAAATTTAATCACTAAAACAGGCTGTAAGGTCAACTGCATTGTCTATAATTATGGTAAGAGGCATGGACATTAAGATGAAATACTGAACTTTTACTAGCTGGGGGAGGGGTAAGAAGGATATTTTAAAGCACGACAATCAAAGCATAGTGCTTTCTATGTAATTTTTTTTTTAAGTTCCACTTGAAAATGATATTAGCTTTTAATGCTGATAAAGTTGCAGGACTTTATAGCTTACACTGCTCTCACTATGTTTCTCAATTCATGGTGAGCTTTGGTGTGTGTGAATATACAGTGTAAGTACCAGGAAGATTTTATGGTTTGGGGATAAAGACAATAACACATATGTTTAAAATAAAACAGTGATACAGCATGGTTAATTTAATATTTCATTTTAAAGCTAGGAGATGATATACAGACAGACAGGTAGATAATATTTGTAGTTTCTTTCAAGAACCCTGGATGCTACAAAATGTCATGGGCCCTGACAGAATGCATCCACAAGTGCTGAGGGAGATGTCTGATGCCAAGCAAATGTCACTCCTATCTTCAGGGTAAAGAAGGAGGACTCAGGGAAGTACAGCCTGGTCAGCACCACCTCTGCTTGGAGGCCAGTAACAAGCCATGCACCCCAGGTGTCAGTATTGGATTTAGTGCAATTCAGTATTTTTATTCATGGTCTGGATGACAGGTCAGAGTGTAACCTCAGCAAGTTTGATGATGATACAAAACAGGGAGAATTGGGGATTCTCCAGACAGTCATGCTGCCATCCAGAAGGACCTCAACAGTCTGAAGAAATGGCTTGACAGGAACCTCAAGGATTTCAACAAAGAGAAGTGAAGAGTCTTATACCAGGGGAAAAACAGCTACAGGCATCACTATATGCTGCACATAACCCTACTGGAAGGCAGCTTGTCAGAAAAGGACCTGGAGATCCTTGGCTAACACCAAGCTGACTGTGAGCTAGCAAAGTGTTATTGATGCAAAAAGACATAATGGTATCCTGGTTTGTACTAGACAAAGTACTACCAACAGGTCAGGGAAGGTAATCCTTCCCCTCTACTCAGTGCTGGTGAGTCCACATCTGGAATGCTGGGTCCAGTTCTAGGGTTTCCAGTAGAAAAGAGATACGGAGCTACTGGAGAGAGTCCAGAGAAGGGCCATGAAGATGATGAAAGGACATCACACATGAGGAAAGGCTAAAAGAATTCAGAGGAAGAAATCAGAGAAATCATAAAAGGAATCAGAGAGTACCTTTTTAATGTATATAAATATCTGAAGAGACTATGGCAAGAAAGTGGACCCAGGATTATTTCTGAGGTGTCCAGTGACAGAACCAGAGTCAATGGGCACAAACTGAAACAAAGGAGGTTCTGTCTGAACATTAGAATACACTTTTTTATTACAAGGGTGACTGAGCATTGGCACAGGTTTTCTATGTCATCTGGATGTGACAGTAAAGGTTGCTCTGGTGTTCAGTCACCAGTGGCTAGGCTAAGAATGTGTACAAGGACAGTTTGGGTCTAACTGCCTTTAAAAACCTAAGTATAATCAGTAACTTATTTGCCAAAAAAAGGAATCTAGTTTTCTTACCATACTTTTCAAGGCTAGCAGTCCTAGTGCTTAAAATCCAACACCACAAATGTCTTTCCTTTTTTCTTACGATGAAGTCCATTAATGGTATTGATGAAGCTTTCATTACTGACATTTGTTTACGTTTTCAGAGATGTTAGAATGTCTTAATGTCCTTGTTATGACCCATCCCAAAAGGAAAGGGTAACTCAAGTTAATAAATCCCTTGGGGTGGATTAGAGTGAAACAGCACTTAATAATCAGTGTGTGTAAACATATCTATCTAGAGTTTATTTTGGAACAATTTTGTTTCAGAGATAAACAGCTATGTTGCCATTTTGGGTGTTACCATCTGTAGTAATACAGCAGTATTAAAGCATAACACTTATGAAATATATAAGGGAGAGAAAGAGAAAGAAAGGATAAGGGTCCTGTAGTCACCAATCACTAGATCTAGCAATGAAAACTAGTAGTTGCAGCTTCCATGTCTTTTGGTTGAAGTTGTGGTTGCAGTCCTGTCGAAGAGATGGTCTTGATCTATCAGGGCTGGAGGAACCATCCCCCCACCCCCAGCTCCCCCAAAACAAAACCTCAAAGACTTCATGAGTTATTATACACTTCAAGGTCAGGAGGGAATGCCTTGTACCTGCCCTGGGGCAAGAAATTTTACAATGGATAGTTTCATTAGACAAGTTTCTGACATCTCCTAAGAGTCAACATTGATCATGATTCAACATTTGGGATGAATAGCCAAGGCCAGATGTGAAATGTCTTTGAGGTTCCCCAGAGGGATTTTTACAATGGAGTGTTCATGTAAGGGAGGACATTGGCATGATAAGGATTATCCCACCTCACAGGATTTGCCTCTTATCAACCTTTTCCCTTATCTGGAAATCCAGTTTGTAGCTTCAGGTATGCACACCCTTCTGCACCTGGGACAATGTTGGACAATGGCACCTACTTATCTGATCTAAAGGTCTTTTCATAGTAGGCATATTTAGAGAGGGGTGGGTTTTACTGGGTGAGCAGTTACTTCTTTTCAGTCTGCTAGAATGGATAAAATCATTTAATTAAAATCAATATTTTATCATCAACAAAAAATTAATATTGATCATTTTTAATAACAGCACAGGTTTAATTGTATTGTTTTTATTGACAGCAACATATGCCATTACCACTCTAAGCTACTAGCAAAGAATGAGTCTGATGATTTTATGTTAGGATATGAATATTAGCAATTTAAATTGCTTGCATTGGTACAACAGGTTTTCCACATATAAATCAAGTAATAACACTTGATTTATAACACTTTCTTCTTCCCAAATAGAACTTGACATTTAGATAAAAAATATTACATCCTTCCTTCAACCATTACTAATCTAAGGTATGTAAGATATGATGCATTCAGCCTAAAAAATGAAAGTATTGGTAGAGAGGATGTTCAATTACCTGTATGTGCAAAAATAACAATTATAACAAAAAGTTTATGTGCCTTCCACTATTACCTGATCTTTATTTTCCCAAGAACCATTATTAACTCTATACTGTAAATAAGTATGACATACATAAAAGCATGCCAAAACTAGAGTAAATACTTTTCTTAATAAAGTACCTCTGAATAGGCACACATGGCCTAAGTAAATTTTCAATAAGCACAAGAAAAATGTAATTAGAATATCCTCACTGATGTATATAAACCCAAAAGAACAAGAAAGGATGATATTAAACAATGAGCTAAAGGTAATCTTAACAAATTCACTTTTGAAATCACATTTTTTATGTGGTTGGAAAGAGCTTAACGTTCTAATTATACTAAGTGTTTAAGCACCTGTCTAATTCCTTTGAAGCCAATGGGAGTTGAACATGTGCGACTGAAGGCAACTGTGCCAACTTAGAGCCTCTATATGGACACATTCCTGTTGATCTTCTAGAGCACTGCTGAGGAGTGTGGTGGAGACTTAGGCTGAAGCAGTTGTCTGCATTCACAGTTTAGCTCTAGGATATTCCATGCATACTCCCTTTATGAGATTTCTATACACAGATGAGAGATTTTAGGGATAACACTAGATCCCCAAGCCCAAGTATATAACAGATATCTAATGTTTAAGCCCTTATGGTAATTACATACATATAGGCTCTTCTATATCATGTTGTACTTTATAACTTCTTTCATTGTAATAAGCAGTCCAGTGCACTCCATTGTCCACCACTGACACTGATGCACCAGGAGTCTTAGCCTAGCAATATTAGCACCACAGGGGAAAGATATGAGACAGAGTAGGAGAAAAAAGGAAGAAGCTAGTTCCTACACAACCATGTGGTGCTGTGCAGACAACTTTATCTGTTAGATTCAAGGACAAGCCTTGCACCTTGTTCCAGGCACACGAAACTATATTCCAGCACAATGGCACCATTGCGGGAAATCACATCTTGACCTTTTGTATCTCGACAACTCCAGACTCTCGGTTGCAGCAGGCTACAAATGTCCAAAACCAAAAAGTCAGTTTCTCTGCCTTCTGAAACAAAGGGAGACTGACTGCAACAGTCCTATTTCTACATCTAAACTCAGTCCTGATTTGATCAGGTATTAGTCTTTGGAAGACATCTATACCAGACATGAATAGAACCTGTAGAGCAACAAGTGTATCAGCAAGTCCATTGCCATGGAGTGTACAAAACCATCTTCTGCTTGGACTCCTGTTTGTCATCTGTGACATCCTAAAAATCAGTGCAACCCTAAAACAGGAAAGACAATTGCACCAGTGTTCTGATGAGATATTCAGATCCAGTATCTGCTAGGGAGGTTTGCAAGTACTCTTTGATTGTATTCCAACTAAAAAAAATCGCACTGCAAGTATTTTGTGCACACTTAGACTGGTTCTAGAGAGCTAGGGCAAAGAAAAAACATCCTCATATTTCAGAGTTTGGGTATATCTTTCCCTGTACTACACGTGCAATGTACTGCATGGATACTGAGAAGGTGAGAAAGACTTCATGCTTCATCATGTTGACTAACAGAAAAGTTTGCTTGACTCTGGAAGATAATTGCTTTCTCCTGGCACCCACATAGTGAACACTTGTAAACACAACACACGGAGCACTCTAATGCACCCAAAAGACTTGAGGATCCAGCAACTGTACCAAAGACATTTTTTCTTCTCATTCTATCTTCACCTTTCTGCCTCACCCTAATGGAAGCTGACTGTGTTCACAATGGGAAGGAAAAAAGATTTTTCCAAGGCCTTAATAATACTTTTTCTTCCCTCTGTTTGCAATTCTGCTATTGTATCATAGCATACAAAATAATTGGGCTATGACCAATGCCTGTCTAGAGGATCTTCATATATCACTTTGGTTTTTACTCTCTGATGAGTCAAGCGGTGTTGCCCTACCTTAAATCCTTCTTCCATTCTTTTCTAGAACGTGGACCTTACCATCTATTCCCACTAAAAGCTGCAGTTAGATCCACCTAGGTGCTGTGAGTAGGATTTCTTTTCTGCAGCTTTTCACAGGTATCGATCTAAGTTAACAGATACAAATTATCCACTGTAAAAGAAAGTTACTGTTTTCATTACTAAGAAAACACTTTCCTGATGTCAAAAGAAAGTAGAAATTATGTCCTCGTATTAAAAGGCTTTTAGAAAGGCATAGGCATTGAACTCCTGCTTGCAGTCTATTTCTTGTGAGACTTTTTATTCTTTTGAGAATGAAAAAGGCCATACTTCCTTCATGCCTACTGAAGTTAAATGGAGTCTGTACCTGGAGAATATATTCACATAGGTTGCCTTATTTTAACACGGCAAACTCAATTTAGCCACTATGCTTTTAAAGGCCTCCTTTCCTGGATCATCTAAAATCACATACATATAGACTCTCTAGTGTCTTCTCTGGAAGAGGAAGACAAGAAATATAAAAACAGGGATTACTCTCAGCCCTTAAAATAGAAGAGAGTTGTGAATATACCAGTAAAGAAGAATCTACCATCATTATCATATCTTTTTCTTTTTTCTGTTGGGGATGTTGACAAACCACTTCTGCCATCTTCATGTTCAAGGTAAATAATACCTATGTCCCTGAAATATGTACTTAAATTCAAGTCCCAGGGAAGATAGTGAGGATATTAAAATGGCTTTGAGTATGAGACTTGCCCCTAAGAGTGTGTCACACTTCTCCCTCTTGCCCTGCCTTCCCTCACCTAGACAGTGCTTGAGAGTTGCAGTGTATTGTGAACCCTTCCTAGCCTTCCTTCCACCATCTGCAGAACAGGACAACCATCTCAGGAGGTGATGAACAGGCTCCAGCAATGATATATGGTGTTCTCTTGCAGGTTGAGAGGTGGTTCCTCGGGTTCCACTCTTTTAGGAGATGTGCCTGTAAGTCAACACAGGCTACTTCAGAAAGTTTCAGAATGGAAACTTGCTGTCTCATGAGAGGCACTGGCAGCCTGTAAGGGGTCACCGTGGGGGAAGGAAGCCTGACTGCTACATGTGGATGGCAGTGGAGGCTTGCCTGTAGGTGATGGCTGACTATAATGTAGGTGCACTCAGTGACTGGTGGTATGGGTCTCCTTTCTGATCATTCTGTCTGGATTAGAAAACTGTTTATAATTGATGGAGTGCAGTGAATGAAAGGTCTACTGATACATGAGGTTTTACTTTGTTGTTTACACACTTTATTATTGGAAGTTTCTGCCATTGAGTAGCTAAAAGCATTCTTCAGTCTTTTTCACCTCCTTTCAACTTTTCTCCCAGATGCAAAGGTAAACTTGCTGACCTTCCAGTGCAGCCATATAGATTGAAGGTTGTGCTTGTGCTAAGAAAACAGAAAAAAAAAAAAAAAAGAAAAACACATAAACACCACCAGCCCCCAAACTGTATCCACAGCAATAATTACATGGAATAAAAGCTGTATGTTACCCAGTATTCGATTATTTTGCACAGCCAAGGTACAGGTACAAGTTCCCTCTTAATCATAGTACTGTAAGAGGTGGAAACAGTGACATTGGGTTAAGGTTATCTGTTAGTATCCTGACCCTTAGATTTCTCCCATTCAACTTAGATGATTTCACATTACAAGCCAAACCTAAGTTATGTGTCCAGGCTACCTCAGAAAGCAACATTCAGAGAAGTCTTTTCTCTGGGTTATTAATCTCTGGTACTGAACTTGGAATAGACTCTAACCTTTAGGTACTGAAAGTCAAAGATGAAGAAAGCCCTCAATGCTCCGTTCAGAATTTTCTGATACTATTCTTATTAGCTAAAACAGAAGTCAGGAGAATAGTAGTACTTTAATATATAGAGAGAGTACTCTGGAGCATTGGATCAATGTACCAAAACTAGAATAAAACCTGCAGTCAAATGAAAGGACAAGGGATCCTTCAAACCCACTTCAATTTGAACTGAACTATTAACTTTCATTCCTTCTGGGGCTTGATCTGAATTGTCCCAGTTCTTCCATTTACACCAGCCACTGCTGGGATTTTATCATTCATTGACAGTGCTGTATCTGCTGAGACATATGGTTTAAGGATACAACAAAATATGTAGTAACATTCCTTACATCTTTGCAGAAGAGGGAGAAGTCCTATTCTAATGTAAATCTCCAGACGAATGTTCTTCACAGAGTAAAATAGAGAATGCAGATAACATTCAAATGCATTATGGAAAATAACAGAGCTAAAGTGTGTGTCAATAAAAACACTGTGGACATTAAAAAATCTGCCATTTCAACAATATTTTGTCATTACACCAGAAGGGGTCAATGTGGTTATTAAGCGCCCATTCTCTTTAATATAAACTTTTGTCAGAGAAGTTAATTAAAGAAATGCAATGAAGACTAAAGTTAAGCCTAGTCTGACAAATTTCACATCATGTTGAAGTTCAGAGAAAATTAGTAAGGAGATTGCAAGCACACCACTAATGCTGTTCAGAATGGATATGCAGACCATGCTATATAGTAAATCAATCTAACATGTAAGAACGTTAGGATAATTAACTACAAATTAATGACCAGTAAGGAATTAGACACACAATAAGCCAACTTCTCAGCTATGCAAATTGGAACAAATGTAGGACCTGGTCTGCTCTATGCCTCATAAATCGTTGCAATTATAGACAGTAAGACTAGAAAGCAACATCCAAAGGTTGTTTCATTTGCCCCCTGCCCAAAGGTGGGACCAGCAGTACTGATGTCTTTCCTCACAAAAGATAGTCCAGTCTGTTTCAAAACCACCCAGGAATGTGAACTTCCTAACTGCTTGGCAGCCTCCTCATATTCTTAACCATGAGAATATTTTTTCTCAATATCTAATAGAAGTCTTCCCTGCTGTAAAGAAGCCCTCCTTGTCCTACAGACATGTATCAAGGAAGAGACTATAGCCTTCAATGTCATAGTCATCTTTTACATGTCCTTCTGTCTTTTCCTCTCCTGGCTAAACTGTCCCAGATATTGCTGTCTTTCTGCATCAGCCCTTATTTATCTATTCTTTTTTCCTCTGTCCTCTGATCTCTCTCACTAAATTCTTAACCACAGAGAAGAATTACTACAATGGCAGAATACACAGAAACCACTGCATAGCTAAGTCTGAGTTCTATGAAGGTACAAGCCTTTGATTTGCTGGATCAAGCTCTTTGACTCAGAAGGTTCTCATACATTTTAAACAGAAAGAAGTGGATAAAGAAATCTAAATATCTGGAGTTCTGCATCTTCTCATAGCAAGTATCCATGCATCTCATTCTTCTGTGTTTGAAGACTGAAATTCATCCAATAATGCCAATTCAATCTCTCTATGAGAGTGAGCTTAAACACAGAACTGCACATAAAAGGACAAAATTCTACTTTTGTCACAAATAAGATAGGAATGTTTTTGTGCTCATACTATATTCTGATCTGCTTTGATACTCTTGCTGAAGGGGATAGTTTCTTCATTATAGACCTTAAAATCCTTTCAAATAACATGTCATTGCCTGCTGACCCTGATGATGAATTTCAACAGGATGAATTTAATCCTGTAAAAACAGGCATTCGAATTCTGACCCTTGATATGTGATAGGAATGTGCAATCTCTCATAATCTTAGTCTGTCATAGTGTAGTAGAAAGGAAATTAAAGGAACTTGGTAATCATACTTATTCAGCCGCACAGTGCTAAATCATTGTCCTTGCAGTATAACTGCAATCACTACTTTCTCTCAAAAATGGAATTTATTAATTGATCAGCTGAATTCTTTTGTTGCTAGACATAACTAATTTTTCTCTATCTTTTTACATTAGATTTTGCTGCATTTACGACTGATGAAGCAATTCCTTCCTGCCTTAAACAAAGTGATCAAGAGAACTACTCCGTTCAGATCACTGATCTCAGAAATATACCTTGATAGCAAAGTCCTGCTTTGATATCCAGGCCACTGTGGATTTTGTTGGGTTAGGAGAGGAAGGGATTGAATGGTATAGCAGTGACTCCTCTGAAACCTTTTCTTCACCAACACAATTTATTGGCTAAGTTTGTCAGGTCTGATCCTTTTGTCCTACCTACTTGGTACTGTTCATTTCATTCCTAACTTTTCACTCAGTTATCACACAGTTGTCCATATTTTAAAATACCTTGAATAACTTCTATCTATCCACCTGTATTGACTCAAGTAACTTAATATATTGTCCTAACCTCCAGCAATTAAAGCCAGGGTGAATATTTCAAAAGCAACATATTTTGCCTGGTCCTTCACCTAGGTCTCAGTTAACTTCGATTAAGATTAACTCTAGACTGAGTTAATCTTTCAACAGAGTGCAGCAGATTGCCAATCTCACAGCATTATTAGCTCAGACTTTGAAAACAGCGAACACTAAGACTTAGTGCTACGTTTATTCAATTCACAGTTCAGAGTGAGACTGTGCAGCATCAGCTCTGTGGAGCATCATTAAGACATCTAGATACGCTCTGGTTTATTTCTTTTTAGCCAGAGAAGTATCCCCCAGCTCCAGATTCAGTTAATGTATCACTATGCATCTAAATCATCTTTTAGTAGGTCCCAAGTTCTGATGGAACAAGATGCCAACACAATCCTTCCTATGTTCATACCCTGACTCCCTTGGGAAAGAAAACTGGAAGTGTTCCAAATGGGAAAGAAATTGTGCAGGTTAGAAGTTATCCACTACATATTTACAGATTTTCCAGGCTGAACTACTGAAATACTAGGACTGCAAGAGAAATTCTCTAGTAAGCATAATTTATTCCTCTTTCTTTTTTGACTAGTTGCATTTTTCATGTGATTCTCCATTAAGAATGTCCCCCACTGCAAACACCTCAGCTCTAGCTGTATGTAGCAGTGCATTCTTTTGCTATCTTTTCTCAACATGCTCTTTGTATACAAATATATAGATATATATATATCTATATATGTATCTTATCAACAATAGCTGTTGCAGCCACATATGCACACACCAAAAAAAGAGAGGAAAACTCCTACTTCTAAGGTTCCTAAGCTTCTGTGTTTGTCTTTATTTTCTCCCTGTTTCTTTTACCCTTCTTTTCCTAGCTTTTAAGGCAGAAGGAACTATAGCAGTAGGGTTGTCTGATCTGCCATATGGGGTTCCACTGGTTGGATATCCTTGGCATCCGACTTATAACTTTATTTAAACTGTAATATTTAGTTCCAAATTTATGTTTGTATGTTGGAGATTACGAAAAAGAGAGAGCCATTGTCTTCTGAATTAATTCAAAATAGTTTTGAACCATCCAATTCTGAATGTTTCAGATCATTCACTGAAGGTGAAGGCTGCAGTACTTGAGTTAATTTGTACTGGTTAAAGTAAAATCTGTTCCTGTGATAAATTTTGGCTAATGGAGCAATAGATGCTTTCTTCTGAAGCATCTTGTGCCTGTGAACACACTCAGGGAAGAAAAAAATGAGGGTTTTTTTAGTGTAGAAATTCAGAGATTCTTCTGAATATACCCAGACAGACCTTGAACACAGATAGGTATTTCAGGAGACACTTTTAAGATACAGTGATATTTAACTTGTCAGACCAAGATTAAAGATAAAAGCTGAAACCTCCTCAGAAGGATGATGAAATTCCAAAGATTATAGGTGAAAAAAAGTATGTGAAGACAACTTGTTACTATTTCTACCAACACAGAAATATTTTCTGCAAAGCACTACTTGCTGCAGTGCCCCACCTACCTTCCAAAACAGTTACTTGGATTTGCACTAGTTTGTGGATTGGAGGTAGAAGAGAAAGGGAGAGTGGAAGTTTTGTTCTATAGCTCCACAAGGGGCATTTGTGGTTCAAATATATTTAAAACATTTCTTTTTCTTTGGCCATTTCATGGTAAATACTGAATGCTATTCTGGATTCACTGAAGTGTAAACTTGAAAAATAAGTTTCCACCCAAAATACTGTAAAGGTGAGAACTGACCCAGGCAAAGACCCAGGCAAGTGTTTAACCACTTGTACTGATTGTGTAAGCCAATAGCTTACCCATAAGCACAAGGGGAGCACAGGCAAGGGTTAAAGGGCTGTTTCAGTGCCCAGCTGATTTGCTTCTTCATCTGCCATTCAAGTGGCTTCCAGTATCTGACCAAGCCCAAGGACCAAGAAGGAAAGTAGCAAAGTTTCATAACTTCTCCAGGACATTCTTACTATTACAGGCTCATAAACTATCCCAGCTTTTTCTCCTCCCTTGACAACTCCTAGTTTAGCCAGCATCATTACATCTTCAAATCCTCCTCATGAAGAAAGTATTTCAAAGCTTCGAAACAAACACCTAGCAGAAGCCTATACTTTGAGGAAATAGGCTCAAATCCACCCACCTGGCTCCCAACAAGGTGGGAGCAATGCAAGAAGTGGGGAAAGGCTGGGATCTTGCAAGATCTTCTGGGCCAGTATCTGAATAATTCAGTCACCATCCCCAGTGTTGGTATTTCTGCCAAAGAAATATACTGAAACATTACTCTGCCTGAAAGTTGTTTTTATTTGCTGTGTGAGCTAGTGGAGATTTTTGAATGGCACGGGTGAAGAGGCACTTTGACACCTCGGTCCCTTGACACATTTCAGAGAAGCCAGCATGGGTTATCTGGTTTTCACTGCAGAAGCTCTGCAGAAAGAAACCAGTATTTGTGAACTTTCTGGCTCCATCATGCGTCCTCCAGAGAACACTGCAAGGGAGAAAACACTCCTCAGATTGTTCACGTTTCTAAGCATATAAATGGAAACACTTCTGTTTTAAAACAAACACTTTGAGTTACAAAAGACTCCACAACGCCTCTGATGAATACACCTGCACTGCCTGGCTGAGAATGAAAAGGCACACCTGTTCTTTCTGATAAGAAAATCAACAAGAGTAAACAGACTATCTTTCTGTTTTGTGTTCTCCTGTCGAAGCTGAACTAGAATTCTTTTAAACTTGTCAGTGTTTTCGAATAATGATGATTCTAGTTAGCAGTTTGAGACGTGGCTGCTACTTTAAGCATCAAGCTTGACTCTGATTCTTTTTCATTACTTGGCTATGATTTTCTGCAAGTCACACAATTTTGTGCCTCGGTTTATCTGCAGTTAGCACTTTGTTACAGGAGAATCTAGTTTGCAAGTATATGTGTGCAGGTTATGATAGAGATTTAGAAGTTTTGAAAGTCTGTCACTACATGCCTTGTCACAATGTTCCCTAATAAAACTTCTGAATAATTTCAATAATAAATAGACAGTATTACTAAAATATCATGTACTCAAATATTAGATAATTTCTTTTGCAGATTTTTGTGTAAGAGAAGTAGAATCACAGATGCTTTTTGTGAGACATCCTTCAGCATTACGTACTTTGATGAAAAAGAAAGTACAAGAGGCCACTGTGATACTTGGGGAATGGTGTTCATAAGGTGTATTATCTGCCATTTCTGCTTGGTTTAACACGGTTAACATAGCATCCTACAGGCAGCACATTTATTAATTAATGTACAGATGCAATTAATTAAGTATGGGATTCATCTGAATAAATGCAAGATGTCAACAAATGTAGATGTATGAACAACTAAGTTCACCCAGACTCTCTTTGTAGTCACAGAAAAGAAAGCATCTTTAGGAAGCAGTCTACTGTCCTTGAAGATAACTGAATCTTCTTCAACTCCAATGTGCTGATCACTTGAGCTTTGATTACATTCTGGACTGAGGGGAAGGTAGCTGTGAGAAACAGGGAAAGAACCAGTAATCTGGAGGAAAAGCATTTCCGACTCAACTTTCACCAGGCAACAATAATCCTGACAGGACAGCAGGATCAGGTTTTCACTGAGTCTTCTGTGCATGGAAACTTTCATGAATAAGTCAAAACCTCTGCTCTATCACACGTGAGGACTGCCAGCACACTCACTATTTTGGCTAAAAGATATCAATCCTGATAGATGTTGGGACACGGAGGCATTGCACTGTGGTGGGGAATGTGTATGTCTTATAGAATCAGATCATCCCATCAGTATAATTTTTCCCATCAGTATGATTTTTTGTAATAGATTATTTAGTCTTAGGGTAATTTTCAATCTTTCCCCAAAAGTAAGGAACAGTTAAAGAATTGCAATCTTTTTGTATTCTACAGGATCCACAACCTCACAAGTTTTTGACTATTATATGGATGATTTCATCTTCTCACCTTGTAACTGACATAATTTGGATGGACATCAAATAATTAAACTGTGCTACATCTTGACCAAAAATAGAGTTTAGGTCTCTTAATGCAGTTTGATTGTTAACAGGCCTCACTGTAATTAATATATTGCCTTTAGTAATTGGGTACAATTATTCTTTTTTTTTGCATAGAAATAAAAATATATGTTGATCAATTAGTGAAAAAGAAAAGTCTCAGAAGCATAACAGATGAAAGCCATCCTTCCTTCTTTGAGCAAATCTTTTGGGGGGGTGTACTAGCCTGACTTCTTTAGAGTAAACAGTGAGTCTCTCACAGGTTTCTTTGTTTCCACAGTTACATTTTAAAATGCATTTTGAATGGAGGCTAAATAGTAGGGTGGCTTATGCAAATATTTGGGTGTTTATTATTATTATTATTGCTGAATAGATTTTATATGTGCTTGCACTAGAAATAAAATTAGAGATCCCCCACCAAAGGAAAAACACAGAAGAATGAAGCAAGAAAACAGCTGCATTTTACCCAGGCATGCAAACAGTAAACTGCACTCCATTTTCACAATACACTCCTCTGAGAGCCCTTTATCATGTTTGTGCTTACATACGCTTGTTTCCATTAGATGTTTCTGGAGATGTGCAATGCTTAACATCCATACATTAAAGGCCATGAAAGCATTAAGAGCAATAAGAGGCTAGCCAGGCAGTTGCAAAACACAAATATCACAGCTTGTGTATCACAGAAATGAAATGGTGAGCATGGTCTAAATACACGCATTGGGAGTTCAGAATTTTGTTTTTCTGCCTTTTATGAGTTTTGTGACTTTTAAGTAGTAAGACCACACCAAATAGTTCACTTGGTAATGAGAGCTGTGCAGTGGCTGTAGAACAATCTGCAGGAGTTCACATTTCTTTCACAAAGAGCAGTTCTGTGTCTCATTGCCAAAGATGTATTAAGGGATAAGTCAGTCCCCAAAGAAGTCAATGACATTTTTTCTGCAGCTTTTAAGGCAATTAGGACAGTTTTCAACATTCAACATACAGACACTAAAAAGATTGCCCCTGACTTCAGCCTGGACAGTCTGGTCCTTCGGAAAGGGGGAGACGAGCTTCTTCATGTCTGGCCTCTTTAGTACCTTCTTTGGCATACCTTGTCTTTGGTAGGAAAACTTGAACCAGAAATGTATGCATTCACTGTGTGTTCAGCCAGAATCTGAACTCCATACTTTGGTCTGCTGTGACTGCAATTGTGTGTGCAGCCCAGCTGGGAAAGGGTGTCTCCAATGCCCAGCTGTGGTTTGGAGTGAATGTCAGCCCAGTGTTCATGTCGGCTCTGGGCTCAACTGAGCAAACAGCTGGCCGAACCTGAGCTCCATTGTACTGATCCAAAAGGGACAAAGAGATGAGAAAGCCTAGGAAAGGTTCAAAATAACTAAGCAAGATGTTATCTAACATTTAAATACAGGGTTTAAGCCCAGATGTGCCATGCAACATAAATGCAGCTATAATGTTTTATATAATAAGATTTTGTCTTATTTAGTGTTAATCCAGTTGTAGAGTATTTTCACACGGTGTTTAGACAAATGCAAATAAAGGTTTATTGATGGAGTAATTAGAAATACTACAACTGTAGAAAAATAAAGCAAGCCCAGAAGACCTTTCTCAAGCCATTACAAGGTCACTAATTCTGCCTATCTTTTCCTAGTATATTAGCTGGCATAATAAAATACGTTGTCTGCATCTATAGATTTGATTTTATTTTGCACATGGACTTTAATCTACATCTAACAGTAACACATTTGCTAAATAAGTGCCCATTGCATTTGACTGTTTAACTTTGTGTTGGGGTTTTTGTTTGTTTGTTTCCCTTTTGATTGTTTTTCTTTTTTTTGCTTTTTTTGGTGTTTTGGTTTTTTTTTTAATGGCAAACAGATCATAATAGAAGGTCAATACATTTCACCCTTTCAGTCCAAAAAATCACATCTTTCTTATTTTCCTTATCTTGTTTAGGGATAAGTGAAACACTACAGTCAGTTTTGGTTTTACTTTACTTAAATGAACATTTCAACAGGTTTTCACTACATGTTAATGTGGAATTTATTGGTTATTTTTGTCGTATTAAACTATGCAGTTTTGTTGGGCAATTTCTAAATCTTTAATACTAGTTCTTATGGAGTTGCTTTTTAAAACCAGAATTACTTGGAATGACATCTTAATTTTCATAAATCCAGGGTTTATTCATGCATCTAAAGTAATATAACATTTGATAGTTCAGAGGTTGTATAGGTTAGAGATAATTCATTAGATCACAATATCAGTCTTGGGATTCAAATTATATAAAAATGTGATTTTTAGGTGTCTAAACATTCTCTTCATGTTCTAATTTCTTTAAGGGAGTTGGAAAATCTCTCAGAGAATATCTGTGTGAATCAAGTTGATTAAAGGAAAATGGCATTTTATTTCTATAGAGATATTAAGATTTTCCAGGAAGACTATAATTAAAATGGAAAGCTGAAGTGCTCTCTTTGTTCAGAGAAAATTTTAAAACTATCAGAAAAAAAAGAAATGAAAAATGTTTCTATTTCTAGTGAAATAAAACATTTTAACATCTGAAGAGAATTAATATTTCACTATATTGTTAACAAATCATATTGACAATGTAAGACAAAATATTTTTATTTGGATGCACATTTTTAGAAGTCCTCTGATCAGATTAATAAAAATTGGAAAAATAGCAAAACTGATATTTTTCTGGTGTATTTTTTCATAGTAATTTATATTTCAGATATTTGTGTGTGTGTGTTAAGAAATTTTGAGTAGTTCTGTTACCAAACTTTCAGGAACAAACAGCAAATAACATCGTCTTTTTACAGTGGACAAGGACAAACAGCACTAAACAGCACTTTGCTTAGACATCCTTTTCATTGGTGATATCTTTTTTACCTCAGCCATTTAACACAGAAGGATGTTTGGAATTCCTCTTTACCCTAATAGATCTGATAAAAATTGCACTGGTGTCTTCTTCAGATTATATAGAAAATGGCTTCAAGTTTGACACAGACTAATTGAAATATTTTAAATCCTATTGGTCTTACAGGTTTGCCAGACCACTAGCTACAAATGGAGGAAGGAAGAAGTCACTTGATAGATTCTCAACTTGAGAAACCTAATAAACTCTTCCAGGTTTAACTACAACCTGCTCAACAAACTTGTGCCTACCAGCAACAAGAAATGTCATTTTCAAGGACACCAGGAAGGAAAAAATACTGCAGAGCTGGTTGAGGAATTCCAACAACATTAAAGGGACAAGAAATGAGTAGCAATCATTTCTCTCAGCATGTTTCGTGTCTGTATGCTAGGCACTTTGCTTTGAATGCTAAAGAGCTTAGAGGTGGAACTTCTGGATAGATACCAAGGGTTATAAACCTTTCGATTAGAAGAGTTTTCAATATGTGACCTTTCATTTATTTTTATTTTTAAGAACCATTCTACTCTATGAATGAAAATTAGTTACAGTGGAAGTGTTTTGGTTTGGGTTTTTTTTCAGAAGGATATTTTTTTTCCCAAAAATAAATATTACAAAGAAAATTAGATACAAAAGAAGTAAATTTGCATGTATTTTTTCTGGTCTGAGAGACTACACACAATTGCATACTTAAGTCATATTCCAAATTATAGATAAAAAAAATTAAAATATTAGGAAGTAAAATGAGAGTTTGAAATTAAATATTGAGCTAAAAGAGCAGAAATTATTTGCTCAAAAGTGAACCAGCTAAATAGCTACCACACACAGTCTGACCTTGCATCCCCAGCAGTCTGTATGTGACGGTTTGTTTCTCTGAATACAGTTAGAAGACTTTTCTCTGCATGTTTCTACTCCAAACTGCAGCAGAAATTCTGTACATAAACTGATTTCAGTCCATTTTAAGCACAGAGGTGCCATGTGTGGGCAACTTTCCTAGGATTTTCTTCAGTATTATTATTTGGAAACACTTTTTTTCATCAATATAGTTAGAAAACCGTAGAAACTGCACGGTGTTTTCCAAATACTTTGCAACATGCATATTGGCCCCACATATCACATTTGTGATTCTCGCCATGTGATATCCCTTTTCATTGTATCATATAGTACAATTTATGTTTATACTTTCTCTTCTCCTGGATTCTCTTGAGAACTTTATGTTTTTTCTGAGCTACCAATATCAAAGCAAATTATTAATATTACACCTGCTGCAGATGAAGAAATACTACATTATACACATTAATGAATACTGTCTCAAGAATTCCATGTTTAGACACTATTTAGACATTGTCTTACATATTGTTTTGCAATGACCCATTTGGTTCAGAACCTTATGATACATCTCAGCATGGGACACTGGACTCAAGGAAAGATGAGTATCTGTGTAATTTAAACCCTGGCAGCTGGCACCACTTTACATGCTAAATTAAAACACTTTACAGTGATACATCAAGCAGACCCAAGGGCAGAATCTGGCCCTGAGGAAGCAATAGTTTTGAGAGATGGTAGATGCCATCTGCAATTGTTTCCTTGTCTTAAAGACAGAGAGACACTGCTTTCCCAGCACTTTTTGTTTTTCTGAAAGCCATCAGCATTAGATACATCAAACTGCATTCACTCCAAGCACCCCTGGATAACTTGCTTATTTCCACAGCTTCCAGACTGACTTGCTGGAGAAGGTCTGCCAGCCCAGCCTGTTCAATGGCCATCTCTGTGAGTCATAACACAGCAGCTCCAGATGGAAGACAGGGCAAACATCTCCCTATAGAGTTATCGCTAACTCAGTTCCCATCAATCAACGAGCAGCTGGGAGTGAAAAATCATTCCTTGCTTTGCCTGGCTTGTTCATGCCAAGGACTCAGCACATTATAGCTGAGCTTTCTCACACATCCAGTCCTTGGGGACAAAAAAACCTGAAGACTCTCAGACTTCCCACAAGGTTATTCAGCCTACCACCTCCAAGTATCATGCCAACTTATGAAAGAGATTTTGTCTTAGCACTTTGACTTGGTGTTTTTAATTCAGAGAATGAAGTTATCTGGTTTGTCAAGCCAAGCATAGGGTTTACAGGTGAGATCTTGTCAGTCTCATCTCCATCCAATAAACAGAGGAGCACTAAATGTGTTATCCTAATGGCACAGGAGCAAGTGATTGGCAAGTCAAAGGCACGTCTGGGTTAACATGTGGAAATCATGCACACTGAGTAAATGTGACTGACTGCTCATGCCCATTCTGCAGTTGGTAGAAGAAGTAGGAGTTGGCCAGTGAACTGTGATAATGGTGGGAATCCAGTTTTTGCCCTGTAGTAGCAGACATGGCAGGAGGTGGCTGTTCCTTGAGCCAATACAAAAATGGAGAGTGAACAGTTGGAGAACTCTAGCAGCAGAGTTTTGGCACTAAGCTGCACAGCAAATACTGCCTTGTGCCAGAGTGACCTGCTGTGCAGTGCTCTCAGCCATCACCTGCATGTGTGGATGGCTGCAGAAGCCAATACCTTGGAGGATATGAAAGAAACAAAACTGTATGTAAAACAAATACATAGCCTGAGTAGTATCTTCTAATTTGTTACAAACACAAGCAGCAAACACCAGAGAACGTTTTGCAGAATTTCAGGGGCTGGCAGAGGTAGCTCCTCTTTCTGTGTCAATTAGTATTCCCCCATTTGCAAGCAAAGATGTTTACTTTTACAGGAGATCATGGGCCTGCCTAAGTGGGAACAGAGACTTGGTCTGCAGGGGAAGGACATTCAGTGCCCCAAATTTGCCCCTCCATGCTGTAAGCAGGCCTAAAAGTCAGAAGTCTCCTTTTAAGGAATTTTTTAAAACATTAACCCAGGCATTTCTGGCCATGCATTCAATAACAAGAGGAAGCTGAAACAGGTCTACACCATCCAAGGTATTCCCATTTTAGGGGCCTCTGATGAAAACTTAATCAGAGACCTTTGGCTAACTATGCAAAGGGGCTATTTTCCTGTGCTGCCAGGGCAAAGTGGGCAGGATAACTTTGCATCATTTTAAATGTATTCATCTGTTAAAAATATGCCTCAACTATTATTGGCATTGAATATCTGTGGAAAAAGGAATGTTGAGCAGATAAAAAGAAAATAATACACTGCAGGACAGAGAGGAGAAAAAAGTCAACCCAGGAGGGACAAAAACAGTAAAGAAAGAAATTCAGCTGGGAAAAAAATCGTACTATATACAAATTATATATAGAAAGAAGGAGAGAAGGAAATCTGCTTCAGTAGGCTTGCCTTTTGTGAGCATCACTTTTATGCCTCGCTTCTGTATAGGCAGCAGACTGCTTTTTCAGAAAGCCTGCATTAGGAATAGAAAATCTGAATCCTATGGGGGAAAAGAGAAAGGCCATAGGACTAAATCATAGGAGTCAAATATTTGAAACATTGAACTAAAAGTACAAAGCAAAAAAATGCAGTGACAAATTCATGAATTCTACATAGTTGCTCCATTCAACATAAGACATTGTTCACTGTCTCTAGTCCTGGGAGATATTTTATTCACCTGGAAACTTGTCTTCAGGCTGTCCAAAATAGTATTTTAGTTCTAAAATACAGGGATGTCATTAAATAGAGGGCATCTGACATTGCCATAGGGCTTCCCAATTGAAAAATTGATCTATAACAAAAGTGAATTTGGCATCATTGTATTGTTGCTATCTATCTACTGAAGCCAAATAAAAGAATTACATCACCTTTGCACCTTTTGTGCTTTGGAGTCTCCAGGGAAATCAGGCAGATCACAGCCAGGTTAAGATTTCAAACTGTCAATTAGAAGCAAAAGGATTTTTCAACATTTTAAGTAGGCCAAGTGGATCACTCCCCAGTTTTAGACAAAGGAGTGAAATTTTAGACAAGGAGTGAAACTGCAAAGAAACCCACATGGGCTCTGACTCTCTTTCTGATTACCCATAGCAGCACTGAACAGATCTTTTGTAACCCATTGACAAGACTCTAAGATTTTAATATGCCCTCTTCCACTCCCAACTCCCTTTTTTCTAGACTCATAATCACTGGAAAACTATGTGCAACTCAGTGAAAAAGCAGGCACTTGTTTGTAGTTTTTAAAGGAGTCTCTGTTTCCTTAGAGCAGTGTTCTACTCATTCTTAAGCTTTCTTCTCCCAACCCACCATCACAATTCAAAAATGTCATGTTAATATTTTATAGGCAGACTCCTCCCGACTTCTTCTTAGAAACAGCAGCATCCTTGAATAATTTATACCAGTCTGTTTCTGCTCTACTTTTTTCCTAGACTTCAGTAAGTTTCCATGAAGGAAAGGGAGGAGGAATCAAACAAGCAAGTGCTAGCAAGTATCTGCCTCTTCATCCAGCATTTGTCTTCCATTGTCCCCATCCCCCCACACCATCAGGAAAGACAAGAACAGAAAACCTTGCCTCAGAAACGTTAAAGGTTGAATTCAAGTTCAAGACTAACAAAGATTTCCACAGCTACAAGGATCACAGCTGGTAAAGTCAGTTTGAGCAAATATCTGCATGTCAATATTATCTTTATCATCATAACTGAAAGATGTTTCAGTGAAATTTGGACTAAAAAGAATCTCCACACAGGCTTTTACTTTGCCTCCCAAACTGTTCTTTAACTTAAATTGTTTATGCCTTTGCAAAAGCAAACCACACACATCCAAAACTCACAGTCACACAACCAATATCTAAAAAAAAAAAACAAAAAAACCCACCCAAAAATTATTATTAAATATAACCTGCAAAGACTGCAGGACTGCTGGAGTGTCCCTTCTTTAATCTTAAACACAGAGCAATAGAAGAGAGCAGAAGAGGCAACAGGGTGAGGGTCAGGCTGGAAATCCCCTACTCTGAAGAAATGAGCTTCTTGGTCACATTTTCCATTAATACAAAAATTAGATCTATATCATTATATTGCAGCTTCCTATTCATTACAGTAGAAACCAAGTGATTAATTTAAGCTACAAGACACCAAGAGATGTGGGTCTGCCCCAGTTCAGCCCTGTGTCAAAGAGCCTGGAGGCAGAAGGGGCTGTTCCTAATGCCACACACCACATTGCTGCACTTGCTACAGAGACTATGTACTGAAGGCTTCCTGATATCATGCACCACGTAAACTTTGAAAAAGCCTTTTGTAAAGTTTATACCAGTACTACCACTTTCTATGTCAACACAAGGAAAGGCAGTCAAACTGCCACAGGAATCTGTACCTTTGAAAAAAAACTTGATGCATTTCTTTAAATTTTTTCGGGTCAAAATCCACAAAGGATGTCCAAATCCTCTGAGACCCAGGTGTCACAAGGAGACCCAGCTTTTTAGTCTCCTTATCTTGGAAACATCCAACAGAGGACATACACTGTTGTCTGCAGTGCTGGTCTTTAGAGAGGACTATTTTATCCCCACAGGCATTCTCCCTCTTTGCTTGTGTTTAAGTCTCACCCTCATCCACTTCGGGCAGATAAATTATTTTCAGTGTTTTACACTGTAAATCAAAAATAAGTCTGTGGTTTGTACAGGCCATTTGCAATCCATTAGCTGAATCCAGCAGCAGCACATCTGCAATAACCCAGGATAACAAACAGCATTCAGCTGAACACATGTGATGTACTGAGCTCCAAGTTACCTGTGATGGGTAAGAAACAATAGCATTTGAAGAGCTAGCCCAAAATGACACTCAGAAGACGACTAAACTTTCATCTTTCATTTTTGAAACTAAAACACTGAATTTGGATGACTAGGTCATTAAGCCTTCTTGTTATCAATTTTTCAAAAGTACAAGGAATATATATCTTCATTGCAGTTTTTGAATCTTATGATAGCATGTGTGATACATCTTCACCAGCCCATGCTAAGGTTGCTAACAGTGAGGCCAAACCATCACAAAACTGCAGACTAACTTGTAGATGCATTTCTCCAGCTTTCTCTGCTGTGGCTGATAGTAGACTCTAGTTTTCTACAACTATTTAGTAATGGTACCAAGCTATCAGGTGATGTAAAGCTTTCTCTGTTATATCCACAGAGAATGAAGTTACACCTTTACCTGCAGCGCAGAAATACCAAAGAGAAAATTGTTATTTTCTAATTTCAAAAAGCCTCTTTAAAGTGCCAGAAAGTGTCTAAGCTGCTTGCAGAGACACAGAAATATATTCATGTTGAGACTATGCAACTGAAAATTTTAATTCTAGGACAGAGGTTTAATTTTGCTAATAAAATATAAAAGATAATAAAGTAAGGGGTCAGATGTTTGCAGCCTTAAGAAACAGCATCATTATGACTTAAATATCAGTCATAAATTAATTCCAAATCAGTATTTGACACATGCACTATATTTAAATTATATTGTTCTAAAGCACATTAAGAATTCACGGTAGAGAATACAATTATTACACAGATCGCGCAAAAGAAGGACCAATAAAATAAACAATTTATAACTGTAAGTATGTTTTTTGCAATGAAGTTCCAAAATCCATCCTAAATAAATCTTGTGTAATATCTCATTATAACTCATAATTTAGTTATATGAAGAACTAAGGAAATAAAACATGATTCTTCTCTAATACTCTGGATGTTTTATCTCTGCCCTTAAGAAAAATTTCACATGGTAACATTGCTGGAGCCACATTTTTTATATCAAGGGTGATTAAGAAAAACTTCACAAAATTATTTTAGAGTTTTGGGACCTATAGGAGGATGTGATATGCACTTATCGGAACCTCCAGAAACCACAAGTATATGAAATCTCTTATCAGTGTATGAGGCAGGGATTAGCAAATACACTTCCTTTATTAGTGTGACAATTGATTAGAGGAAAATAACAGCTAGATTGCATGCTCCTGAAATGGAGCCGATAAGAGTTTTCAGGAGACAGACATGCAGTGATACAACCATGTACCACTGTGGTGCCAGGACAGAAGAGTTGCTGGATCACCCTGAAGCCGTTTCATCTTACCAGCGACCCTACCCAGCAACCTATGGCATTACTGGGCTATACAGGGCTAATGCTACAAGCAATATGGGAAATGAGCTTGGCATAGGAACACTTCCAACTTTTGTCTAATTCAGTCAGTTTGACAATACAAAGTTACACTTACCAAGCTAAATTAAACGTAGCTTGAATGTCTGGACATTATTAATGGCTCTTTTAGGACTAAGTTTTCCTGAAAGGCAAAAATATAGCTTTATAAAACTTCCAAGTAGAAAGAGCAAAATGAAATATCCATACAAACATGAAGATGTAAACAGACAACTGATCCAAAACCCAATTAATTTATCACTCTGAATTATCTACTTCCTTATTAATCTCTTTTATCTACACTGTCTTGAGAAACTATGCTATCTTACCTAGTTCATCTTCTACTTCTGCTGATACAGAAAGTCAATGGCAGCAGGAACAGGTCTGCTGCTACTGCAGCCTGAGGTCTTGTAAAATACAAAAACGATCACAGGAAAGCAGAAGAGCAGGGTATAAACACTTTCCAAAACAAAGCCTTTCTCTGAAAAATTTCCAAGACAAGAACTTTGTCTTGACTGGGTGTGAGCTCCAATAGTTACCAGTAACATTTCAGAAATTCAGTGTCTCATCTACATCAACAGTCAGAATGATTCTGACCAGGAACTGCTGGTTTCACATGCCATAGCCAGACGACAGCAGCTACCACGGACAGACAGCTGGAGCCAGTTGCGGTATTCCTACACACATCCACAGTGTATGAATAAATACCTAAAGTTTGTCACCAGTGTTTGCTTTACAACATTATAAGGCAGAAGTTTCCTTAGAGGTAACTGACCATGATGAAATTTCCTGTCAGTTTGGGTGTCCAGTGTATGTTTGCCTTTTGTGGCAAACTGCTCAGGAGCCAGACACTCCTGTAGTCACAGTACAAACAGAAAAAGAGCTTACCAGCCTTCTTTCTGATCCAGCCGTGTTTTCAGAGTTCTGCTTTATTAGCTCCTTATATTAGAGTCACACCCTGCATCACTGATTTTTCTTCCACTAAAAGTGTAGCCCATTTTCTATTTCTAGTTGCACAGGAAAATTCCGGATAAATATTAAGACCCTGACATTGGGAATTTAGGGAACCATCACAGTCTCTTGTGTCCTACCATCAACGAATTTCTTTTCCCATCACCCCTTTCATACTGAAACAGGCCTGTGTTTCTATTTCAGAGAAGGCTGTTGTGAAGTTTGTGAAGTAGCAGCACTTATACCTCATTTCTTCCAAATTTCAGTACCTTATTAATCTGACTATAGCAATATTATTCATAGTTGAGGGTTCCCAAAGATTTCCACTGAGTCATTGCTCATTAGCTACAAAGGCAGGTCTGTCAACTGCAATAGGAGTTTGTATTATTATCATAATCCAATGTGAGTGTGTGTGGAAGGACAGTTAAATAAATCAGGGAAGACCTCTGGGCTTATAGCTTGTTATTGCATGTCTCTCTTTCCATAAATGATCTGATATCTGGCAGAGATGATAGTATGGATGAGAGCCAGCTTGCTGAGGAGACAGCCAATGCTGATGCTGGAACAACTGGAAGAAGAGACAGTTATTATCAAAGAGTTGTGATAAGAGTGTGGCTTCAGGTGACATTGCTGACTTTGGAGAACTGGTGCCTACTTTTGGAACAGGAAATAAAAGAAACAATGAAATGCACATTTTTCAAACTTCTGATTTCAGTGCAAAGTAACCCAGAGCCCAGGAGTTCCAGTAGAACATGCAAGTTCAGTTTGCATTCTTCTGGCTTCTGAGGGAGATGTGGAATTGAGATGCTGCTGATGGCACAGACCAGAGAGGTATTTCTTATGAGAAACTGCCTCAAAAAAACAACCCACCAAATGCTTTCTGTTCTATTTTTTATCATTTTAAATGTTTGGCAGAGTAATGGAGCACTTTGGAATATGAATGTGTTTTTCTGTTTGCATATGTAAATAAACAAATCATAGCATAAAACCATCCAAGTAAAAGTTTTAATACCAAGAACAGAAAAAATTGGTGAAAGAATAAACAATCTTGAAAAACATGAAAACCATCATGACCAACAACAGAAAGTTTTAACATGTTTGATAGTCCTTTAAGCAGAGGGATAACTGTCCAGCAAGAGAGACACAAAATGAAACTGGTTTGATATTGCTGCCTATATATTTGGATTCTCTAGTATATTAAAACAGAGAAGTCCAGTCAGTTTACTCAGATATTTATATCAAAGTAATTACAGTAAAAGAATGCAGTGTAATATGCTTTTCTTTCTTTTAATAGTGCAAATAGCATAATCAGCTTATTCAGTGTTTTTTACAAATTCAGCAGCAGCTTTCGGAAATGCTCAGGTTTTTTGCTCTGAAATGTTTACCATTGTCTTTTCTAAAGACTTGAGCAATTGTGAAAGTATTAAAAACTGTTCCTACATCTCTTTTATTTATTTTGGGTAGTTTTATGAGTAATGTTTAAGGCTCAATTTTTTTTATTTTTTTTTACTTTGGAGAAAGGAACAGAAAAAATTTCTTTATCTCCCAGCATAACTAAAGAGTCTTTTCACTCTGTTCTAATCCTCCTGTAATAATATTGGTAAATAAATGGGGGAAGGGGGAAGAAATGAAAAAGTTATGTATCTGTCTTCTCCATATCTGCTTAATTTTTGCAGAATTTATTTTGTTGAAAATAGTGGTGGGAACCAAGGCACAAATTCAATCATGGTTTTCAATTCTAGTGGTATTTAGATCCAGAAATTGGCTAAAATTCATTTCTAGAAAACTGAATGCTTCAAATGTACATTTTCATTTTCTCTATACGAAGAAAAGGCCAGACTGAATTCTTCAGCACAATACAGCTGTGAAGATTAAAATGCCAAAGTATTTTAGTGATTTCCCAAGCTTGCTCATACATGTCATTGATTTTTTTTTCTTTTGCATTAGTCTTTCCTGAGAAGCCTGAGACTGAAAAAATAAATTGGATGGACCTGCTAACAGCAAGCGTGGATAGAATTAAGTCTTTTTTTATAGACCCCAGTTCAGTGTTTTGTTTTAGCATACACAGAGTTCTTCTGGGCAAACTTTTGCAGCAGGTGACTGAGAGTCACACTGGCCCAGATGTTGTTGCAGCAGAATGGAAGCCACACAGCTTCCCATAAAAATACACCACACATCTACATTCCTTTGAGTACAGTGGCACAGCTCATAAATGTAACATTTTCATCTGCTCCAAGATCCATACACTAAAAATATCTGACCAGTCACAGTGACCGTGGGGGCACTGAGTGGACAGGTTGGTACAGCACTTTCTAAAGGAGTGAAACAAAAGCACATAGGAGTGTAAGGTGCAATCAGTCAAATAAGTCATGTAGTCCATTTCTATGTGATAGTTTGTTGAGTCTGAATCATAACAGAATAATGCACTCAGGTGGTTCAGTTCCTTGTAAGCTCTAAGTTACAAATCTACACCAAGAAAATTACTGCTTATAGTCAAATAATTCAGAGAGCAAGTACAAGTTACAATAGACAAAAATGAAAGGAGTACAAGAGATAGGTTTCCTGTTGCCCTATCACATTTAGTATCCCTGCATATGTTCTTGAATGTAGATAAGGTGAACAAAGTTCTCTAATAGAAGTTGAAATACAAACAATAGGCACTTTCTAATACTGTTCAATTGCATTGCTCCATAACTTCCTGAAGAATGGAGGGTTTAAGAAGAATAGAGGTTCTTTCTTTTTGGTTGGACATTTTAAAGTTATCATTTGTAAAACCACATAAAATTATTTAGTTGTCATAGAATAACGGAATTACATAAATAAAACATTATATAAAAGACATCTCAGCACAATTTATGTGAAGTGAATTTCACAGGGACCACAGTCTACTGTAGAAAATTCAACTTATCTCTTCCTAATCCTTTTATTCTATCTAAACATAGAAATTTATGTCAGTTCAAAAAAATCTATTACTATTTCTCATAACTAAATCCATTATTTTCCCTCCATGATCCATCAGGCAAAAACAAGTGCAATAAATAGTTCTAGCAGAACCTTGAACATAAAAGGCCTCAAGAATAGAATGAGATATGTTAAAGCTATCTCACTGTGCATTATAACTGAAAATGATAACCTTGAGTTTAATTTAAATCAAGTCATAGCAAAGACTTTTGACTGTAATTGTTATCTGTCATAAAAATAAAATTATTGTGAAATGAAATTGGTCTTGGAAAGGTATAGTTTTGCTTGTTGCATTGCCTGTAAGCAAATTGAACTCTGTGAAGGTTTATCAATCTTTGCCGTCTTCTCCCACCAGTCTGTCCTAACAATGGATCCATTTGACTACAAAAAAATACAGGGAAAAAAAAGAGCTGAAAACAAAAGATTAATTTTCCACATTACTGTTTATTTCCAGAGTTTTGCTGGTTCTATTGCATTCGTGCTTTTTGTCTCCTTTGTTCCCCTGCCAGCCCAAGGAAAAGCAAAGACTCAGAATTAGAACTCAGTGTCAGCATTTCACTTGTATAACACCAGTTTACAGACAGGCAAAATAAGGTAGCAAGTGCATGGATTTAAGCCAGAATGAGGAACAATGAATCTCAGGTCAGCATCTGTGATTTCCAAGCTTGACCTCAGCTGGACTGTTGATCATGTCAAAGGGGCTTTACCAGACAACAGACTTTGCCAGTGCAACCCAGAGCAAGAGAAAAATGAACAACCTCCCTTCCTGCCTTTCCTTGCTTTCCACCTTGGCTAAGAAAAGAGAGTGCCCTACTCTCAGGACACACATCAATGGGGTGGAAATGGTACTGAGGCTTGGAAGATAAAGGTTGACTGTATGTTTTCACCTGCAGTACATTTTGGGGAGGTCAAATAACCTAAGCTGCCTCAAAGATGAACACAAAATTAATTTATTCAATGTAGTGCCTATAATGAAACACAACAAAGTGAACTTACCTGCTGTTTTCAGGCAGTGCTGCTGCTCGTCTCCCACCCTGGGCCAGCACTGGAGAGGTAGCTGGCAGATCCCAACTCCATTAACCATCTGCGTCTGTGCAAGTATGCAAAGAGAAAGCAGAGGGGTTGAAGTGGCAGGATGCAGCAGCAGGGGAACATGCCTGCCAGCAGCAGCCCAGTGTGCCAGGCTGTATCACCTGGAGGCCATCGCATGCAGGTGCCTGCTCCTCACACAGCTCAGCAGGGTGCAGCTTCCTTGCAGCTTCTGGTCCTTTCAGCCTAAGGTAGCACATGAGGCCACACTTGGAAGAGGGAGCTTCAAACAGCTAATTTCAGTTTACAACATGTGGGTTATTACATACACCCTTCAGCAAAGGGTCTTATCTCTGCCAGATACCTTTACAGCAGCAAACGCGAAGAAGCCCGCCAAGGGTGCTTCAGAGAAATGCAGTTTGTTTTGGGGCACTGACTGATCGTCTCAAGGAGCCTCTCTCTCTCCTTTGACTATTGAAGAAATTAAAGAGACAGAAAATTTAATTTACCTGGATAAATAGACTTTCTACATCCTATATGTTGGTTTATGAATATATTTATTGTACAGGTGGGATTTCTTCAGAATTGCTGGTGTCACTTCAGTGGAGTCCTGCAAGATTCTGCTGACTTCCACCCAAGACCAGAGGCCAGCACAGAGCAGTTTGGACCAGTTGGTGTAATTTGGAATTCTGAAAACTTTGTCATTTCCCTGCTGTGAATGTTTTGGTTTTTTTCCTGGCACTTTGTCTGCTGTGAACTGCACATGTCTGTGCTTTTTAAGATTATCCCTTATCAGACGTTTTGGGATTTTTTTGATTGGAGAAACTCAACTTTTAGTTGTAACATTCTTGTCCTAGTTCAGCAGGAGGGACCAGTTATCACTGTGTGGGGGGTGATTAAAGCTGTGTATTCTACACCCTCTATTCATTCCCCAAGAACAATGGACCATTCGCAGCAGTTGCTCAGGAAGTTGTTAGCAGCCTCACACCCAGCCTGAGGGGGTGTGGCTGCTAATGGGCCATCAACAGTTCAACCATACCCCATGACTCAGAGCCCTAATCACCCATTGTGTGAGTCCCCGCCCTGGGGGGGGGACTGGGTGCTCCCTGAGGGTACATAAATGAGGCTCAGAAGACCTCAAGGACACCTGGTCGGATCCAGAGGAGCAGCAGGACCTTGACAGGAGGAAACCACTACTCTCGATCAGAATACGACCATCACTCCTGACTAGACCACAGCCATCATCTGCATCAACAGGTCAGAGAGCCCAGCCGGGTGGGCGCGGCAGCGCCACCTGCTGTCTGTGGATATAATCACATTTCCCATTTTTTTGGGGAAGTAGCCAAGAGGACCTTTTATACTGTTTTGCCTTGTCATTTGGGGGTGGAAGGGTTTGTTGCAGACTGTTGTTGTATATATACATATATATATATGTGTTGTGGTTAAGAACTGTTATTTTTTCCTTTACATATATTTTTCCTAATTAAAGTTCTGTTCTCTAAATTTAAAGGAGAGAGATTATTTATTGGTCAACATAGATATCTTAGTTCTCCTTTGAACTAAGACAATTCTTAATGCTATAAGTGTGAAAAATCATGTTATAAATACTGCTTGAACATCAAGATCCCAAGTTTGACACAGAGATCTTTCCAAATAACAGCATTCCTATTCTTATTAGATAAACCTACTCTGTGGGATTTGCTAACCTTGTATTGTAACAGAATTAAACACAGCTCCTAGCTAGATGAGGTACACATGGATTGATGGAGTCTTGATAACCATAAATAACATCTTGTTGAGGCCATGAGCCAGTAACTAGCATGAGTCTCAAAACAAACATGCATGGAAGACAGCAGGAGACTTTGCCTGAGAATCTCCCAGGTCCTTCCATGCCAATTCTTATCAGGATGGGTTTGGCAGAGCCATTTAACCTCTTCTTCTTTCTGAGTGGATGATTACTTTCCAAAATCACATGGATGGTATGACAGCTAATTAATTATAGCTATATTGTGTTTTACAAATTTAATTACTATAAAGAGGGTAAGTAGGGAGAAACGCTGAACAGAAAATGAAGTTGAACACACACACAATGCTATAAAGACACTGCAGTGAGATAGAAGAAGGAGAAAATAAATAAGGAAAGGGATTTTGAATAACGAGTAAATAAGAGATGTGTACAAAAGAAACAAGCAGTGTGCTGCCTTCCAAAAGTAGAGAAGAGAAAAAGGAAATTAAAAATTAGAAGCAAGGCCAGCAAGCAAGATGCATAGATTTGAAGTATAAAAGAAGAAAAGAATTTGAAAAAGATGTAATAAAAGGCACTCAGCTCATAAAGTAATGCATCTTTTGATTTTTTTTATACCCTTTTCAGATATTAGAGGAAAATGGTAGCACACTTATACTGACCTCACACTATGTTAACAGCTCTTAATTTCTGAATTATGTTGTTAAATAATTAACTGATGAATCACAAGTAAAAATTAATTCTTGGTTCTGTAAACCTCACAGCTAAGAACATAAAACTGTCACAGTGATACCACATTTTAGCAGAACCAATATTGTTGTTAGTCAGAAAAAGGGCAAAAAAAACTTTAACATCTGTATCTATAAAGACTGCTAGAAGAAGCACCTGGGCTCCATTTCCCAGTGGAGCAAAACAAAATCAGCAATCTTTTACTTAAATCTCCTATATTAAAGTTACATTTGGAGAAGGTAGAAGGATGGATTGCTAGTTCCTCTGTAAAATACTTAGACCTGCCCTGGGCCTTGTCCTATTGGATAGGGTCGATGATTTGGGGGAGCAGGGTTAGGAAGGGTGTCACTCTAAAAGGCTAAAGCAATCTTAAGTTCATTTTAAAATATATTTTCCTCCAATAACCCTAAAATGCAGAACTATAAAATAAATCCTTACAGTTCAATGAACAATAATTTATCAGTTCCGTGGCACTATTCAGCAATCTTAAAAACAAACAGTTTCTGGAATCTAATAATAGTTATGTTTATTCTTGTAATAGCAGAACAGTAGACAAACTATAAAAAGATTAACCTTTGCATCCATAAAACAAAATAATTCCTTTTCTCCAGTGAACATCTGTTTATTTTCTGATATAGCAAAAGCACATGTACTCCAAGTCTAAGCAAGGCAATTAATTTGGATTCTACCATCATCGCAGTCACAGAATCACTTTTATTATTTTTTACAGTGAGAGGACACTGAGAGCACAGATCCTGCTGTGCAGAGCCATCACACTCCTTCATGAGAGCAACATGGTAAGAATTAAAAATCTAAGCAACTGCAAATAGTTATTCCAATAAAGAAATTACAAAAAGCTACAACAGTTACTGAGCTAGACCCATTTCATTTGTTCATTTTTGCAATATGTTATTTAAAAATAAATACAAGATACATTATTTTTTAGAAGACCCCACCCCTTCGGCTTCCTGATGCTTTGACTTGCAAAACACTTGTCAGGAGCAAAAGTTTTAAGTCTTTGAGGATCAGTTCGGGGATGAAAACATAATAGGATTCCTCAGCACCCCCGAGTAATGTCCGTGCCTGAGATTAGGCTGATTCCAACCCCTGTCATCTATGTTGGCTAGCACCTGTCCTTCAGGACCCACCTGGGGGTTCCTTGCACCATAGCCTGTGCCTAGGCATAGGAATAAGACTCAGTGTCAAAGTAGTGCTCCAGCTGATCACTGAGGGCATCAAAGGTGGGCCGCTCATCTGCCTTTGCGTTCCAGCACCACAGCATCATCTTGTAGAGTGGCACTGGGCAGGTCTCTGGCTGAGGTAGCCTATACCCATCATCCAGCAACTGGATCACTTGGTGTCCTGGCATACCTGCAAATAAAAATGAGTTAATTGAACTACTAAGGGTCTACTCAGTTACGCCACACATCTCTGTCTCTTCTTCATAGAATCACTGTAGAATGGTTTGGATTGGAAGGGACTTTAAAGGCCTTGTTCCAACCACCCTGTCGCAGACAGGGACGCCTTCCACTAGACCAGGTAGCTCACAGCCCCTTCCAGCCTGGCCTTGAAGGGTTTCAGAGATGGGGCCTCATCTCTTATTACCAGCAGTTAAAAACCACCTCCAATGCTTCCCAACCACCTCACCCTGACTGTACCTTGATTGCAAATGTGTTTGTCTGGGTGTGAGGCTTTTATTCCACCGCATGGGTTTGCCAAAAATTTTATATCTGTTTTGCTTAAACTGTTCCTAAATCCCTCTAGTCTCAGTGACTCCAAAATCTCTCAAGAAAACTTGTCCTGTTACTAAGTTTTCCTCACATTTAGAAACCTTCTCCTAAAGTCAATCCTAAATTTCCTCAAGGGCAGCTGTGTGATGGCATCCTCCCTGTTCTGTCACCACCAGTCATGGACAAGAAACCATTCCCCTACCTTTGCTATACCTTTATATACTGAGACTATTATCCCATTCACTTTCAATTTTTTACTCTTTAAATTAAATCTCAAGTTGTGTAATCTTAACTTTTTTTCTCTTTATCTCTGAATGTTGTTTCCTCTGCACATTAGCCACTGCCACCACAAACCAAAACATAACCTTTTCTCCTAGCTGATTACTGAGAAGAAACTCCTGAAAGTAATACCAAATAAGCAAATAGCTATGGTAAAAGGACATTTTCTACTGTCAAGATACAGGTAAACTATGCCTTTTTAAAGGGATAATGCTGAACATATTTACAGACAATACCCAGAACCATGGTGCTATATGTTGTTTATACTAAAATCTTTCACTTTTGTGTGTGTGCATATGCACACACTTATAGTTTATATAAGACCTCAGGATATTTTGCTTTACTTTTTCTTTTTTCTGTTCTTCAGAACAATTTCACAGGAGGTGAGGGTGGGAATCAAAAAACAAGAACAATTTTTCCTTTTACATGAAATACCAGTTTGGCACCCTGTGACATGTAGTTTATGCAAATGCACCACCCTCAGACCTGTACAGATGCAACATAACTTTTTTTTTTTGCTTTAGTCCTTCCCTTGTGTTCTCCTCACCAGCAAAAAATGAGTCACAGTCAATCATTTCACTGATGTTATCAGAGCCACAGTTCCTTGAGCATTTCTCACAGTACTAGGAACAATAGCTGCTCTCAGACCATTATATCTACTATTGTGGTTGGTGACATTTTAATTAATTAATTAGTTAATTAATTATTGTGATTCTTCTCTTTATGAAGACTTTTCACTGCAATGGTAAAATTTGAGGGAAGGTGGTAAAAACACCTTGATTTATTTCTCAGACACCTTCTTCCTGAAGTCCCTGTCCCACGCTTCATATATAGCCTATTCTTCCATGAGATATTATCACAAAAAATAAAATTAAAAAGGATAGTATGGGGAATAAAAAAAGCCTTCCATCTTTTTTTCCCTTTTTCTGTATTCCAAGAATTGGCATTTTTGATCTGATCCTGGAGGAAAATAGCCATCTGGCTTAAGTGCCTGTGCAGTGCAGGTTGACTACAGCAAGAGGAAGCTTAAATGTATGCTAATCACAGCCTTTGGAAAGCTTCCAGGGAGACTGGGGAAGCCAGAAGGTCTGACCCAATAAATTAACCTCATCTGAATAGCCTTCTTTCTCTAGTTACATTTTTAATCCTCTAACATGCCTATAGTATGGGAATTCAACCTTTTGTGTGTGTGTCATTCTGAAAGCAAGAAAAAAATTAGACGTCACTCTTCTGGTGAAAGGACTTACCAGCGTAAGGCGTCTTCCCATAGGTGATTATTTCAAACAGAAGTATTCCAAATGACCAGACATCTGATTTAATGCTGAATCTGTTGTAGCGGATTGCCTCCGGGGCTGTCCATTTTACTGGGAGTTTTGTTTCAGTCCTAGCTTCATATACATTTTCATTTTCTACCTGTCATGGATAAAATGAAGAAAGCCTACTTTCAGATCTGCTTCACCAAAGCACTTAAGCACCTGACTAAACTCAGCATGTGCTTAATCTTATCATCTTTTAGCCAATAACTTGTTTTTCATGGCATTAAAATACACATTTTTTGAAGTCTATAATTGAATTTGGTTTTGCCTTTGAGAGATGCAGAGGCTTCATCAGTGGCTTTTCTAAAACATTTATCATTTCAAGCAAGCACACAGTGTTGGAGTGGCTCCTGATTAATTATGACTTGCTACTGTGAATTCTGGACCTGGCATGCAACATTTCAAAAGTCTGTCAGGAGTGGCAGTGTAAGCATCCTACTGACACTATAGACCAAATGGCTTCACGTCTGGTCTTCAGTAAACAGAAGAGGCAAGAGCAAGAGCTAATGAGTTTCAGAACCTTTCTTCTGTGATTTATTGTGGTGTTGAAGGGCCATTGACTTTGACAACAATCACTTAAGCAGGTTTTTGGGACCAAAGAATAAATTCTGACTGATTCAAATTAACATAGTAGCTTACAGTGAGTCAAATTAATGAATGTAAAGTGAAGATGAAAGACACATAGAAAAACTGTTGGCTTGCAAATTTGTAGAATCGTGTCCTTAAAGGCTTATTGTGAGACACCTAAATTTTGTGAAAATTTATTCTTTCTTTAATTCCTACATGTAATTTAGTGTACGAAAGATACATCCAAGCCTTGGTCAAGTTTTTTTTTTTTGCAAATCCAGGCAGACGTGTACCCTGTTTTAATATAAAATGTATATCTCCCATCTTCAATGCCCTACAGTTTCAAAAACAGTGGTTGTTAGGGATTTGAATCTATATAATAATACAGTATTTTGACCATAACACTCATCTCTAGAAGCAACATATTATTTTATTAAACTAATCAATGCATACAGAAATACTGATTTAATTTCTCACACCTAATCCTTTTTGATCTTTGCATGTGACCATGTTAGTGTTTTGGCTTAGGAGAGAAAATATTCCTAAAAAAGTTTGTCAAAATTACTCTATGACTGAGTAAAGAATAGTTTTAACAAGAAATGTCAACAGCTGTAAATTACTACCCTCTCTAGTGAGGACGGAGGAGAAATATTCTCTGTGAGTATTGTTCATTTAAAATATTTTTTTTCATGTTAAAAAATGTGCAATCTGAACTTATTCATATCCAGAAGGATCAAAATTAAGCAAAAAGCACTTTCAAAGTCCCTTGATGCCACTGTCAAGCCATTATTCTATACTTCAGTATGTAATAAATTTAATTCTGTTATGAACTTCAATTTCTGCTGCTTGAATGGAAAAAAAACAAATGAGGAGCAGAGGACTTTTTTCTGTTTTTCATTCTCAGTGCAAAAACATAAATAAATTTTTAAAAAAAACAGACAAAGACCTCAGAAATTATGGATTTCATACTGAAATCCATAAAATATAGCAAATCAAACCTTTCCAACTCTGAACAAATCATTTTCAGATGTAGGAAATCTCATTTCTAAATCACAACTGTTTCCCAGGGAGATATTGGTCAGTAATACTTGTCATTCCCTGCCCTTAAGGGCTAGAGAAAAAAAAAAACACAAAAAAAAGATGCAGTGGCAAAGAACTTGAAGCTGCATCACATTTAAAGCTCTGAGAGCTCACTTTATGAACTTTGCTGTTAGTTGTGGAGAGGAATAAGGTCCTTTTATGATTACTACCTGCACTTGTAAGCATCATGGAGGCAGTGGGGAAGTGAATGAGAGAATAGCTGCCAATACATTTTTATATGGCTTCCCTTACAGGCTCAAGAATATAATTTTTCCATCATTCCTGTGATTTCTCTACATGTGGCAGACTCTAGCATTGTGGATAAAGGTTGTCCAGAAAAGGGTAGTGCTTGCTAAGCTCTTTCCCTGGTGACTGGATGGGAAGCAAACTCCAGTATGCCTACTTCAGACTGACAAAAATGCACAGGCCAATTTCTAACCTTGCATGGGATAATGCTGATAGAGGATACAAGTGAACACATTAGTGGTCCTTTTCTCCCTGGGCTTGCCTTTGCCTGAACCCAGCAATTCAGAGGCTACAGTTCATCCTTCAGTTGGCCTCTTCCATCTTGTTCTCCAGAGTCAAAAGCAGAGGCAATTGACCCTCACACAACCTACCTTAAAAACTCTTGCAAGTCCAAAGTCTGCCACTTTGTAAACATTGTGTTCACCAACAAGAACATTCCTGGCTGCCAGATCTCGATGGATATAATTCTGAGATTCGAGGTATGCCATCCCAGAAGCCACCTGGGTAGCCATGTCTACTTGATGTCTCAGGAAGATTTGAGAACCTCCATCTTCTGTTTAGAAAGAAGAGGACAAGAGCAACATAATATGCACAGCTTTCAGATATAAATAACTGAAAATCTGGCTGGTTCAAATAGCCAACACAAATGAACAAAACCATGCAATACAATAAAGTAATATCCCAACCAAATGACAGAGGTTAGCAAATGACACTGTTTCACAATAATTGGGTAACAGTGCCTGTCCCATCTCCTATAAAAGAGTAGATACTAAATGTTAAAGTTGATTTAGGCCTGGAAGGAGGTGCTGACATAGTCCAAAGTGAAAGCTGCTTATCTACTGATAGTAACATAATACGCCCCTTTCTGACAGGTGCATAAAACTGTTCCAAACTGTAAGAAGGAGTTAATGTCAGTACCCACTGGCTGTAGCCAAAGCCAACTAAAAATGAAAAAGCACAAAACTATCCTTGTTCCCTGTTCTCCAATTAGCCTTACTAGGAAATATACCATCTGCTGTCAAGTCTAACTCTCATTTTCACTTTCCAGTCCACTTGACTGCTTCACACTGTTATCTCTGTTGTTGCTACTCAACAGTAAGACTCCTTGAGTTGCTTTCAAGCTGCCTGCATCTCTAGTAGGACTTTCTAAAACAGCATGTCATTCCCACCACTTTAAAATCAGCAAATTCCAGAAATTGAGATTTGGCAGTCAAAGATTACTTGTTCAAAAAAAGCAGTAGAAGAACTTTAAACAGAGCAACTTGGCTCCACAAATGAAGGAAAGAGTCTTGGGCCATGAAAATCTGCAGCCAAAAATTGTAAGAGAGGTAATGAAAAATAAATCATCGGGGTATACCAAATTAGAAGAGAAATTCAGGGCCTCTGTGGCATTTTGGGGACAGCTGACGTCCTTCCTCATAGCAAAGAATTTATATCCTAAAGTAATCCAGGTAAATCGTATCCGTGTTACATTCAAGCACCACCATCACCCAATCCCAAATGGTGCAGCACTGAAGTGTGAGTGCCTACTACTGTGGCCTCTAACACTCAAAGTTTCAAGTTTCTGTTTCAGAATCTTAATAATATCAAAAAGCTGAATGCTTGCAGCTGGGCTTATTGGTAGTTTTGCTTTCTGGTCAGGTTGATGTGCTGTCTCTGTGGTAGAGAAATAAAACATTTGTAGCTGGCAGTTTTCTATTGTTTATTTTAATTAATTTGTAGTTACAGTGTATCTTCGATTGTTTAGCATAGCCTTATCCAGTTATGGCTTTTTACATGACGTAACCTCGCAATCCCACTTTATGAAGTGTGAAATTCCATTGTTTATTAATCTGTTCTGCAATCTCCAGACCTTGAATTTCCTGCTCATCTGGATGTTGTGAGATGAATTAAAAAAAAAAATAATTAAATTTGTCCTGTATGTGTATTAGCCTACTTCCTTTTTGAGTCTAAATTCCAGCACAAGATTATTTACTTGTATTGTTCTATTGTTGTTCTATTATTATTCACTTCTGTTACTGACTCAGAACATCTTTTCCTCTCCTATACATATGTTTCATAGTTGCATTGACCCTTAAAAGAGAGAGGGAGAAAAATTGGACTATGTGAAAATCTAGTCAGGCCACAGAATACTGTAGCACTGAAGTTTTGCAGTTCTGATAACTGGCAGGCATCAATATTTATTAGTCATCTTGCTAGACAAAGATATAAATCCACAAATGACACTCATGTTGTATTTAATCAAAGAATACCTAAATATGTACAGGTACCTTTCATAAGTAACTGGGTTTTAGAAGCTAGTTTATGTGAGTCAGCTTTAAAAGGGCCCTTTCACACAACTTCTTCATCTGCCCAGGTTCTGAACTACCTACTGCTGAGAGCAGACAAAAGTGCAGACGAAACCTGAGCACACTGGTCCAGGATAGCCTGACACAATCTTGTTCCAACAAGTAGAACACGGCAATGTCACGGTCAAAAAGGGATGACTCACAAGCCTTGTGTTTAATGAGCTGCTTCAGTGGAGAATAGGGGTTAGAGCTGGTAAACCCTCTCTGTCTTATTCCCAGCAGGACACTCAGGTGCACTGTGTTAAAGGAGAAATACGAGATCCACCTCCAGCCATGGAGTTGCAGCTCAGACTGTTTCTTCCATTGGGGCCTGTCTGGTGTACCAGACTGGACTGACCTACTGTCTTTAGCCTCTGAGCTGAGGAAGAGGCCACTGTTGCCCTGGCTGCTGCAGTATTTCTTGGATGATTTATCTCTGTAAGCTAGTTCTGCACTGCAGCTGTTCAGAGCTAAAGACAGGAAAGCTTTAAGGAAGAGCCTCAGCTGATCAGGAGCTGCAAACTGTACACAAAGATAGAGGATGAAAGCCCATGTCTCTTTGGGATCTGAAGTGTAAATCATGTATGGCTGTCTCATAAAGATTTCTGACTACATCTCCAAAACTCCATACAAGTTCAAGAACAGCACTGAATTAGAAGAACTACAGAAGTTTCCAGACCAGAACCACCTCCCATTTGGTTGGTTCAGAGCACTTCAGAATAGTTCAAAGTTGCATCCACATGGCTATACATGTGCTTTCATTTGTTTTAAAGTGTTCTAAGAGAGAAAAAACAATAAAAAAAACACAATAAGAAAGTTTAATATAAATTCATAGAATAGTTTGGGTTGGAAGGGACCTTAAAGATCATCTAGTTCCAACCCCTCTGCCATGGGCAGGGATGCCACTCACTAGATCAGGTTGCTCAGGGCCCCATCCAACATGGCCTTGAACAATTCCAGGGATGGGACATCCACAACTTCTCTGGGCAACCTGTCCCAGTGCCTCACCACCCTTATAGTGAAGAATTTCTAAGAACTATCGAATCTAAATATAGCCTTTTTCAGTTTGAAGCCTTTCATCCTTGCCCTTGTAGAAAGTCCCTCTCCAGCTCTCTTGTAGGCCCCCTTTAGGTACTGGAAGGCTGCTCTAAGTTTTATATATATTTGTATATGTTCATATAACTTCAACACTCAAAATCAGGCACTACTGGGGAATTTATAAAATCTTCCCATGGACCAATAAAGAAAATGTAGCAACTCCATGTCCTTTTTTGCTAATATTTTTTGACAAAACTATTGCCCTTACACGAAAAATTCATTAGAGAAGATATTAAAGAACTCTTGTGGTCTGCACCCTGTTCTAACCAATCAATCACAATATTTCAAAAAGAAAAGACAGGAAAATATTCTTATTGAGAGATATGTGAAAATAAAAAAAGAATGAAAAATAAAGCAGCACTTTCTCCAGTGAGGGCATTGCCACCATAATAATTCACCGAACTTCAAAACTATGTCCCTGCCAGAAGAAGCCCCAGGTCTATCAGATTTGATAAGAGCACTCATACATTTATGACAATTTCATTCACATTCAATAAGAAAGAAACGTTCTCAGTTGCATTTTCCTCATAGGGGTGGCAGCTCAATAACTCTGTATAGCAGTGTTCGTCAAGAACTATCCCAAAGCACATTTGCAGAGTGCACAGGGAATTCATACGCCCATCATTATTAAGTAGCTGTCATTATGGTGGAATGTGATAGTAACTGTGAATAAAATATTAGGGATTTTTAAAGCTGGGTAGGCATACCATGCACTTCTAGGAGGGGAAACTTAACCAGAGAATATCTGGACTTTTCTCTGCTCTAGTTTGCCATATTTACCCATAGTGCACACAGAGACAGAAGCCTTCTGGAAATATTTTCCCATTCCCTGCCGTGGCTGAGTCTCAAGAAAACTTATCAGGAACTGTCCACTCTCCACCGGCTGTTACAGCTCACTTCCAGTCATGGAGATCTATGCAAGTTTCAAATCTCTTTCCGTATTACTCTCACCGATAGCAACGACTTTTCTCTGAACAATACCTATCAAAGCACCTGGATCTCTTTCTCCACCTCTTAGTTCTCTGTACCTCTCTGTGCACAGGTCATCAGAGGACAGATACCACTATGCTGGGTTTCAACTGGGCATTTTTATGATTATCTTGATGGCTGCCTGGAAATCAACTGACTTTCCACAGTCTCTGATGCAGGGCTATGGGAGTGAGCCCTCTGGCAAGGAGCAGGCTGCATACATGCACAGCCCACAGCAAGGGCAGCTGCTGTGCATATGTTGGCAACTGATCCACACACAGGCTGATGTGCACTGGACATGTTGCACTCTGTGCACAAACAGGCCAGTTTTCAGCTCTACAATAGCTATGGCTCATCCTGGATTTCTCAGAGCTATTTCTCCAGTGCAATAAGTGTTTTCATTCACAGCAATCATTTCCTGATGTGCCAGGCTCTTTCAATCAGGTAAGCAGCAATCTGCACACAAAGGCACCAAAGACGAGAACTGAAAGGAAATGTGTGCCTTGGTATTTCTAGCCAACAAATGCCTACAAAACTGTAGGTGATTTGGCCCAAGCTCATGGCAGACCCTCTCTACACAGTTCCTGGTGAGGTTGGCCCTCTATCAGAGATTTCTTTAGCTTTAATTGTCTGTGGGTTGAGCCTCATTAAAAAATGGTTCTTCAGAGAAGATGGGGGAAGGCATGTGTCATGGTAAATACTGTCTGTGGTACTTCACAGGACTTTGCTTTATGGGCTGGAAACAGAGAAGAAATTAAGCATGACAATCACAGCAAACATTTTGTCTTCAAGAGATCATTACAGCTTTAGAGACATTTAGCATCTCACAGACATCTGCTAAACTGAAAATGGGTAACACCACTAGAATCAAGCATTTCTCAATAACAGGAGTGAACGTAAAGTGCAATCATTATGCTAGTCTGTTCCAGGCTGCACAGTTTTATTTTTAATTACTATTTGCCTTCAAAAGTGCACTTTGAAGTGCTGCTGAGATAAAAGCCCTGATGCGATAGGCAAGGGACAAATTCATAGTGAAAAGCTATTCCTGACTAGTAATAGTTTTCAAAGCTGTTAAGTACATTTTGTGGAAGTGCCTCTATTTCATGTCAAATATGATGACCTATCCTTCTGGATGCATGTATTTTTATTCCATTAGTGTATGGTCGCATCTACTCATAGAACTGGTTGAAAAAATATAGGTCATTATAAGGCAAGAATCAAACTGTGAATGTGATTCTTTCCTACTTCTCAAATATTTTGGCATGTCAAAAAATCGCAAACCTTTTTTTCTGCTTTTCTCATCCCCATATGTGACAAATAATGCAGCTTTTATATTAAACCAGGGTGTTGTATTTCTATGTTAGTGTATTTACTAAACTGATGGCTGTGGCACAAGTAAATTAATTTTAGAGTCATTTGCTTACTTTGAAGGTATTCTAGAAGACTTCCAAATCTCATCAGCTCAGTAATAATGTAAATTGGGTCCTCCAAAGTACAGACAGCATAAAGCTGTATAAGCTTTGGATGTCTCAAGTTCTTCATTATTTGTGCTTCCCTCAGAAAGTCTTTTGGATCCATTGAACCTGAAACAACAGCATATAACAAAACATAAGCTGAGGTTATTAAAGGCCTTCCTACCAGTCTGGCAGTCTTAAGGGAATAACTGAGATTGTTTTCTGTCTTGGAAAGTACATTAACATCTCAAATCTTCACAGTTCCTACAGAAAACAGACAGTGCAGCTCAACCAAATGGTTAATGAGTGAAACATGCCAGTTGCACAGGGACAGAGAACATATGCGTTCCAGCCACCAGAAACATAAAGGCTAAAATCAACCAACCCCAGGCCTCCCCGAAACAGGAAAGAAAAGTGAGACTAGAATGTTAGAAGATACAATTTAAGCAAACAACTTGTTAATGAAAGGACCAGAAGCTGAGGTGAATATCTAGGTAATGAACATGAAATTTCTGAGAGAAAACTAGCACTGTGATAAGACATTCTTGCACTGTATTTTCAGCTTCACCAACCAAAGCCTGAAAGCACTGGAATCACTTTAGCATATGCAGAGTAGGTGTGTGCATTTTATATATATAAAACCAAATAACTATTTATAATGTTCATGTAATAACAACCTTATTGAAAATACCAATGTATGTACAGATGTAGCATTAATATTAAAAACCCTTAAATATTGAAGTGTTGTAACAGCAAATTATGCCTTTTAAGCATTACATAAGGTCATAACATTTCTAGTTCTATTCATATACACAGTGAGCTAATGCATAAACTACGTCAAAGAAACAATCAGAAATGGCACAGGAAGCTTAAGTCATGGCAAATTTAGGATTAAAGCTCATATGTCCTGAATAGGCGATTGATTAGAAAAACATGCACAAATAAAGAAACAAAGCTCTCTCTATGAATGATTCAGTAGCGATCAGATATTCTCAGATGTTTGAGGAAGTTGGTAAATAGTATCTACTTCAAAATGCTTGTAGAAACAAATATGAAATTATTCAACTACTCAAATGTCTCTTTCCTCCCAAATCAAAATACTTTAATTAAGAAAATATTACAGTAAGGATTGGGGAGGAAAAATATCTAAGTTATTCTGCTCAATGTCATATTTAAAAAACCTCTTCTTTCAGTGAAAGCAAACTGAGTCATTTGAGAAGCCAAGGCTGCAAGAACAAGTGTCTTTATGGGTTTTTTTAATGTTAGGCAACCAACAAGCTTCATTTGGAAGTTTGATACTGATCCAAATACGTATGTTTCAATTAAGTGAAATTCTGGGAGAATGTTAAATGGCTGAGCAATAAAACTCCAACAAAAAATCTGTTCTACAAAATGAACTGGCAAGCCCCAGACCTACCTTGAGTGCCACTTCCTGAAAAATGCTCCAGCCTATTTCCAAAACCATATTAATGATGTGTGATTTCATATACTTGCATCAATGAAAGAGGAATGACTCAGAATACTTCTGACATAGACTTTTTGAGAAAAGAGCCACTTGATATTACAACTTGGGACAGCAAAGATTACTTCAAGGGACAGGTGATCCTCTCCTCCATGTCTTCATGCTTCCCTGGGCAATCCCATAGAGTCCAATCTGGTAATACTTTATAGGATGTCATTAGGAGGGATGGTGAAAGTTAATGGATTTCATTGCCATCAATAAATGGAGAACAGCCAAAAAGACGTCTCCTCAACAGGTACAGGCTATACTCATTTCCTTTTGTCACTGTCAGAGGAAAAGGGGGGCCTGCATGAAAAGTAAATGATCATACTTGGTCTGGATAAAGAAAAAATTATGACAGTCAGAGAGGAAAACCCAAATATCTGCAATGTTTACTCTATGTCCTTTTCCTATTTAGAGTAGCACAATCTTTATGGATTTATTTGAACTTTCCACCAATTCTAGATTAAAAAAAAAAGAATTGTCTACGGTTATCCTTATAGGGTTAGAATCACTTTTATACTTACTTAAAACTGTGGCGCATTTGCTTGCTCTTTTCAAGATTCATAGAAATCAACCTAAAATCTACACAGAAGCTGCATGGTGTGAAGCATTCTGCCTCCAAAAGCAAATGCATAAGCATAACTAATGATTTAACATCAGTGTCAATATTTGACAAGTCAGTCCTAAAAAGGATAAAGTATTTGCTCACTTAGGGTCTACAAAATCATGGACCCTCTATGGATCCTTATACAGGATTTCTTCACACCATAGAATATGACAGTGTGATTTGTTCCCATCATCAAAGTTTGCCTACAAGGAATTTCTCAGTTTAATCATGTTGTAAACTTCTTCCAACAAAGAGAAACCAAACAACATGTTTTTCATATATGACAGCTTTCAACAAATTGACCAGGAGGGAAGTATTCTATTAGTTGAATAGCTGCAAATCCTTCTTTACACTGTAAAAGATAACAATAATAATAATGACAATGATAACTAGTGACAAAGATCAATAAGTATTTCCTATATATTTTAAGGAGCATATGTAACCCTCAGTTTTAGTTAGTGTATATTTTTAAATAGTACAAGAGGCAGACAGTGCCCTGTAGATCTTACATTGTAATTAATGAGAGGATTGTATGCTAATTGAAAAAAAATTAAAGGTGTCTTTATGAGTTTTGCCTCAGATTAGGTTTTAGCAACTGGATAAGCAAAGTAAAAACTGCTTCTGAAAGCAAGCAAATGTGTGTTACAAATGAGTTGGATAAAGCTTGTCACAATAGTGGCAAAGAAGTTACAATACATAATTTGAGGAAGGAAATACATGCTACATGGAGTTTCAAATCACTGAGGGTATTTTAGCTTGCAGTTGAATATGTGTGTTTTTAATGAAGTATACATTTTCAGCTGTAAGTATTAAACGCAGTATGAACAGCAGGTTACTGTAAGTAGAAACCATTTGATCATAAGACAATTAGTTAACAGAAACCTTTACTGGAACAACTAAAGGCTTCTTTTGTGCAAGACACCAGTTTGGAAGTAGGTTTATCAATACCTGAAGAAAATATTGCTTTGATAATTTGTTTTTTTTGAATGAAAAATGCTTTTTCACATGTCAAAGTCATTCTTAAGACAAAATATTGGAATCTATTGGAATCTACTTCTTTGATGTGTTCTATGATGACATGCTGCTTTGACAGAAATCACCTCTAATTTAACCTTACTTAAAACAGGTATATCAGTTCTGATTACCTTCCTTTTGAAAATATTTTGTTCTAGACTTGAAGAAGCTTCACATTATAAGATAAATAATAATAACCTGAGACTGAGTTATACAGAAATGACAGTTATTTTCCAGTCTCCACTGACGTAAACATAAGTGGCCCTTATATATTGGATAAGCCCCTCATAAGACACTTCATTTGCAACTTTCAATAAACTTTCCCAAATTACCTCAAAGTAACCTTGAACTTCAGAGGAACCAAGTTTTCTGTATAAGGTTATACAAAATGAACCTACAGGGAGACTACGTTAGGCATATAACTCTCATCTTCTGAAGAAGTTTATGAGTAATAAAGAAATAACATTAAAAAGAACAAGTATTTGGCAACACAAAAGACTTAAAAATCCTATTCACATTAACAGGTGAGAGATATGAGTATCTGAAGTTCTTAAGCAGCTTTGTCACCATACAAAAGTAAACTTACAAGTTAGAGTAAGGTCATATACTGAATTAAATGGAACAAAAGAATTTCTTTTTTTTTAGGGAAATTGGGGGACTCTCCTGAGTGCGAAGCTTTTTCCCATGCATATGCACTAAAGAGAAGATATACTGAAGAACTGAAAATATTATTAAAAACTCTGCTGTCTGCAACTCAGACACTGTTTTGGGAAAGTTTTCTGAAAAATAAAAATCATGCTTGGGCAGCTTCCATGCAGAGAGAAGCTTGGGAGATGCTTTACAACATGATAATGACAAATGTATCTGTCAACTTGAACAGGCATAAGGAACTTTATCAGATACAATTAATTGGTGATGATAGATGTCTGCTTCACATGCTGACAGTTGGAGAAGCAAGCTAGCCCAGACAATAGGTTCTAGGAAATCCATCACTCTTAGCATCAGATGAAGTGCAAATCCCTGCTGCAATGATTTCCACTTAAACAGAAAAAAAACAATATCTCAGTGAGGAAATAAAAACAGAAATGTAAAATGACATGTTCAGGGATCTGCATCAGGACAGTGCTGTGCAGAGCCAAGAACAGAAATAACAACTGCTGGCTTCTAGACTATTTTCCTATCTACTGATCCCTACACCTCTTCGATAACTGTGGGTCAACTCAAAAGTCAGAGACGTTCCTTAAGGCAAAGACGTTCTTATGTTTTGCTTTTTCATTCACACAGCCATCACTACAGTTTTGGCTGCTAAAATGTCACAGCTGCCTCCAAAGAAGAGTCAAATACCAGTGAACAAATAAAAGAATTATCTGAATGAAGGCATCACATTACTACTGCTTTTTGTTTATAGTCACAATGGTCAACAAATTGCAATAAAAATAAGGAGAGGCAATGGGCAATACATGGGCTGAATGTATTTGAGAGCAAAGGGTCTAATGATCATTGGGAATTTCAGTTGTTATAATTGTGCTGAAGGGATAAGGGGTGGATTGTGTGTAAATTGTTCATTTTTCTTTGGTGTTATGATTACAGTATTTTGATTTTGATGTGGACAACTCTTTTTCTTGATGTGAGTGAAGTTTATGAAGTTTGTGTGAAGAATGTGGACTTGAATAATAATTCTTAAATATGTGATACACAGAGCTGAGGTGTAAAATGCATTGGGTTTATGCGGCAAAGTTTGGTTGCTGGGGGCTACAAGGGTGGCTTCTATGAGAAACTGCTAGAAACTTCCCTCATGTAAACAGAGCCAATTCTAGTTGGCTTATAAATGGATCTGCTTCTGGCCAAGGCCAAACTCAACAGCGATGGTGGTAGTGTCTCTGAGATAACAGATTTAAGGAGGAAAAGAAAACTTATGCAACACCTGTAACAGCCATAGAAGAGAGGAGTGGGGGATATGTGACCCACATCAGAACAGTCTGTTCCTGAAGGACTGCACCCTGTGGAAGGGACCCACACCGAAGCAGTTTGTGAAGAACATGGGTAAGACTCAAACTGGAGAACTCTCTCCTTTGGGAGGTTCCCCATGCTGGAGCAGGGGAAGAGTGTGAGGATCCCTTTTCCTAAGGAGGAAGGAGCATCAGAGGCAAAGTGTGGTGTACTGACCACAACTCCCATTCCCTGCCCCCTTACACCACTGCAAGGGAGAAGGTAGAGAATTCAGGAGTGAAGTTAAGCCTGGGAAGAAAGAGGGGTAGAGGGAAGGTGTTTTGAGATTTTCGGCTTCCTGGCACCTAGACATCACAACCCATGGAAAGAAATGTGCTTTTATCATATGCCATTTTCTCATTGTAATGTGCATTTTTCATCTATCATATGATTTATTTGATATGTGAGTGCTTATTTCCTTCTGCTAATTATTAAAAAAGCTGATATATCTAAGCTGTTAGATGCCTAAAATTAAGAGAAATGTAGCTAGTATGCTGCACATCAGTATTTCTGAAATAAACAGTTGTGAAATTTCCAGCCTGTGTGTAATATTTGAAAAATTGGCTCTTGCTCCAAATTGGAATAAAAACAGATTTCTTAATACCCTAATTACTCACAAGTCAGGAATCACACATTTGCATCAAAAGAGAACTGGCTCTGGGAAAAACCCATCACTGTCATCTCACCAGAATGCTCGGAGATTAGTTTGTCCTGCAGTTTGGAAGGTCACAGAACCACAGAATTGTTAAGGTTGGAAAAGATCTCTAAGATCACCAAGTTCAACCATTAACCCAGCACTGTTACATTCGCCACTAAATACTGACCGCAAGTGCCACATCCAAGTGCCTTTTGAGCACTTCCAGAAATGGTGATTCCACTGGTTCCCCAGACAGTTTGTTCCAATGCTTGACAACCCCTTCCATGAAGAAATTTTTTCCAATATTCAATCTAAACCCCCCCTGGCACAATTTGAAGCTATTTCCTCTTGTCCTGTCACTTGTTACCTGGGAGAAGAGACCACCCACCTCACTACAGCCTCCTTTCAGGTAGTTGTAGAGAGCAATAAGGTCTTCCCTGAGTCTTCACTTCTCCAGACCAAACAACCCCAGTTCCCTCAGCAGCTCCTCATATGACTTACTCTCTAGACTCTTCCCCAGCTCTGTTGCCCTTCTCTGGACATGCTCTGGCACCTCAATGTCTCTCTTGCAGTGAGTAGCCCAGAACTGAACACAGGATTCAAGGTGCAGCTCACCAGTTCTGAGTACAGGAGAACGACCACTTTCCTACTCCTGCTGGTCTCACTATTTCTGATACAGGGCAGGATGCCATTGTCCTTCTTAGTTTTAAGCCTTTTAGGAGCAATAGCTGGAAATCAGTTTAAGTCCAGAAAAAAATGTTTGAGAAATGAGAATACTATATAAAAAGAAACTGTATTTAGTCTTTCCAAAGACAATTGAGAAATGGTTTAACTCACTCTGTATGTACATTCAAAACATAAAGAAAAACTAATGCATTAAAAGAGGCTTTTATTTTATTACAGGAAGACATAACAAGGGTTAAAGTGAAGACATTAGGTAAATTCAAATGCAAAATTAGTCCCACATTCTTACAGTGCCTTCATCTTGGCACAAGAAGATTTCTAGTTATTATCTAGTCAAGAACAAGGTGTGTTTTGAGCAAATATAAACTCTAATCTCAGCAGAGGAATTATGTGTAATGGTGTATAACAGCAAAGTATTCAAACTATATATATGATCTAGAACACATGTCCACTGCAAAACAATGCTCAACAGAAAAACTCAAACTAAAAGAAATCCTTTCTGCCGTTCAGGCCTATAAATCTATGAGGTACTAATTGCATTATGCTCTTCTATATTGCTCAGCATGTGATTACCCTACTTGATCAACCTCTTCCTGCTTGGCATTGAGAGCATTGTTCAATTTCACAATTTCCCTGGTGGTAAAACCTTTTTAACAGAACCAGCTCTATCTCAGCCCCCTATATCTGCCAGATCACTTTGAGTTTAACACATTTGTCTGTTGTTCTGATTACTTTCTTTTCCAGAAGGTCTGCACTGTAAAGCAGCTTAGTGAAAAGTCTGTAGTTTAAAATCTGCCCCCTCCTGACCCAGTGTAAAGACAACTGATTTAGATCTCTGAGCCAAGAAACAGCAGAGGATCATTTTACAGTGTGTTACACTTGAAGCCTGAAATATTGCCTATATGAATATCAGAAGCTTCAAACATCAACATATAACACAATGTATTTCTTGATTACTCATTAATTAATAGGTTTAAGATGTTTTCCATTCATTTATCTTCTTTATATCATGCTGAATGAAATTACCAGACCTACTCTTTGCTAAAATTTAATGAGCATCAAGATAAGGCTTTATTACTCAGATTAGGGTGGAGGTATTGGGGCTTTTCTTTAATGAGTGAAGTGTTATTCCTCATGAGTAACAATGAGAACAAGCTGTGGAAAAGCTGTGTGCTAACTGATTACAGTAAGGCACTCCAATTGGTGAAAAACATTGGACCAGAAGAGAATAATTCCCTAGAGAAGTATACTACAAGGTTAAATGCTTCCGTTTCAGACTGTTTGAACTGTTTTGTAGAATGAGATAGTTCACAAAGTACAGTGATAAGAGATTCAGTATTAACTATATAATTTATCAAGATGGCTTTGAAAATTTAAGTCTTCATTCTGAGCACTACGTGCAATGCATGATTTCCTTATCACAGTATTAGATCACAAAGTCTCTGCTATCCAAACACTACATCCAGGTAGGGCTTGTGTCTTCCTTAACTGAATATAACCCACCAGGAAATCAATGATATTACTAGTATTGACCTTAACAGGAGTCAGACTAGACTGAAAAAAAAACAGAGATAAAAAAAGTATTGAGTAATTGAGCCCTTTTTCCCAGATGAACTATGATACTACAAAAAGAATCACAGTTAAAGGAGTTTCTTCCGCAATATTATACTAGTCTGTATGTAAAAGTAAGTCTGCAGTGAGTCTTATTCCAGTGAGAAAGAGGTTTCAAGGTGGTTTCTGTGTATACTGGGTTACTAGGGAGATGCATCTATTAACTGACAAAAAGTATTGTCTTTCATAGGAATTACAGAAAGTCTTTAGTCTGAAAGATTTTATATTTTCAGTTAAGCCGAGAGAAAAAAAAAGTGCTTATTTTCTTTCAATTTACAAGTCTCAAAACACAAATAATACCCTGATACAAGAGAGCTTTAAAACATATGCTTCAATTCCTCCTTGTTCAGGAGACCATTCAAGCAGGGCTCAAGCATATTGCTGGTGTTCTGAACGAAAGATCTGAATTTGTTCTGCTTCCTGAACGGTGTTCATTAATGCCCAACACAAAATTTTTCAATTAACCACAACTCATATTGTTATCTCTTTTTAAAAAAACCATGTATATCATCCAGGCTACCTTTCTTATCTATGTGGTTCTTGCCATCTGCTGGCAGATATTTTATGTTGTCAATTTAAAATGCACAAATTACTTGAAGTTAATGAAACATAATTAAGAAAAATTCTAAAAGCTGTATTAGTCACAATCTTGAATTATGTGGAAATTTTGGGTATTAATGTGGTGTATCAGAAACTTTGAGAAATTTTATTCAATCAATATTAAGATTAGAACACTTTTTAAGCACAAACTTATCATAGTACATATTCTATATTACCAAGGAAACAATTATAATATTGCATCTAATCACTAGAAAAATTCTACAGATGACAAACCTGTAGTAAATCGATTACTTCACCTACAGATAAATGCAGCTATTCAAGTCCATACAAGCAACATTGTACAAGAAGAGGTACAACCCTTGCTAGGTTTGTGCTTCTATGTAATATAGATGTTGAATGAGCTCAGCTCATCTAGAAACTGAAAACTGTATAAAATTGTAATTCAAAATACCAGAGAATATCTGGATTTTGAGCTTTACTAATACTCATGTTTAAGTGTGTGCATTTTAAGAGTGATCACATATATGGGCAGTCTCTCTTTTTTCAGTAGAATTTAAAAAGTAAAGGAGCACCCTTGCTAACATTTCACATTATTAGCATTTAACAGTAATTCACATACCTGGTTTTAATGTTTTGATTGCTACAGGGGTCGTATTATTCCACAGACCTTCCCATACCTCACCAAACTGACCAGATCCTAATTTTTTCACCAATTTCAGAGATTGTCTATCTATCTCCCACTGATCCACGGTTTTATATGTCAGATCAAAAGTAGCAGGAATTTGAACCTGTTAAAATAAAGTAAATAATACAATAATTGAGACTTTTAATATTTTTTCAAGAATATATACAAATCATTGTTAACTATTTTGGAACAGATATAGTTTCCTTAGAGTACACACACATATGATAAAGTGAGCCGAGAATATAAAATACAACCCACATATTGGGTACTTTCTTTAGAAATAAGAAATATTACAAAGCAAATATCTTGCTATTAAAAGTAAAAATTAGAAATCATCCCTCTAGCAAGCTTTTTGAACAGTGACGTATTGCTTGCCTGAACCTTGTGGTTTTGTCTCAGTAATTACTTATGGACAGCTAGAGTTATGAAGTTGGAAATTTCATCTCCATATATATTTATAAAAAAGCATTCATAAATCACAATTTGGCATGTTTTCTCCCCCAGCCACTTGATGATTTGTTCCAAATGGCATGGTCTTTTATTAACTTGTCAGCCTCAGGAACAAAACTGTTACACTACCCAGAACTTCCTAAAAACAAGCAGATCATCAACATTTTGAAATTGTAGAAGTGGACATGGGGTCAACACCTTCTAACAGATAGTTGATGAGTTAGCTTACAATAAATATTTTGCACAGCGTAGCATCCATTCTTACCTTTAGGCATGGCTTTCTCAGTAACACGCAAAGGCCGTCACTGTTCCTGCTATAATAGTCAACCAAGTCATTCAGAGTTTTGAAAGTTTTCCTTCTGCTTAGAAAAAATCCTCCTTCATCCAGCTTTCTGATCCTGTAGTGCTTCACAGATGCACCATCAAAAACTGAAAAGATTCAAATATATTAAGTTTCCAGAATTATTACAGTGGTACAATACCATTTATGACCAAACCATTATAAGGTTCCTAAATATACTTATGAGGATGTTAAAATAAATTATTTTAGTTTCAAATATGACAACTGTAAAGAGCCACTTTCAAACCAAACTCTTCAGATAGCTTAATACTATCTACATCTATCAGTCTTCAGCCATTCAGGTTTGGAGATTCTTGCTTGCACCATAACAATTGGTGTAGAAGTACAAGAACACATCTTCTGTGAGACAGCTCATGTTTTCCATCTTTGAAGACACCCCAGTCAGAAGCATCTTATTCACAGTAATCATTTAATCAGTTTTTAATATTTCCTTTATCAGGGTCAGCTTTCCAAACAGCAGCTGCTGGGCTGTTAGGCATTTCAGAGGAAACAGATATATCCTTCACAAGGACAAAATTCCGTGAAAAGCACTCACATCTTCCATAGGTTTTTTTAGTTTTGTGCGTGTTTGTCATATGTAAAAATCAGACAAATAATGCTCTGTTTCAGATAGTAGATTAACAACTTTCCATTGAAATGTGTTTTATTCTAATATACTGTTTCTTAATCAACAGGATTTTGCTCTCCTCACCTCCTGTAGGATTTTTACCTGTATATCATAACTCTGTGACTATCAGAGCATTCTTTAGATATGTCAGAAAGAAGGCTGGGCTGCAGCCCAGATCAGAGAGGGACAAAAAATGCAGTCACTCATCTACTAGGCTATTTAAGGAATATTAGGCTCAGAATTGCCATTTCTGGTATCTCCATTATACACAGTTTGGAGCAGTGATCTCCAAAGCAGGGTGCATGCAACCCAGGGAGTGCACAAGACAATCCATTGTGGCATGAGAAAAAATGTGGCTTTGTACCACTAATAAATAAAATAAATATTTTTATAATACTCTTTATTTAATCTTTATCTCATCCTTTTTAATTTTGCTTTTGTATCTTCTATAACATACACTATCTATCAGTACAGTAGTACATGTATATTATTTACAAAGAAGAAATAAAGATATGTCTAGGGTGAATGCTCAAGAATCTTTCTTTGTGGTAGCAGTACACAAGCAAAAAAAGCTTGGAGACCACTAGCTTAGCGATGTCATTTATAAAGGAATATCAGTAGTAGGAATGGTGGGCTCAGAATCATCAGAGAGGGCAGTTCAGAAGAGCTGAAAAGGTATTTAGTTGCTTACATGGGTGTCATTTTGCAAAACACCATCACTGAGATATCACGGTCCATTTTCAATGGGCAATTGAGACTTTATGTTACATACAGAAGTGTAACTGATTTAGCTCCTACCTATGCCACAGCTGTTAGCTCTGACATTAACAGTATTCCACAATAAGCCTAGATGATAATGAGGAATTCCTGACCATATAAACCGTAACTTAAGAGGGAAGATGTTTAAGTACTTGGACAAATTTGCTATGTATCAAACAGAAGATAGATGCATCAGTGCACAGAGGTTTTTTTGATCCTAGGAATTTCAGAGCCCAGTCTATGTTACCTAGATATAAGATTAAGTGATAGATTAGCATTTGAAAGACTGAACAGATTTTTTTTTGCTGCCTGTTAGAGATGGTGTGGGTTCAAGGTGAAGGGACAGGCACAGTTAGGGTGGGGGCCAGAGAGATTGCAAATCAAGCCAAAAAGGAGAATGGGAATCACGTAGTGAGTCTGAAGATTGGCCAGAAGGAGAAACTCTGGATCAGGACTAGATGTGAAGCAACACATTTTGGAAAAAAATCAAGTAGCAATAGCTAAAAAGAGGCCAGAAAAATCAGAGGGGTGTTCCACCCTGCATTTAATGAAACAACACAGTGGAGAAAGAGCTCTCAAGGGGAGAAGGATGCTCCTGTTGTTATCTAGTCTTTGTCACCTAACTTTACACCTATCCAACAGGTCAGGTGGTCGTTTTGACATCTATCAATTTGGGAGATCAAAACTGCCCCGTCCCAGGCTCCTCGTGCAACACAGAAGTCTGAAAAGCAAAATGGAGTCATAGGGAAAGGCCTTCTGTTATTTAGCTCCTACTAACCTGCAATACCTTTTAGTAGCCAAAGTTCCAGCAAACATATTCAATTTGGTCACATTGACCAGTGGGCACTCTTAGTTAAACAATTTAAAGGCAATATTTTTTTTTAATCATAAAAGCAGCCTCGGCCTGGTACATGTGAAAATAATAATAACAAGAATGCTTAGTTGCATATTGTACGTAGAAAAAATATAGAAAATTATTGGTTGCATGCAATTTTAAAAGCTGATATAAAGAATAATTCTTTCACCATTAGAGTGATCAAGTTAAAAAGGAAAATCTCCCCTTCCTTAAGTACTCTCATGGAAAATCAAATTTTTTTTTTTTTTACTGTACTGTGCGACTGTCACCCCAGTCCACCAGAGGGCAGATAGGAGCTGTTCAAAATACTCAGGTAGTATTTTTAGAGACCTGAGAATTGAAAAACATGAGGACCAGGAATGAGAATATTTGTAAATAAAATCCAGATTATAAAGACAAATACATCACACTTTTCACATGCCATTTCTTTTTACATTAACATCCATAATTAGTATTTTTAATTATAAAATGTATGCATATTTCTGTGATGTATCATTTGGAAATTGGGCTGAAGCAAAAAGAAAAAAAGAGTAATTCAGTAGCAATAGACTGAAAATTTAATGACTTTTCCAAAGTTCGCAGGAAAATTGATCTGGACAAATTGAGAAGTCTTTATGAAGCATTGAATTGAGGGACAACAGGATGACTCCATTAATCCGGTCTCAATTGTACATCACAAGTAATCATAGTTTGACTACCTGCTTTATTTATTAGCAGTATTATAACTATTTCTTGTGAAACAGCTAACATTAATAATACAGGAGCTGCTTTGAAGGATGCACTCTAATTTCTTAAATGAGCCTTCTATGTACAAAGCCTTTTGATTGATAGCATCCAGGTTAGGCAGTGATGTGTGTGAAGAAGCTGGAGAAAATTTCTACACTAATACCATCTCTTCTTGTGATAAGTATCTGAGCTTAGTGCAGTATTTGACAGGGAGTTGTTTACTTGTATCCCCAGGGTTGTGTCTGGCTGTACAACTCCTGCACCACACACTTGCAGCTCTGCAACATGGTGTGTCTCTTCTGCCAACGTGATACTGAGTACATGTCACTCAAGGAAGAGCTACCCATAAACTCTTTCCAGTCATCCTTACATCCATGCCAAACTGCTAATCAGGACGGGATTGTAACTTCAGCTTCACACATCTTTGCAGTAGCTGGGTTTGAAGACTGCAGTGGTTTTCTCTTCAGCTTGCCCTTTCCAAAAGAATCACAGCTCCTCATTAGATTTCGACACAGTTTCAGTTTAACAGAAGGATTCTCATGTCCCTGCTATCCACCTTCGTGGAATCAGACTAAGCAGAAGTGGATTTTGCCACCTGAAGAATGAGAATAAAATAATTTACTACTCCTTCCCCTGGGCAGAAAAATATATGGTGGCATCAGCAGAGTCAACATCTTCACCAAATGAATCACGGAGACACTAGCACACCATTACCTCCAGCAACAATGTGTCCCAACATCACTCTGGTCAGCAGCGCTGCCAGCATGAGCTCTGCTCAGCCTCCATGCCCAGGGGGGATGTGGGAGGAGGGTGACTCCTGAGATCACCCTCACCGTAACAGAACAGGTGTAGAGGCAGATCTGAAATCATTCTCTTACTATGGCTATGATTTTGCCAGTCCTATGAGTCTGCTGCCTTAAACAATTACCTATTTTTCTTATGCTGAAATCCAGTCTGGCCTAGAGAGAGCCACACAGTAATTTTTAAGACCATGGAGAAAAAGTTTGAAGAAAACACAAGCTATTTACATTGTTGTTTAATGCAATAAGTCTTTTAGATACCATTATTCAGTGCTGGGCTAAGCTGGGAGCCTCCTGCTATCATTGGCAATGACACTCAATTAAGCTGAGCACATCTAAATTATGGCTTTTAATTAAAAAGAGGCAATGTCTAAGATGGCACCAACGTGTTTAAAATTTAATACATTTCACACCAGATGCTGGAGTCATCAACATAAAAATCTGTCGACAACATGTGCATTTTTAAAATGGGAAAACCTATTTTTAAAATGTCAAACCCTTTAAATTTATAGCAACACATCTCAGTGGCCTATCTCCTTTGACAAGCTTTTCATTTAACCATTCACAGAAGAATGTTACTCTTTGTTTTTAACTTAAATAGTTACTTATTATCTACGCATTACAAATTGAGAGTTAAAAGTGAAAAGTACCGTTTTCATGAAAGGTAGGGGTTTTTTCTCTTCCTTTTTTTTTGCTAAGGAGATATTTTTTTCCCTAATTAACATTAGTTCTCTTATACATTGCCCATATGAGTACAAAAGCAAGCATTAAAGTCAAAAAATCGGTTTATGGTTTCTTGGGTAAATTCTCTCTGCTTTTTCAATTTCTCCTTTTTTTAGCTTTATTACGCCTAAATGTTAGGCTGGACAGAGAATTAAAACATTTTCTCAAACACCTTAATTCTGAAAGCCAAGTTATCACTCTTCTAGCCATTATCATCTACTCTGAAAATAAATCAAAAGAGCAATAGAAGATAGAGTAAAACCAACTAGACCTAGAGAGGATGGGACTTTGGGAGTCTAATCTTTCTGCACACAGAAAAAAAAAATGGAAACAGAAATTAGGGATATATTCCAAAATACCAAATTTTGACTTCTCCTCTGTCAATTAATCAGCTACCATGGAGATAGAAGCCATCCTTCTGCTTCAGCTTTAGTATCTCATAATTCCTTCTGGTGACACAAAGAGTAGAGATCCAGGAAAACTGCCTTCCTCATAGCATCTGGTGAACTAAACAACCTTCTTTCCAATTAATACTTCCCACAACACAAATCCCTTCATCATTTGCTTTAGAATGCAGTAGTTTTCCAAAAAGGAGACAATAAGTAATGAGATCATGGACATACAATGCCTAGACCATGATAGATACTATTAGGTTGGAAGCAAGTGCTTGCACACCACAAACAGACACCATTTAGCAAAGTCTATTCAGTAAACAGCAAATAATATTTAGTTCTTGAGGATGAAGTAGCATGTTGAAGCTAAACTACGTTCAAGTCAGGGAAGCTGCTAGAAGATCTAGCAGCACTGGGAAATCATGTCACTAATACTGTCTACAGACTGCTTCACAGTTTATCCTCTTTCTTTTCTTAAAAGACCACAAATGTTTAATAAATCTGAGATGATACGTATATACATGCATACATGCTCAGAGGAAAACCCATGTTTGTGAATGAAGGAGAACTGGATCCTCTAGCTGGAGCCTTGCCTCTGTTTATATGATGTTTTTCAGTGCCACCCTTCCCTTCCTTCATCAAACAAAACCAGTATGAAATAAATCCATGGTGATGGTTTCATATCTTGCTGCTATCAGTCATCATCAAATCTCGTGTTCCCCAAATAAGCTTATACAGAAACATGAAAAATGTCTGCCATAGGCTTTTATAATTTAATCAAATATATTGAATCAGACAGAATAAATTTTCTATCCAAAATTTGTAAGGAAAAAATTAAACAGCATCATCAAAGGATGATCTCATCCTACCATAAATACTGGACTAATATTTATTTTCATTCTCTTGGATTTTTCTCTGGAGTATCTCATAGTTTAACTAAAGTACTGCTGTCCTCCAGTTATAGAAGTGGTTAGGATGTAGGATAAATTAAGATTTTGAATCTTTCCTACAACCCTATAGTTGGAGATTAATGAAAAGAAATTGCATTTCCACTCTTAGATGCACAAGCAGAAGATTTTTCATTGATTTTTATTAAGGCGTCATATATTCAAGTGCCAGCATTAAAAAGATATTACAGGCCTATCTGTATTCCCTGTGTGGTCTTCCCTGCATAAGACCACACTGCTATTGGTCTAGCCCAGCCCTTGCATGAAATCTGTTCACTGACAAACACTTGAAGGAAGCTGAAACCATGTTACACAGCAACAAGTTGGCAGATGGAGAGGAAGGTCTTTAGCTGTAGTACAGCCCTCAGATGAAAGTTTGCATGCACAAGAGTCAGTTCTGTCACAGCTCAGGAGCAGTCTGATTCCTTGCTGATGATAGTTTTCCTTTCAGCTCTTTATGTCAGGAACCAACTTTCTTGAGGGCTAACTGAAAACTATGGAATGAACTCTCCCAGAACTGTAAATATCACATTTATTTCATAAAATTCCCTGTATTTCACTCTGCATTTCTTTGTCCTGGCAATGAAAAGGAGTCCTTCCATTACAAGATATTGCATGTATGTACCCTTTCCTTATAACTGGAAAAGAGAAACCAAGAATGTGTCAAAAATTCATTACACTGTGAGTCTGGTCAATGTTCAGAGTGCTTGAATGAAACAAGTATCCAGGCAAAAAAGAGAGTCATTATGAAAGAATCCAGTTATGCACAAGGTGCCTCTCATTATACTGATGTAATTCTGCATGTGATTACTTATGCTTTATTCCCAAACATAAAGAGTTTTTGCTGGTGTCTGGAATTATTATAGGTAGAGCACATTAGGAAGCCTGGGTGTAGATCCCTGTTGTCTCAGGGGCAACACTATGCTCTTGACTCACAGTTGTATGACAAGTTTGATAGAAAACATTCACAGAAAATAACCAATGAGCAACTACATTTACTATCTAAAATGGCAAATATTTACAGCATGAAAAAAAGATGATGTACTTATATTTGAGGGAGTAAAAGAATTATTAACAAATACATGTCCTTATTTGATAATCTCTCAGATTCAAATAAAGAACTTAAATAAATTTTAAAATGCATCATCATCATAAATTTGATTTTTTACTCATGTTTACAACTAATCAATGAAACATGATGATTCTAAAATACAGCTTTGAAGATCTAACATTTTACCACTGACAACAAATAAATATAAACCTAAGTGTGAGCTCTAGCAGAAATCTCTTTTTCTTAAACTGCAGATATCTGCCAACATGCTTCTATTTTTATTTTGTGTACTAATCAGAACAGTAGCGTACATTGCAATGTATTTTTTTGTGCTTTGATCATGAAAATACTATTTTAAGGCAGCTGGCACACTGGAAGTAGTAAGCATAAAAAAGTTAATTTCTGTTCTAAGCATATTGATAAACACTACTTATAAAATATAAACTAAAATTACTATTGCCAAGTTTTCTTCATATATCTCCTGGGAAATATTATTACAAACTTAATTGCATTTTCATGCCCACAGTTTATTGTTCTCAAAAATGAAACAGCCCAGATCACCTGAGAAATTTTTAAACCATTGCTTCAGATGAAAAAGTAGGATATACCTGAGAGTGAGTATTCGCCCTTTAGACTTTCACTTTCTCGGATTAGGAAGGCTCCTGCCTGGTTTCCGGGGTATGACAGTTGTCTCTCAGCATCTGCTCGTTTGGTTGGGCCAAAGAACCATCTGAACAAATAAAAACCATTAATTTTACCATTCAGTGAAACACACCAGGAAGACAGTTTAGCTTTTACAAACATACTGCATATTTACTAAGAGATAATCTGTGCTATGCTAATTAAATATCAATAGTATGAAGAAAAAAACCAACAAGAACTACACAACAAATTTATTGCTAGAAAATATTGCTTACACATTTGAGCGAAATCTGGATTTTACTGCTAATGGAAAGTCTTACTGATTTCAAGGGAACAAGTATTCAGAAGTGACAGACTGGTTGCGTCGCACTAAAAATCACTAAGAAATTTTGCTAAGGTTACAGTGGCAGAAATTGATAACAAGTCCACTGATGCCACTTGAACTATGTAGAGGTGCAAGCATGCGCTAACATCCCGACATCTTAAAAGCCAAAAGACCTGTGAAACTGCAAAAGACCTGTCAGGTTCATGGTGTCAATCACCCTGCACCTTTCCCCATTTCACTGACACTTCAATACCTCAAATGAGTTACTGGTAATTTTTCAGCTCTGTTGCTGTTTGAAAAACAAAATCTGCATGTCCCTCAAGGCACTGGAAACACCTCAACATCCATGTTCTATGAAAACGTACTTCTATCTATGCCTTTTAGAATGTATTTTTCCTGCCTCACTAAAACCTGTAGTTACAAAGGCCTGTTCCAGCAATAGTTTTCATTTCCTCCTCTGAAGCTGCTATTTAGCTCTTTCACTGTTTTGCACTGAGTTAAATTAAATGTAAATAAGACAGAGATGAGTCAGCATTTTCAGCTGGGGCAGCGTTCATCTGCCCCAGCAAACATGCAAAGCTTTTTCCAAGATTAACTCCACCCCTTATTTGAAGCAAATGGTGATAAATAAGTATCAGAAATACGCCATAGATACTCATAGGAGCTCTTTTTAAATTAATCATAGCTAAACCTATTATGCAAACTTTAAATATAAATCAATGTATCACACCACGAATAAATTGCCTATTCAGTTAACTACATGCTTTGTCAATTACTAGTGAAAAGTACTGAAGAAGTCATCAACAGACTACTTTAGTACATGCAAGGCATTAATCATCAAGTGGAATGCTGGAAATAAATGAGAATGTTGGGTGACACCTTGGCTGAGCAAGCATGAGGACTGATGAATGGGTTTGTATTAATAAAGAGGAAATAAAAAGAAGGAAATACAGATGGCACTAACCCACACTCACTTTGCTAATAGAAGAAAAAAAAGACATATTCTAAGCCATATTCCTGTACTCTGACTAGAAGATGATTTGGATAAAATAGATCTTGATACATATTTGGCAAGGAAAGTAATCTCATTAGAAAGCTGGAATGTGTTAGTTGTAATTTTAATTAGTTAAATGTGCTCATTAATTAAACCATTTAATTAATTCATTATTTAGACTGTGGAAAACTAATAAATATTCAAATCCTTGAGTGAGGTTCTTGTCAAAGGAATGAGAGGACAGAGTACAAATACAACTCTATTGCAGTCCCAAAGAAAACCTGTCTACTCTAGAAGCTGAACTAAAATTTCTCTGAAATTTCTACATATACTTGCTCTGAGAGTAACATCTGAAAACTAAAAACCTATATGATCTGAAAAAAAAAGAGGACTAATATTTTTCTCCTTGAACTGTAAAAAATCTCTTAGTTATGTTCACAGTGACAGATTCTCATAAGAGTGTATAAGAAGAGGTGTTTAATTTTGTGCCTCCTTTCTTAACAGGTCAAGAAGAGAGCATCTTTTCAAAAGAATTTAATTTTGTACCAAACCCAAAAGAGCTCCCAATTCATTATTAGCAAGGTAGAATTTTATGGACAGTCAAAATACAGTCTTTATGTGACAAAACATTTGAACATAGACTGCTAGTTATTCAAATTACTAAAGCTGAAAACATGAGCAATAAAACAATGTATGCAGTAAGAGGAAATTGTTGGTTTATTTTGGAAATACAAATTAAAATAGTATCATGCTGTGTATGTAAAATAATGTCTACAATATAAACCACGATTTTGGAAAATAATACATAAGTACATTGTATTTAGGTGTTAGTATCTTTGACTTCAAAACATTTCAAATTATATGCTTGCTTTTATTTGGTTGAAAAAACTTCATTTAAATCAATATGAAATTACCATTAAAGGTTATACGGAGAAGATATATCGATATATATGTAGATTGTGACTCCAGATACACTTAGCAGTTTAAAAAGATCCCAACTTGCAAAACGAAGTAATTAGAGCAACAGTATTTTAGAAGGTAGGTGTAAGTGAAGCAATTATTATGGAGAATGAAAAGTGGACACATAGTATATTACCTCATTTGCCTGACTTTATATGATCTGATTAAAATGTTTCAGAAAAATATAGGGAAAACTACTTTTAATAGCACTTGAATATCTGATTCTTAGTTCAAAGTCATTGAACTAAATTAACAATAATAATAAGAATACAGTACCAAAAGCAAAACTGATTTTGAAATAACAACCCTTTAGCTTCAAAGCAAATAATTTAATTTGCTGTTCACTTTTTTTTTAAAAAAAAAGCTCATCTGAATTTAAAGTAGTATTTTCACCATAATGGAAGTTAAAGTTCCCTTTATGAAGCATGAAAAGCTTATTTCAATTTCTAGCAATTAAACTTATGCCTCAAAAGGCTTAATATTTTATTTCATCCAAAAGTGTGTGTCTTAGAGGGAAAAGTGCTCTAAAAAGTAATAATGAATCAAAGTAATTGCTCGCCATGAGATATTGCTCTGCAGGATAGGCAGGTCAGACCAAAACAACACCCAATCCTTAGTAAATCAATTTGTGTTTTATAGCTCAAAGACAGATGACGGTTTTGAAACAGAATACTTGGAAAAACAGAACTGAGTGTGAAGCACTATCTATTGCAGAAGTAAAGTAACCAGCACTTTTTCTGACTTCAGTGCACTCTATTGACACAAGACAATCCCAGAGAAGTTTGGATTAGCAATTCATACACGGTATCACTCTGAACTTCAACTAGTTCCCTTTGGGTCACAATTATCGGTGTAGGATCAGTAGACTACCGTACCATATCAGGTATGGCACCAATGAGTGCATTCAGAATTGGGCATAATTTTCCATTTCTAGCAGGAACTGTCTGGCTAGCACAGAATAGTGCTTTTCTGTCAGTGAGACCCAGGAACATGCTCTCTTGGCCAACACCCCAACTCGCCTTTCAGTATACCATGCCAGATCTGCTTTTAGGGGCTTGTTTCTAAGCAGCTTCCTCAAAATCCCTTGTTTCCACCATCATTCATAGCTATCAGAAATCCCTTCATTAAAAACTCCAGGGTACTTCCAGGTCACTTCTGGCCACCATATACAGGAGGACTTAGGGGACACAAAACATGACCTTCACGTAGGTCCACAACAAACACAGTCATCAGATGATGCTCAATATTGGAATACCAGTGAGGTTGAGAGCATAGTAATCACATCTCTATGGGACATCTGTTCTACTAGCAATTTTTGATTACAGGACTACCATCATGGATCATAGCAGCCTTTGTCATGGGATGTTCCCTGAATATGACAGTATCACTGCTGAGACCTTCTTCCAGCAAAGGAAAAGCTATATCTTCATTTAACTGAATGTTGGTAGTTATTGTTGCCGTAGGCCTTTCATGAATTTGTAGATTTTTATACTTCTAAGTACAATTCTCACATATAGCATAGCTAACAACCTCTAACCTTGTGTTAGCTGTCTTAAGAGTCAGATAATAGCTGGAACACTGTGCAAGGAAAACATGTACCAGAGCTAAGGCAACTAGATACCATGTTAGTCAAAACAACTAGCAAAGCCCAGCAACCTTGGAGAAGCTCCAATAAGGCAAAGGGGTCTTAAGACCTCCAACTCAATTCTAGGAGAGGCGTGCCATGAGGCGGAACCAAGGGAAGTTCTGGGCATGGACAAATCTTAGATTGGATGAGACCTTTAGATATGATAATTAAGTATAGTTACAAAATTAGCATGCTGCCACGTANGGAGGGACGGGTTGTCCCTTGTTTGCTTCGGTAAGGCATAGCACAGTGGCTCAGGGTGGCTGGAAACAGCCGGGTATTAAATGAAAGAGATGTCTTTCGGATTAATTTACTCTGCATGTTTTGAAGCGGTGGTGCTTAGAGAAGAGCTATGGTATTCCTGAGGCCATGAGTTCATCCTAGCACCGGTCTTTTCTATCTGTTGCTTATCAACATGTGTTGTACTGTTTTATACTTTTTATACTTTATATACTCTTTTATACTCCTTTATATTCTGTACCCCGAAACCCTATAAGTAAAGAACTCTTCTCTGCTTTACCCATATAAAGTTGTCTTGGAAAGTTTTTTCCTCCCCTTCCTTAAGGCAACATTATACTAGAAAGGTAATTTTTTTTAAGAAACGGAGATCATAAAATCAGAGAATCACCAAATATCTTGAGTTGGAAAGAACCTACACAGATCATCAAGCCCAACCCTTAGCACTGCACAGGATGATTCCCAAAAGTCACAATCATGTAACATTATGCTCACTCCTGCCTACCCATTCAGTCCAGTTTGAATTAAAATGGATCATGGGTTCAACAGAAATTGACAGTGTTACCCGGTTTCATCACCACCTTTCTTAACTTGTCTGGGAACTACAGGCTCTTTCTCTATCTTGAAATTAACTGTATTCAACACATAAAGTTAGACTCAAAAAAAATGAATACTCCAGATGAAAATGCTCTCAGGGGAAATATTTTTTTGGCAGCTTGTCATTCCTTGGACAGCCCTCTTACATATCCCTCACTTCCCCACACTGGAGCTCTCTGCTTGTTCTCTCCTAAATCCCTAACGCGTTAAATCCTGACTCTAAGACAAGGTGTTTGCTGAGCCTTAGCCAAAGCACCACAGTCATGGACCAGACGAATTACTTCTTGGGACACAAGTCTTTTCTAGGGCAGCCTTTTTGCAGTTGTACTTCAACAGAAACTCTAAATTAATGATTAAGGACTGTGTGCATCTCCCTTTGGGATGTAGGTAAGATCATCACAACCAAGCTAAACACCAGCTATGGAGTAGCAGCTAAAATCTTTGACTTCTCTGATTCAGCAGATCCTTCAGTGCTCTTTTATTGTCCACACTGAAGACCAGCAGAGAAAATTATGTGGAAATTCTATTTCACCCATTTCCATTAGAGCTTACCAGAGCACAGCTTCCCACTTTTATCCTCTACCACTACTTAGATTTAATATGTACAGGATTAAAGTCAGAATTAACTCTACAATGTCATAGCTGAAGTCACTGAATTTGCTTTAATAACTCACTGCAGCTGGGATAAGGGGGGATTATTTCAGTCTCTTATTCAAGCTGCAGGACAGTGGAGGTAAGATAAGGCTAGAATCAGAGGTCTGTGACATAGTCTTAATTTTGTGAATGTTCAATTAAAAGGGAAAATCCTGAGGGCTGAGTCAGCAGTAAAGTACAGCCACATATAAAAGCCATGATCATTACAATAGGAATTAAGAGAAAGGAAAGGGGGAAAATAATGCTGAGAAAAAGCTTGGAGCTGTAACAGAATAAATAGCAGGAATCAGTCACATGAAATTTATTTTCAAAAATTACTGGAGATGTTAAAATGGACAGCATGATCCTATCCCTGGATCAGCACTTTGTAGCATTACTGGCATCTTGCGTCTAATTTTTTTGTAAGTGATTGCAACTGGGATTTACTTTCTCATGTTAGTATATATCTCATGAGACTGTTAAATGTCAGCAGCTGAGAGGGTTGGTTGAGATTCCTGTGATTCTCAACCAGAAGTCTCCATTATGGAACAAATTATGTTGACAAACAGGTTAGCTGGCCCTCCAGAATATTAACTGGAGCGTGTTGACTGTGTCTGTAGTACTACGCTGAGGAGAAGAAGACATTTCTTAGACTGAAAAGAGCCAAAAATTACTGCAATTAGAGCAAAAGACTTGGGTGAGGACAAAAAACGTCTCATATACTATATATACTGAAATCACCTACATCCCAGTTTCTTCTGGAGTGTGGAAAACTTGTGCCATAGCTAAAACAAATAAAGAAAATCTCCAACAGTATACGAAGTTTACATTTTAAATGCCTCAAAATCTACTGTCATAGAAAACAGTAATTACAAACTCAAGAACTTCAGAGTTAGGAGATGACAATATTAATATTGTTTTCATTGCATCTACTCAGCCATTTTCAGGAAAATCCGGTATGATACCATCTTTAATTACATGGTCATATCCAGTGCTCCTTGCAGTGTTAATATGAATGCTGCTCAATGAATAGTTACCCTCTATTTTGTTTTGTCATTGTGTAGATAGACCTTATTTACTGTACCTTGTTTAGCCTCTGGTCTCAATGTCAGTTACAAAGTTACATGAACGGCTTATTTCCTATTATAGTGTTCATGACTATAACATCCAAATGTTTTACAAACATTCATTAAATTCTTTTTGTGTCATTTCTGATTGTAAATTCTTTTCTGCAGTGAAGAAACAACCCTGAAAAGGACTAAGGCAATAAGAAACTAAATAAGCATTTTCTACTAATTTTGGATGTTCAGCTTAAAAAGTTCAGGGCCTATCTTTTACAGAATTTAATGTTGTATGGTATGCAGTAGTTTATTCGGGCAGCAATAAATGCCAACTTCTGTGCCACAGGAGACAAAGATAGATGCATGGAAAGCTAGAGACAGAGAAAGAGAGAGATCCTCTAGGGTCTTACTCAATTACTTTCATCATATGAGCATCCTGTGACCACTGCCCTTACTCAGCACGTGGAAACCTGAACAGGCTTGTGTGCACCACTCTTCACTGCTGTCATCTGTGTAGGACAAAGAGGGCTGCTGAACCAGCTTTTGATCCATGCTAGGCTTGCAATCTGCTGTGGGTAGAAGAGTGCAGAAGCAGGGGCGGAAGTTTATGAAGGGAGCCACCAGCAAGTCCTCTTAATGCTGAGAGGAAAGCTCCAAGCACTTGCTGGGTTTTCCCAGAATACCAAAAAAATAGAATGCAGCTGTAAAATTCTAATGAATATGCTTGGTTAACACATATAAAGTGTAATTGTATCTCCAAAGCCTTGGTTTGTTTGAAGCAAAGTTACTCTAGCAAAAAAGCAAAGACTTTTAGCACAGCAATCTCTCCTACTAAATATCAATCTCTCCTACTTCCTCTAAAGTACATACACAAAGGACTTCTCATATTATTCGAGCCACATTTTTTGCTTTCAGGGAGACAAAGAGACAGCCTGCACCTGGTAGGTCCCTGGAAAATTCACACCCAATCAGATAAAGCCTGGAAAAAGCAACTAAACAAGCTCTTCTGATAGAAAATACTAGGCCGTCTTAATTACAAGACTAATGAAATAATAGCATTTCTTCAAGAGCTGATATTTCAAGAAATTAGGAAATATCACTGAAAAGATGAAAGCCTTCCAGATATAACATAGTTAAGAAACAGATGTGCTTTACAAATGATGACCTACGTGTATGAAGGAGAGCATGGGAGATGAGTGTTGGCTGCTTCAATTTTCCCTTTATAGTCTACAGTGAACCTGATGGCAGCTTTTGAAAGAAAAGAAACAAAATCTATAGTCAGGCTAAACCATGAAAACGAACAGTTGCAAGCAAGATTCCCTTCATGAGCACTTTCAAAAACACAAGCCTTCTCAGATATGGCAAAAGAATTTACTTAATGGAAAATTAGGGATTACTCTAGGGCTTGTAGACTTCCATTGTGCAGAGGCTAGGAAACCTAAGACTGGATTTCAGGTTCTTTGGAAACACAGCCCTTCCTCCTTACTTCCTTCTACGGGCTTGTCTGGGGTCATTTTTAATTCTGTCTGCCTCTCATCATTTTTTATTATCAGATACTGAAGGATGCATGGAACAAGAACAAAATTTAAGAGGAAGGAATTTAAAGCTAATGATAAAGAGATGCACAGGACACACAAGCAGAAAGGGAGAAAAAAGGACAGTAAAAATTCAAAGCTGAGAAGACCGTAGACTATTAGCACGTGGATGGAGGGAGAGAAGAGAGAAAAGTCAGAGTTAATAGGCAACAATGAAAAAATAAAGACAAGACAAAGCTGAGGACTGCATTTAGTGCCCAAGGGCTATAATCTGCTGCTGCCTGAGCTGCTGCACTGCTCAGCAAATGCTTGGTTTCATCTTACCCTGGTCCCACAGGACGTGTGCTTTTGGCAGCCATTTCAGTCCTACTTGGGAAAACAATTTCACAGAATATCTCTTGAACAAATTTCACACACAAATTCTCACTGTGAGGATTGCTCTTTACAGCTCTTTTCCCTTTCCCTTTCTTAGGTCATTATACAACTTATTTTTGTACTTGTCAAGAGGATACCTTAAGTTTAATTTTCATCACATATTTATTGTCCAGAGGTCACTGCTTTAAACCTTGTTCACCAAAGCAAAATGTGAGTCAGGGGAAGTTGTTAAAAAATGTTTAGGTAACAACACCCTTCTCTGTCTGCATAAGTAAATTATCTGAAATACTAACACACTGCAGACAGTAACTGACTTGGACTTGAAATAAAAAATCATTTTAATTGTATATGTACAGTGACACAACTCAGTCCTGATTACTTATTTACCATAATCAGATTCCAGTTTCCTCAAAGTAAAACTAGAAATTCAGGTTTTCAGGAACGGTTAGTCAGGCAGCACACTTAACCTTTGGCAACTCCAATGAATTTCTTTCAGATGTAAAGATCTGAGTCATCTATATTGCTCAGATCCTTGTTGTTGAATAACTTATCACAAACTAAAATGAAGACTATTTTGCATGCATAATGTGTGGGACTTAGAGCTTCTTAGTCTTTTCACAATGAGAGTGGGTGAAATAAGTTTGTTTTTCTTTCCACAGAGAAAACATAGAACATGTGAATAGTGGTGAAAAATTCGAAAGCTCATTTCTGCACTATGTTAGCAGCAGAAATCTACCAAAGCAACAGAGCAGCACTAGTTTATGTTATGCGTGTTTTTAAAAATCTGTCTGTGTGCCTGAAAGTGGCTGTCCATACTTTGAGATCAACAGTGGGATTTTCTTTGAATAACCATTACAGTGTGAAATAAACAGTTTTGGAAAATAACAGATCCTGTTTTGATCTTGGCTTTTGGATAACATTTTGCTAGTGTTCTTGTCAGCATATTATAGCTGACTGGTTGGTGTTTTTCCATAAAGACTAAATTTATGTTAGCCTTGAAAGAAGTTTTATTGGTGACATGATAAACTATAAGAGCAGATAAGAGACATAGAAGGAAAAAGGGAAAGAAAGTTATAATTCTTAATATATTTTCTGAAAAAAATTAAAGCTTAATTTGTGAAAGCACTCGATTTGAATAATTTTCAAATTTAAAGGGGTTTTTTGTTTCTATTTGCAAATGGAGGTTCCATCAAAGCATAAGCATTTTTTTTCTTTTAATTTTGTTCAGAAATTATTAAGTTATCTGAAAATAAGATAAACCAAGCAATAAGCTTCACTTTATTTCAGGGCACATTTTGATTTCCTACAAAGCCAAAATCAGGGGCTCTTAGGATACCTCACTGCTTCTTTCTTCCAGGAGAAGGGAGACATTTTTCCTTTCTTTCTTCCCATTCTAATTTTGATTGTGAGCATTAGAAAACAAGTGCTACATTCATCCACATAAAAGGGGACTTTTAGTTAAAATGAGGCAATTTAAACCTATGTCTCTAATATATTATAGTCACTGTCTTGATGACGTATACAATGTGCACAGATGCTTAAATATGGAGAACATACCACTGACAAAACAGAGGTAATATTTTGGGGACTGAACATCCATGACCTACCACCAAAATTAGGCAGAATCTTTGCTACCATTTCTTTTTAGTAAGATGGGAAATTGCAGGTTATTGACAGAAAAATGTCTTTATATTTCTAGACTAAAGGACAAGATTCACCACACTTACATTTAGTAGTGACTTTAAAAAAAGCTGTTTTCAATTTTACTACTCACTGACAATTCGACTGTAGCACTGAACACTCCACACAATCCCAATGAGTGCAATGTAACCGTAGCAAATGTGGAACACCCACATACCTTGGCAGACTGACCTTGTGTATACCTGAGACCCAAAAGGAGCCCCAGGTTGCGCTTACAAATCACTGGGGGAACCCAGCTGAAGAAACTGCAGGAGATTACTATCTCATGAGAAGAGAGCAACAGGTGTCAAAAAGGACACTGAGCTTCTAAAGCTTGTTTTGGTCTAAGAAATAGCTTTGTTTTGTGATACTCCATTGTTTTTGTTAGAAATAATAAGCTGTGCCAAAAAGAGAGGGCCTGCCAGGACTTCACATACTTTTACAGTAAGAACTGTGTGGGACTGTTTAGGTAAACGAAAATTCAACAGTGAGTAAGTTGGTTTAAATCCACCACAAGGGTGGGCGTTTCCTCTTATAGTCTAGAACAAATTTACTGTGTTGTAAATGTAAACACAAATATTACTTGTGCATTAGTCTAAAAATCTGTGACACATTGTGTATAAACCTTTTCAGTAACAATTTTGTAGGCCATAACCGTACTGTTGCCCGATTCTGTTGAAAGGGATTATGCATAATACTACACTAATTTTTCAATAGTTGATAATAGCAGCTGACTGTGGTGCAAACAGGGAAATTTATTTGCTCTGAGTCTGCAGCGGGATGACAAGCCATTGCTCCTTTGGCTACTCTTGCACTCTGTGATGACTGGAAGTGACTATTTCTCTATAGTATTCTAAGGCCAAGTGCACGAGCTCTGTAAATGAACATAGCACAGCCAACACTAGGTTCACTGCACAATAGGAATAAAAGATAATAAAGTAGCAACCAAATCGGTCTGATGAGGTTAATTTGTGGAAATATCCATAAATTGATCTCATCTTGTGAGTCCCTGCTTCGCTATTGTGTAATTAATTTCAATATTTGAATTTATGCTTCACAATATTGGTCATCTGTATGCTGTATAATTTAAGCTGCTCTGAAGTTCTTCTATATGAGATAATAAACAGTAAGTGAAAGTGAACATATTACCTTTTTTTTGTGGTGTTTTATTTACACAAGTCTCTGGTACCTCTCCAATTTAAGAGCCTAAAGTCAATCATTAAAGTTTGTTTCCTGTAGTGGTTTTGTACCTGGATAAGGGTTCCATTGCATTTAATGCTTATTCTAAAATAACAGCTTGTATTTAGAGTCAATGAAAGGCTACCATTTTCTTTAACAGCCATTGCTTTGGGACCTTAGGTGCAAAACATAGCCATGTAATCACCTCTTTAAAAAATCCAAACTTAAAATATGTTTCTGAGATCCTATTTCTGCTGCATAAAGTCTTCCAAATAGCACTGCAAAATCTTTCATCGATGCTACTAGTACCTGTATGCATTTGTTAACACATACATGAACAAAAGTACTGAAATACTGACATAATATGTAAAAGTGGCAATAACTCTACTATTCATAAGTATCAGGAAACAAAGTGGAAACCTTGAGGTAGCCTTATTGTTAACACGATACAGAGAACACAAATAACATGAATTGATTTAGCATTAAGGGAAACTTAAACAGACAAGAAAATTTTCAATCATATATTCACTTACATCATTACAGCTTCCAAAGGCACTCAATTGATTTTCTTGAGGAAAACGTTCCAGACAAATTATTTTTCTTTCTCACAGAGAAACTCACCTCAATATAGAAATAATACAGAAACCTTCAGAAGCAAAAAGTCCTCTTTGCCTGCCCAAGACACTAGTGGTAGAACAGATCTCTTCATCCATTTCATTCAGAGCTCTGTCTTGGACATTCAGTTGAGCCCACACCTCCTTCAGCCTATTGCCAGCAACCTAGTGGACTTGTATCCTCCCTCAGGTCAAATTTCAGGGAACAACCAGGACACTCTGTGTCCAGAGGGACTCAGAAAGGCAGTCTGCATCCCCCACCCCAGGTGACCCTGAGACAAAGGACAGAACAGTTCTTTCATGGGTGGACAAATTTCTTTAACAAAAGGTCTTCCAGTTTTCCAGTTAACCTTTTCAGGATGACAGATGGGAAGGGTGACACACTTAAGACACCTTTGATTTCCAGAAGTAAAGCTGGAGCACATCAAACTCCATGTCACTATGTGTATTATCAGACCAAGACCCTCACACAGGGTTTCTTTTGTAAGAGATCATAACACCATGTCAGAAAGGTATGTCAGGATCAAAGGAAGTTTCTGGATGATTTCTCATTTTAGCTCTGTAATAAGAACAAGATCACATTTTCTCTTTTCTTTTCTTGCAGGTATTCAGAAAACTAATAATTATCTTTCCAAGATAATCAAGTTGTTATTCTGGAACAGCAAAAAAAATCAGATGATTTTCTATGGATAAAAATTATACTGATTCATCCATGTCCATGGCTGAGAATATATACACACTTCTAAACATTCATAAATCTGTAGGATTTTTGGAAAAGCACACAATAAAAGGAAGAGAAAGCAAAGACTTCATTTTTTTTGAAGCAGAGAAAAAGGAGACCACTAAGGGGATTTAGAACCAGCCACCTCTTCTAGTTGCTTGGCTTGTCTGCTGGAGTCCAGCCTGGGGACATAGGGACCCTGCCCATACTGAGGAATCTGGCTGCCACTTTCTTGTTTGCAGGTTGAACCAGTGGTGTGGTGGAGCACATCTCAGAGACACACAGATGACACTGACATGGTCAGTTACAGAGGCCGCCACAGACAAGATGCTGTTTTCAACAGCACCCACAAACAAGACTCAAAACATAAGCATAGTCTCCTCCTCTTTACCAGCACAGCCAGAAGATCACTAGAGATGAGGCACACACATGCACACACTCACTCACTCTCTAGATACACAAGAACATGCACAACTGCAGATTCCCCTTCAATCAGCACAGCCCATATCTTCATCTAGACACCTTCCCTGATCCCAGCCGCTCATATCCTGACTTAACTCATATACACCAGTCCCCCCAGCATCTGTTTTCAGGACATTACCCAGTGGCTGGTAGTTAAGACCTCCACTCACTCCCAGCATCTGGCACCAAGACTTCAGCCACTCCAGCAGCTGACAGGGTCACCTACATCTCGGCTCAGACTCCAGTTGCTGGTGTAACAGTCACACCAGTTCCACCAGTAGCTGGCACTCAGCCCTTGCAGCACTCAGCATGGGACAGAGGGCAAGATTACAGAGATAGTCAAGAAAGGTTTGAATGAGAAGACAGCACAGAGCATGCTGACCAGGCACAGCTAGACAAGTGTAATGACTGACCCCATTTCATGTACAAACATTACATTTTGTACCTCTTTCTGTCTACCTCTTACTCTGTTCCTTCCTGATCCCCTTTCTCTAAACCTTGCTTCGTCACTTGACAGAGCCACAGAGATCCCTCTGCAACATCCTGTTTTACATCCCCAGGTTTACTTCCTTATCAGTTGCATACTTTGAGTTTGCCTGTCTTTTCTTCATTACTTGTCAACTAGTGTGACTGACTGAGCTTATTTTTTATTATTGTCTTTGTTGACATTAACATTAACTGGTCAGGTTTGGGGTCTGTGTGTTTGCTTCCCTCCTTTTCCTTATTGGCAAGGTGCTCAGACAATCCTGAAAAAGAAACATTCCCACACTGCATATCGTTCTCTGTCAGAGCAACTGAGCAGGCTTGTCCTCATCACGACCTCTCTGCTCATGGGCCTCACAGGTTTGTCTCTGCATATTCTTGTGTATGGCTCCTTTCATTATACACCCTTAGAGGAGCAAAGATTCCTTCCATATTTTCTTACAGAGACTTCCGCTAACTAAAAATATCAGTAATTTCAAAAGGAAAATGGAGGTTGGTGATTTGTCATAATTTCTGAAATTCATGTTACATATTCATTCCCACATGTGAGTCTTGAATTTCTTTTTTTCTCTTCTTTTGCAGTGAAATTTGAAAAGGTGTGCTGCAAAATTGTTTGTGCTATAAACACTGAAAAATATTATTAATTAAACTAGAAATATATCTGCTTTAGTGAGAGAGAGCTAGGGAAAAATTCTTACCAATATTGCTGCAGATAAATCTATGTGAAATATTATAGAGTACTCTGAATAGAAGTAATGAAAATTTCAATTAGTGCAATCCTCTATGGAGTCATCAATTACTATTTAATTCACTGCCTTGTTTTTCCAGTTTTCATTGGTTAAGATTAGTGTACCAGCATGAAAAAAAAAAAGTATGTATTTCTATGTGGTTTAAGTGATAAAGAAGAGGAATACCTTCATGATCAATATTTTGTTTGATCTCCTGAAAAGCTATTTCCAGATGAATTCTAGGCATATCCAGAGAACTGAAATCTGCAATAATGTAGATTTCCATTCTAATTTCTTGTAACATGGTTTTCTTTACACAGTTATGAGGTAGAAACCTGAATGTCAACATTTAAGAAAATTCTGATGAAGGATAAACTTATTAAAGAAGTTTAATCTCTTATTTTTAGAGTTCTAACACAAAGAGGGCCTTCAAATATATCCCATATAGTACTATTTAAAAATAATTGAAATTTTTTTTCCTCTTACATATAGTAGTAAATAAGTAATAATATTTTGCCTTTTTATAACTATCACCTAATAAATTACATTCTTCTCTGCTATGCATACTTTGCTTACATAATTTGAAAAAGAACAAAACCTTTTATTACAGAAAAATATCTGAATCTGATTAATCGTAGTTTCTCTACTAAACTGTTTTAAAATTAAGCTGCAGGTAAATTTTGTGTTGTCTAAGCTACACTACTGGAAGGCTGCACAATATCATAATGTTCGCAAGATCTGCTATAGCCTCATGTTAAAACATAATAGGATGTATTATATATCCTGTAGGATAACATCAGGACATATCTTGGGTTTAGTACTGCATCTTTGGTAGGAAGCACAATTACTTGATGGGTAAATCTGTGAGGGTAAAGTCATTCATGCCTGTAGCTTGGGTTGACTCTGGTGCATTACTGCAGATGGAGCAGAGAGGTATGGTCTTTAAAGGACCAGCCACTGAATCTCATGGGGACCTATGCAGTGCTACCATTTCTTTTCGTGACTATTTTGAGTGTATCTTTTTTCGCGTAACTCATGACTTAGCAATCAACAATCTAGAAAAAAAAAGTCAAAGTCTTGCTTAGCAAAAGAAAACTTTCTGTAGAGATGAGGGGGATTTTTGTGGGGTTTGTTTCTTGTCCTAATAGCTTGGTCTTTGCCCACTGACAGAAATAAAGAATAGTGCGCTGTCAACACCCATGTTTTCGAAAAACAGATGTGACTATAGGTCTGTCATTAGATGTGGCAGTGATGTACCCTCTGACATTGCTTATACAACAGTTCCAGCCTTCTGTGAAGTACAAGGGTAAAAGACCAAAGAAAGAAGATTGGCTTGTGCACTTTTCACAAAATCCTCTCTGAAACAGAGTAATGGGGCTAGAGGTGGACATTGGATTCATCTTGTAGGGTATCTCTTATGTTTTTATGACTTAATCTCTTTAGTACAGATAGGATACTACACAAAGAAAATCTTCTATAACCAACAGTGCTTTTCACATTACAAAATAATTCTTCACAGAGATACCTGACCTAGTTTGTTTAATATCAGCCCAGCCTTAGAATTTCTTGGCCTGGCTGAACTGTTGGTTAGTATTTCTCAGTTCTAAACCTGCTCAGAGATCACTCAGTTCTGCACAGCTCTGTATTGTCCTGTGCAGAGAGCCCTCAAAGACAACTATTGAGGAAACATTATACAATATCTGGTGAATGTTTTTGCCAACAACATTACTCAAAACCAACTAACTGGGTCTGAAAAAATCCCCACCAAACAGGACTCTTGAGTTAATATGACCAGTATACAGTCTTTCTTTTCTTTTTTTTTTTTTCTTTTTGCTCTAAAAGGCACTGTACAGGCCACCTGGGTTTCACCAAGCCATAGGAAAAGGTAACTGGCTATATTTGTAGTGTATTTTTTAAGGTTATTGTTTCTGGTCTTCACATGATTCACTGCCAAATCTTTCAAAACAGGGTAAGGGAAACTAGTATCTAATGATTATAATATATAATGCTAAGGCTAATTTCAAATCAAGACAAGACAGGAAGAAATTTCATAATTTCTCAGAATTTGAATAAAGTATACTTGGAAAACCCCACTGCCAGAAAATAGGTGACCTAAATTAGACGGAAGATGGAATTATGGAATAGATGGAATAGATGGAATTATGTCCATCATGCCATAATTCCTTCCACCTTTCTGAGCAGAGACACACATTTTCTGGAAATTTAAGCATACATAGGGATGCTTAAATACTGCTGGCACTCAAAAAAATCTGACATTTCACAGTTCTGTGAACCATTTCCTTTTGTGTTCAGTGCACTCTTTGAATATTTAAGAAATGAGAAGAAGTTAAGTCAAAGTTTGAGACTTGCATGAAGACAGCACTGGAATGCTGAGCCATAACTGAAGAAGCGATTAAGTTCATGGTCTTTTTGCAGTATTCACTTGTTTAAATTCAAGAGGCACTCCACAACACACATCGTAGTTTCAAACACTGAGTACTTTGGATACTGTGAGTGCAAGGTCAAAAGTCATCAAAAGTATGATCTAGCTTTACAATACACACCTCATATCACAGATCTGTGCTGCGTGATCTTAAAAATATTGGTCTTACAAACTTTATATTGTGTGTATGTACACATGCATGTACCTACACAAAAATGTATATAAAGTACATCAATTGAAAGAAAATATGCAATTTCACATACAGCCTTTTCAATGTTTTATAATAAATACATATTTTGGCAATAAAGAGACCTTCTCTACTAAAAATAGAATAACTTTTGCACTTTTTTTTACAAGTTCATTTTGGTACAAGGGTTAGTGCTGATTCTGATGGCATCCTCAGGAGTTTGTACTGTGAGAGAGGAATGAAGAGAAAGAGACAGGGACCACACAGAAACCACAGTGGACTGCATTCAGTTTTCTGAGATTTTCAGTAGAATCTAATGTTTCACTTTTTAAAAATCCTCTAGACATTTTGACTGTAAATGTCTCTTTAAAAATGACCCACATGTACCAATGAACCCCCATAAGTTTGACTTTGCAAAAATTATGAAACAAGTCAGTCCAGGTAATGCTTTAATGTTCTCATATAGTAACTTGGATTTAGCTGATGTAAGAAATAGTTAAAGGTAAGTCAGCTCACAGAAGGTGAAGGAATTATGGAGATTGACAAAAATAACCTACAAGTCACTTCTGCTTTCAAAGGGTTGTTTAAAAAGCTCATTGTGGAATTGACTGCTGAGGTTTCATTGATTAGGTCTGGGGCTCAGTTACCACCAGCTGGGAAATACCTACATAAGAAATCTAATAAGATAAGAGATAAGAAATGTTTCTAAAACTGACAAAAGTTAAAAGCAATTCTTGTGATCTTATTTGACCTAATCTACTAGGAATTTGTATGGATTTACTTCCCTCAGCAAAGCAGTCTTGTGTCAATAATGTTGGTATGAATACAAGGAATGAGTGATGGCCAATGGCTTGTATCCTGGCTTGTACCAGAAACAGTGTGGCTAGAAGAACTAGATCAGTGATTGTCCTCCTGTACTCAGCACTGGTGAGGCCACACCTTGAATCCCGTGTTCAGTTCTGCGCCCCTCACTACGAGAAAGACATTGAGGTGTTTGAGCGTGTCCAGAGAAGAGCAACAGAGATGGGGAAGGGTGTGGAGCACAAGGAGGGTGAGCAGCTGAAGGAGCTGAGGTTGTTTAGTTTGGAGGAAAGGAGGCTCAGAGGGGACTTTATCACTCTCTAACAACTACCTGAAAGGTTGAGGTGAGGTGGGGGTCAGTCTCTTCCAGACAACAGGCAACAGGACAAGAGTAAAAGTTGTGTCATGGAAGGTTTAGATTGGATGTTAGAAAAAACTTCTTAATGAAAAGGGTTGTCAAGCATCGGAACAAGCTGGCTAGGGAACTGGTGGAATAGCCATGCCTGTAAGTGTTCAAAAGGCACGTGGATGTGGCACTTGGGGTTTAGTAGTGAACACAGCAACTATTCTATGATTTCATGGGTTTAAGATGACTTTCAACAAACAGCAAACAGGTCCATCAGGATGACAGGCAAGAGGCCCCTCTAAGCACCCTCTACCTTTCTGCTAGAAAAAAAGAATTCATGTCACTCCAATAGTTAGGTGTTTTATTTTTGCTTCATTAAAATTAACTGTACAGATGGGCTGTATTTTTTTTTCCACAACAACTTGCACTATGTAATTTTCTTGTTTAGTTTAAACATTTGGCAGTAATAAAACCAGGGCAGGTGAATGTGTTACTATGGATCCTGTTGTAGTGCAGAACAGCAGGCACAGAAAGAACGCAGAGACAGGAAGGTCACATTCTTTGCCAAGGAAATTTATCTTTTAATTCTGATTTTGGTGTTTGCCAAATCGTTCTTTCTGATCATCCTTTGTTGGATGTGCAATTTAAATTATGTGATTGTATCTCAAATTGAGATTTTGTTTTCCTTTTTCCAAATGTTATGTGTCTAAAAACAGGAGAGCATTCCAAATTCATGGGATGCAGCAGATACAACCTCCCTCAAACTACTTTAGAAATGAAAAATCTGTCTAGCTAATGGTTTTGACGGCTACCTGTGATGCAGAGAAAAGTACTAAGAGCTCTTACACTTGCTAATTTATCATTAGCATAATTTGTGTCTGCTTTTGGTCATATATTATTTAAAATAATGTTTTTGTGGTACCAGATTTATTTCCTAATGAAGAGAAAGTTCATTTTGTGACTATGGTTGAATGCTTCCACTCCCCGACTGCCTTGCCCCACCTACTGCAGGTGGGGCCAGGAGAACACACCTGTCTCCAGAGACACTAGGCACAATTCCTTCACATTCCCTCCACCTGACAGGCTGTTTTTAGTATAAGGAGTACTGCAGGTGCTAGAAGAGATCACCAGTAAGAAGACACTGTACTGGTAAATACAAAAAATGAAGGGTCTTGTTTCCCCAGTCTGTCCAAAACAGCCTTCGTGGTAGCAGGTGTGCACTTCTTGGATGTATTTACTCTTATGCAGCACATGTTGGGACTGCAATGCTGCAGCAGGCAGAGCCCAAGCCATGGATTTTAACTTATCTATTGACATAGCTTTTTACTGATTTCATCCGAGTCATTCATGCAGGAAAATACTGCTCAAGCCAAAAGAAGGAAGCAAAATAAACTGTTTTGTAACAAGATATCATGCACAAATAAAAAGTGTTTGAGTTTTGCCATAAGTTATTTCTATTATAAATATATCATCAAAATTTAATATAAAAAGGTGACCCTTCAATTTTAGCATACAACTTCCCCAGTAACCATTGGTTTGAGGAGAGCAACACAGTAAAGAGATCTCATTCTTTCTCAGTTCTGCTTGGACATTCTGATAGCCATGGATACACGAAAATTCCCTTTGATATGAAAAGTGTGTATGTTTGGTTTTCCCCAGACTGGAGATATTGCACATCCTTTCTGCCCTTTCATCCAGTTATTGATCTACCTTATCAGCACTACCTCAGTCACACTGAGCAGTCAGAGACTTCCAGGAAGAAAAACTGTTATTTCAAGAAGTTTCTCACTTTCCTTCTTACTTTACTTCATTCTCTTTCTTACCAAGGAAAAGTTAAAAAAGGCCTTTCTTCCTGATAAAAATTCACAGACAATATAGCAAGGAGACAAACTGGTCTGCTGCATCACTTGCTGAGAACAAGCAATGACTTAGCATTATTCTCTGACAGAAAGGACAACACAGATCCAGATGGACTATGTGATCTCTAATTTCTCTATAATAAAGACTATGTCAAAATGTTGATAAAAGAGGGCCAGATAATATTTTGTTGTTAAAAATCTTGGTCACAGGAAAAACTGAAATGGTTAGTAAAAGAAATTTGACTACTCTGCATGGAGCTTTCAAGCATATATTGGCTAAACTTACAGAGTTATCCTGTCATCTCTCAGTCACTATAGAACATTTCATGCCCTTTATCCCTTTGTTCAAGTGAATTTATGGAGTAGCCATGCATACATATGAATGTAATTTTTTTAATAGTTTCTACACAAACATGCTGAAATCAGCTTCTAAAAGATACAATCAGTTTGGTTTTCTTCCCAGACTTCCTAAGAGTCACACCATGAATCAAGTCTGTTTCTCAGAACAGTACAGCCAGTTTGTCTTAGCCTAAAAAAATGAAGACGCACTCCATAAAAAGGCTAAAATTCACATTGTCTCTGCAGATATACAGTAACTGTCTGGTGCTACAAAATGTGCATTTGATTAGGTCAAGACAATTTGCCAGCTGTGCCTGGTAAATATTACAAAGCATAAATAATACACTGCAAGTATATGGTAAATATGCATTTTGGCAGGTGAACATGAGATTGTAAGTCTTCCATTCTTTGTCAGTTCTATGCTGGGACCATAAAGGACTGCTATACAGGATGCCAGGATGCATTAGAAACTTTGCCTGTTTCCACAAATGTCTATATCGTGGCTATGAGCAATTGGCCAACACCAATGGGAATTAAAATCAAAATGGAAAAATGAGAGAAGAAAAACTTAAGTATGGGAAGAGAGTACAATTAAAGCATTGGATTTTAATTAAGGAGGCACTAGAACAACTTCCTTTCTACTTGCAAGCTTTAGGGAAAATAAGGTTTATTTCTTTAAACCATCATTACTCTTGTTCTTATTGTTTCATTAGGATACCAGAGGTATGAAATACAGAAGGTGGGTGAAAGTGAATACTTGGAGGAAATCATAGCAAGGGATATTATAATTTGATACAAGGCCAAAAATCCTCACCATGAGGATGAAAAGCTCAGCTAGAAATGCTCAACAAAGCAAATAGTCTATATTTCTTTTGGCTATGTAGGAGTTGGGACGTCTGCTTCAAATGTCCTTTGGAGGCCCTTTCTCACTTGAGTTAGTCTATGGCTATATGTGTGTGGACTGACAGCAAACAGCCTTGTATATATACGGAGATCACTAAAGGAAACCAACAGAAAGAAATCAGAGAAAAGACAACATCTTTAGCCAGATTAGTCTTGCTGTGAAATTAAAAACTCATTTTTGAGAAATTACCCCATCTAAGATCTGTAAAAGCTCTCCTTTTTTCCCCTCCAGTATTCTAACAACTGATAAAGAAAAATGTTTTGCTGTTAACTTAGTCTTTATTATTAAAGGGAGAAAGGTATATCAAAAGAATAGAAAAAAAAACTTCAGTAACAAGATAAAAAATAGAGGTTATACAACAATGAACTTTGGAAAATGTAACTTTGTATTTGAAGTTTTAGATATAGCTTCAAATATAAGAAGGACCTTAAGAGCTGAGACATTTTTGTATAACTGGGCAAAATTCATTTCAAATTATTAACAACATGAGGAAATCTTAGATGACTTCTAATAAACCTCACTCTTGAAAGGGAGCAAAGGCCAAACTGAGCTGAATTAGAGTCTACCACCATTTCTCTAGTGATTCAGAAAATGTGTTCCCTGCAGATTCATTTCGGCAATTGGAAGAGTTTTTTTTAACATGACCATTGAAAGTGTCGCCTGCCTGAACACAGAAATAGAAACAGCTGGTCAGACTCTGGAAATTAAAGTCTTCATGTTAGAGATGAACCCTAGAGTTGCCCTAAAATGCCTCTAGCACAAATCCTAGAGATAATAAAAGACTAGCATAATCATATCTAAGCCAATTTTCCTAGCCCTTGGCAGTACAGTAGGCCAATCAGGTCAGAGATGATGTTTCAGGTCCAAATGAGACAACTGAAAAGCAGCAACATCATCCTTCTAAAGTCAACATTAATTCTGAGACTCCTAATGAATGCCCTTTATGCTGTTTTTTCACACATTGATATTTTTTGCCAAAACATATCTCTGGAACTGAAGTCAAACCTATATCAGCAAATTCTGCCTCTGATTGCAACACACAGAAGTAACTGTGAAGCCCAGGTTGACTCAGACCTTACTCATCCTCACTAGGGAGCCACGTAACTGATTCTCTGTGATTTCTGCTCTATATCAGAATATTAAATAAGATTGGGCATGTTTTAAAAGGGCAGAAAAACATGGGATGTGTAATTAAACTCTGTGAAAGTTTAACAACTTTCACTTGTACTCCATTGCTATATCTACTCTTTTGTCCCCTGCAGTACTTCCTCCAGTTAAGTTTGTCTGGAGATTAGAGATTTGCCTCCAAAAAAGAAATCATAAGAAACTTATCTGTTAGAGATTCACCCATCATTTGTAAGAAGACGGAAGGGTGTAAAGGTAGCTTGTTGTAACTGATTAATTGGTAACTTCAGGCTGAACACTGCTCAAGGCAGAGGTCATACATTTTCACTCTCTGGGTAGCATATGACACACCTACCGTTACACGAATAAAAGTAATGAACCATCACAGTGGCAAACCAAGTTGATCTTCCCATATGCTTCTTACACAAGTGATTAAGGTGTATCAGAAAGGGAAATTATTTTAACCAAAATAAAGTCTACACACTCTGCCTTTTGTAATATATTTTCTTGCAACCACAGTGTCCTTTCCTTGCACACACCAACTAGGGCTACCACCACTAGGATCACTAGAGGGTGACTGTGGCAGGGTACTGCTCAGCAAAGGAAAAGGCTGTAACCTCCTGTCCCAAACCCACTTAAAGAAACAAGAGAAAAGAGTGCAGTGCACATTATGTGGGTTACTCACGGCTCAGCTTCAATGCTCTGGTCAGCAGCTATGTAGTTGGCAGGGATGTAGCCCTCGAGCTTGCGTCCAGGACAGACTGATCCTGTTGGCAGGACGAGCCTAGCATACCACCAACCTTCGTGGGATGCATTCAGCACTTCCAGTTTATCCCCAGCTTGAAAGCTCAAGTCCTCCTCAGTGCGAGCTTCATAGTCGAACAGTGCCACAAATCTGCAAATGTTTGCTAGATGCTGCCCAGGCAGTGGAGGTAAAGGTTTCTCTTTTATTTTATGTTCTAGGTCTTTCTGTCTTGCTTGGAAGTCAGGCTTTACCACAGCAAGGTTGGCAAAGACTTGGCCCACTTTGTCGTCTTGCTCATCGTTTGTCCCCAAGAATAAGCAGGGGATATAAGGTTCCAAACAGAAGCAGTACTTCTGGCAAAAGTTTCCCATCCTGGTTCCTTGTTCCTTCTTCTGCTTTTCTTTTGCTTTTCTTGCCTACAAGACCCTTAGAAAAGTTTTTGCATCATCAACATTTTACCTTTTTGTAGATTTCTCCTCCTGTGGCACAAAATGAAACAACTCGTGGCACAGCTGGAAGCTCCTCTTTGAATCCCACTGAGAGCTCATTACAGGCAGCTCCCGGTTAGGGAGTGAATCCTGAGCATTCAAGTGCCAGCACCCATGTGGGGGGAATTTCTCACTTCCTCTTCGGAGCAGGAAAGCAACACAACAGCTGTGCTGGGGTGAGCTCTGGGAACAATAGGGAAGCCTTGAGCCTCTTCTGCTACAGCAAAATAATAATGCCAGAACATCCAAACAAGGGAGGCTTCTCAACTCCTGCTGCTTGGGATAGGTGTTTTCTTAGCTCAGGTGGCATCTGGTCATATGATCAGCAGTGAACTGTCTGCACAGTCTGTCTTGGTAATGATTAACCAAGCTGATCTGCCTGCTTTCTCAGTAGTCTCTGACGTGGGCAACTTGACCGAATATTTCTTTTTGTTTCCTGGTTTGTGCTGGTTTCGGTTCACAGTGGGAAGCTTTTGCTCACCTGAGACTGGCAGATGCCGTCACCTGGAGTGCACCTGTTGCTCCTCCCTTCACTCATACTCTTGTGTATTCCCTGCCAAGTTCCTACCCTTCAAACCAACCCCCTGGGGTTTTTTTCACTCAGCTGGGTCTGGTACTTCTTGCAAGGAAAAACAAATATATGTGGCTTACAATAATAAAGCAGTACATTTTAATGCATTCCTTTTTCTGCATTTTAAGGAAACAAAGGCACTAGCCAAAAAAAATGCTCTAGGTGATTGGCTAATTATATCAACCCCATATAAAAATAATGGCTTTCTTCCAGTCACCATGTAAACCAATGAACTGCATTGACCAGTATATTCCCATTCCTAAAGCACATATAACCCAGCATACAGAGCAAGTACACGTGCCTGGATACTGCTGTGGCAAAGCAGGCTGAAAAGCTGTCTGCCATATCACAGCACTGCAACCCAAGCTTTATTACTGCTGGAAATCACCACTGCCTGCAGGATATGCAATGCTTGGAGCAGGAGCAAGAAGCACAGGAGATAAGGAGATAGCCTGTCTGCACACTGTGGTGGCATTTCAGTAAGAGGCAGACACTTATGGATGAGTCTTTTTACTAAGGTCAATAAAAACTCACACATGGACCTATGACTTCCTGGTGATGAAAAACCCTGACTCCCATTTTTCATCTGGTGCTGTTTTCCTAAACTATTTATGCATTTCTCAGTTCCATTTAGAGCTGCTGACTTCTGTTGCTTTACTCTGCTAGGAAGAAAACAACTAAGTAACAGAAACCAGAGTCACTTGCTTTCATCATGTCTCTTGTTCATTTGAATGAGGAGACCAGTGGCAGAAGCAGAAGCCTCTTATGAATTAGGGACTGTGGGATGACTGAAAGACATCTCCACTGAAAGTGTTTTACCATCAAGTGCAGTTCCACTCAAGAGGCATGGGGAACTGCTTATGCACTCCTCTTCTGCAATGCTGCAAAAGAAATTAAATAAAGCAGGAAGCACCATGCACATTAAGTGATCACTGAACTTCATAATCTGTGGTGAAACCTCTGGGTCTGATAAAAAAATGGCATGCAGATTTTGCAGATTATGAAAATTTTGTTTAGTTTCTGAAGCACCACTGAAGATTTTGCACCACAGCAATTATTAGTCACATAATGGTAAGATCACAGATATCCAAAATATACTTACTTTTCTTATGTGATAGACAATATCCAAAGGCAGGAAAGGCCTATGTTGGTTAAAAAAGCTATTTTCATTAGTCGTCATTAGTCTTGTTTAAAGAATTATCTACATATACTGAAAGCAGAGAATATTACAAACTACTATTAAGTAATCTGGGGATTTTCAGTTTGCATATTGGATTGACTTTTCCTGTAATGTTTTGTAGTTCTGGCAACTTGGGCATTAATCTGGCAAAGATTTGCATACACATTTACTGCACAGAATATATTCTTCATGACAATGGAGTCACTTTCATCATACAGAATCAATCTGCACAGCTCTTTTCAGGATCAAGGCCCATCTTTACATTGAGGTACCAAAATTCAAACTCATTAGAAATCACAGTGCCTTCACTGAGACCACTCAGCTAAGTATTTATAATCATAGAACTGGGCTTAAACCTAAAAACATTTGTGTGTATGACTACCTTATCTCAAAGAGCTCCAGGAATCAAATTCATCTTTCTAAATTTATGCTCCTGCTTGCCTTTACAAGAGCAGAAAGACTTTTGCTGGAAGTGATAAATAACTATAAAGCAGATTGCTTTCATACTGATCTTCAGGACCAGTTCTATGTATTAACCAAGTAAACTTTTAAAAACAGCCATTAAATTCATTAGTCAGATTTAAAACTCTCCTCAAAAAGAGAGAGAAGTGGGGTTACTGAGAACTGCTGAACAGATTCCCTATCCTGTAGGAGACAGGACATTAGATGAGCTGTGGTGGCCACCCTACAGCAGTGCCTCTAAAAGGGTCTTTATTCTGGTGATTTTATTGAGGATTCGCTGCACATCTGAAAATAAAACAGTACTCTTTATGGTTTAGAGACTATATAATTTTATCACAGGCATGAAAAAAAAATTAGCATGTAATAAAAATGTTCTTGCTGGTTTTACTGAAAAAAATAAAGTCTGATAAATCCCATAATCTTAATTTTCACGTTCACAGTTTGGAACAAATGAGGATAATCATGTCTATTCAGGGGCTTTTCAATATAAACTATTGTCCAAGTCGTCTGCAGTGGTGTTACGTGTAATTTAATAGGATAATCTTTGCAGAACCTATTTCTTGGTTTAATTTAGTTCTTTTGCCTTGCATCCCACTATATTTGCTTTTTATTTTTTGCAAAAGGAGGCCAAACAGTTCTGCATTGTTTATTTGCCTTCTGTACCTTTATTAATTTGTTTTTGGGGGTTGAATACCAAAGCAGAAGTTGTTCAAATAAGTAAGTGACTGTAAAGACTTAATCAGATATATTGATGAATTTTATTATCACAAATGCTTGGGAAGGACACAAGGGTCTCACCTCATTCTATGGCCAGCACTAGCTAGTGAGAAAGATTAATTTATCATAACCAGAATGGCATATTTACAGTATGGATACTGAAATTTAGTATTCTGGTGTCTATATTATAAAAAAACCACCCATTAATATTGTAAGTAGTTTCTTGAAATATGCAACACCTCAAAACAAAGATGGATCATTTAAAAGCTGTGTCTGACAGGACCATATAAACTAAGATTTTAGAAAAGTGAGTGAATCTATTCAATCAAGCAATACTTTCCCCCTTCAAATTAGATAATTCCCCATTGCTTTTAACATATGCTTCTTTGTTCCATAAAGAAAAATGTGCACACTGATGCTTTAGGTTTAAAGATGACAGATATCTGAAGTTACTTTTTACATTCTACATGTTGCTTACAAAGTCCAGTAAGCAACTCTTGCACAGAGACTTATGGCTGCTTAAAGGATTAATTTGCACTCCTCTAAATCCATTAAATCAAATTCTAATTAACTTAGAGTCAATATTCTTTAGGCCTTGTTTATTCTACAAAACAATCATGTTTAAACATAGTGGTAAAACATATTTCTCTTAGTTGCCTGAATGGATAGAAAAATGACGTGTTAATATTATATGTTTTAGTAAGCTCAGTACAAACCTAATCTACAATACTGGTATTAATTGAAATGCTCTTGGAATGAGGACCTGCTCTGCATGAGTTAAGGTATCAGACTGAGTTGTATTAAATAAGTACAGATAAGATTTGAATCCCTAATATTTCAAAAGCCTTGTTTTCATATATTTTATTTGTGTTCCATGCTTTCAAAATGATTTTGTATGACTTTTAATTACAGATATTTCCTATGAGTTTATGTATGTGAGTTTATGTATTTATTTGTATGTGCTCTGTATGGAACTATTGCTATAAATACATAAAACTTTAGAGTTTCATAAAAAAATTAACCTTTCTTTGACACATAAATATGCTAGTTCATATTTCAGAGACAAGGAGTGAACATCACTGAGCATCAGTCTTTGCTACTGATGATACATGTTTGAAATAATTCCCCTATGCCATGTGGAGAAGAATTACTGAACAGTGCTGAACAGTGCTCTGCTGGGGAAACAAGAATATTGCAAGGCAATATCCACCAATAGTTTTGTTAAGAAATATGTGTCAGTTCAAACTGGAAATTGAAAAATAGTGTTTTTTCTTAATAAGATGAGTTCACAGTGAAACAGTTTCCTTCACAATTGTTTTGAATTCTGTAAGTAGTAAAAAACTCCATGTAGGAAAGTGAGAAATTAAGATATAAAACACAAGAATTGTATGAGTGCTTCCTGTGCCATCACTTTCTATATTGTATAATCTTTTTTAAGTTAGGAATTATACTGTTGTATTAATATGCTAGTTTAAATATTTGACATTACATACCTCACTTAGAAAAAATTCTTAATACATTATGATAAAGCAAGTAGGATCTTTAAAGAAATTAGAATAAAACCAAAAGCATATTGCTTTGAATCTGTGCTTAGAAAATAATTTAAATGATTAAACATTTTAAAGTTGTGCAGGTTTTTTAAGGTAACAAATTGAAATAAAGCACAGTGAATTTTTCTTTTTTATTACAGCCGTCTTTTCAGCTCTGTCTCTTTCCATTTGCACATTAAAATGAAACACAATACCACCACTTTGTAGCTTTTTTATAATCCTTTTAATCAGCACTTCCATTTTGTTTCTGTAATTTGCAAATTGCTATTCTTTTCAGTGAAAATAAATTATGGGTGTAATTTTACCCTTGACAAAATTGTTTATTCTTACTGATTAATCACTGTCCTGGTTTTGTCTATTATCTTAAACCATAAATCCATGAAGACATAGAGCTATATTTGATTCGGCATTTTCCAACTTGAAATCTTTTGCATTTGTAATGAGAAAATTCTGGCTATTTATTTCCATAAGGCTAATCCAGTAATTCATCTCTACTCTAGAAAGCATTAAAAGTACACTTTCAAGTGCTTTGGTCATGAGGATTGCTTATTTATTGGCCGAATTCAGTCCTGAAACAGGCTATATTTGACAACAAAGTAACAGAGAGGAATAAGGCTCTGTCAAGGATTGACAGAATAGAGACTTTCTCTATTTGTTCAAACAAACAGATCTCACTCTGCTCAAATTTAATGCAAGTTTTGCCATTATCTGCAATGGGACCAGACCTCAGCCATTATTTTTCATTTCACTGTACATTATTCTAAGTGATATACAGCCTACACTGTTAAAAACTGTAAGTTAATTTGCTTTCTATGAAGCAGGCTCTCTGAATAAAACCAGAGAGTTGTAGCTCTCTAAGGCATGAAAAATACTTCTAATGGAATCTATCTCTGTGGGGGGGAAAAAAATGGCAAAAGAATGACATAGAATTATCAGCAAACATGACTTTGCCATTCTTTTAAGAAAATATATTCCAAACCTGACCCTGTTATGAATAGTTTACAAATTTAGAAAGTCTATATATTCATGAAGATTTTATGATGGGTCAAGATTATTTCTCACATAACTCTATCAAATTTTGCATGCCATGCTATGGATGACTTGTGAACATGATTTACCATTTTTATCTTAAGCTGGAGTTGCATCAAAAAAAGGAGAAAAGTCCAGAGAGACATAGAGGGAAAGGAGTAGTGTATCAAAGCAGCATATTCATTGTTTCACCTGTGAGTGACAGTGGGGTTTTTGTTTTTCTTCAAAAAATAAAATCAGTACTCTCTCCTGACCTTCACTGTACCTGAGAAAGGTAACATCTCATAGGAAGCCAAAATTCACAATTAGAATATATTGATATACCACCTAAAGGAACATACTGATTACTTACACATCTTATTAATTACTTTAAATCACTGAAATATTACATGCAAAACCAGTAGAAAAATGCTATTTTAGAATAGAATAGAATAGAATAGAATAGAATAGAATAGAATAGAATAGAATAGAATAGAATAGAATAGAATAGAATAATTCAGCTGGAAGTGACCTACAATGATCATCTACCTGACCACTTCAGGACTGACCAAAAGTTAAAGAATATTATAAAGTGCATTGGCCAAATGCCTCTTAAACACAGATAGGCTTGGGACATGAACTACCTCTCTAGGAAGGCCATTCCAGTGTTTGATCACCCTCTCAGTAAAGAAATGTTTCCTAACCTCCAGCTGGAACCTCTCATGGCACAACTTTGAACCAATCCTACATGCCCTGTTACTGGATCTCAGGGACAAGAGCCTCCCCCTCTACTGCATTGCACTTTTATCCTTTTTGCTAAATAGACTGTATTTTAAGAATCCACATTACTGTAAATTGTGCATACACTAGAATTTTGTACAGCTAAAATCTCTCTATAGGAAAAGGACTGGGTCTATAATCAGTTTCTATGACTATACGAACCCTATGCACTGTCTGTCCACCTTCCTGACTAGGTGTCCCTCTCTCCATGTATATTTTCTAGTTTTCTGACTCCTGTTTTCTTGCTGCTGTATCTGCCTTTCGGAGGGAGGTGCTGTACCAAGAACATTACCCAAAAAGTAAGACACTCTTTATAAGCCAGATGAAAGGAGATTGGAAGTGCAACCTCAGGATATGCGCCTCCATATTTTCCAGATGAAAAGGATAGGCAGAAAAGGAACCTATAAACCTAGGGATCACTTCAAAATTATGTTGGGAAGAAGCAGCCAGGGTATGTGTTAAGATCTGGAAACTAAAATCTCAGACACCATAGAGTAGCCATGGCCAAGGGCACAATTGATTTAAAAATGTTATCTCACTTACCCATCTTCAGAAGAATATTCTGAGGGTCAACAAATACCAATCCTTAGCTGAATAATTTCTATATTTGATCCAGTTTAAAAGGTCTTAATATCATGTTTGTCTTCCTCTGAAGCCAGTTAAAATATACTGATTGGTTTAACTGAGAGCAGGACTACCTTTTTCCCCTTAGTTCATGTACCATTATTTTTATTGGTTTTTGACTTATATTTAGAACAGTTTTAATGTAAAAGTAAAGATGCAGTATGTGTTTCAGCATCAGTCTGACCTGCTTTTGTGTGTGCAAAATTCAAAGTTTCAGAAATTAAACTGATGCAACTTGTCCTGCAAATATGTATACTCATACTCTTCTTCCTTGTTTTTCCCTTTTTCCTTTCTTTTTTCTTTTCTCCCTCTAGAGAAATAGAAAATTTCTATATAGTTTCCTACCTCTTCTTTTTTCTGCTATATGTCTTTCACAGCTCTGCAGTGAAATGCTGTACAAAGAACATTATCCAACATGCAAGAAATTATCTTTATAAACATAAGGAAAGGGGATAGGAAGCCAGCAGCTTTAGTGATACTTACAGTGAGCCCTTCTGATACAGATTTCTGTTGTAGACAGCATGATTTACTTTCTTTCTCTGACAAAATTTTCTTCATAGACTTACATAGAACCAGAATACAGATCTTTAAACAGTTACATCAGCATGATGAAATCTCCTTGACGTTTAGTGTATATTTACAGTTTTAGGATATATGCTTCTAAATCACTTCTTTCTTATCAAAATTCACCTGTTTTTTAATCTTTCCATCAGATCACTACCAGACACCCCTTAGAGGCAGAAGCAGAACAGCAAATATCATATGCAATTTATATTCAAAATAAGCTTTTATATTTCAGATTTATAAACATTAATATTAGCTTTTTATTATTGCAGCTCCAAGGAATATCACTCTTAGTGCCCTTTATACTTGGCAATGGACACATAGGGAAGAAAATATTTCTTGAATAGAAGATCAAGCACTCCTTAAGAAAGATGGCTTATTGTTCAAGAAGGAAAAAATTGATCTCTTTACTCATCATAGTGATAGGATAGAATGATCTTGAAAATCCTAATGTGGTAACAATTGCAATTAATTAACTTGTATATTACATTGAAAGCACAGATTTCTGTATTACATTACAATGAGTTAATTATTTATGCACTCAGTCCTAGTGAGACCAGAACTAGAGCAATTTGCCCAGTTTTGGATCCTGTATTCCATAAAATGTGATAACAAATTTGATAATGAAAGAGCAATGAACAAATATCACCCAGACTGAGAATGAAAGATAAGCGGGCTCAAAACCCTTCAGCCTTTAAGGAAGGACCTTAAATAATTAAACAAAGAGTCTGTGGGGAAAATATGTAGTAGAAGCCTTCAAACAGACAGAAATCCAGTGCACAGATGTGGTTCTCATATTTGCTAGGAATAGAACATAATGTAAGAAAAAAAAAGATGCTTTAGAGCAACAGAGGATGTTTAGAAACGGAGAGGCGGGGAAAGCTCAATATTCTGCATGTAAGGACTGTTAAACACTGGAAAAAACTGCCTCAGTGGCTCTTTGGTACATGTTAAGAAGCTAGATAATTGACTTTTAAGGATGTTTTTAGTTGGGCTGATTCTGCCCCAGGGCAGAAGATGACTGTCTTTGGGTCTTTCCTAGTTCTGTTATCTTCCAGCCTGCAGTTTTATAGTTGTAGCATTTCCCACCGGCTGTTCAATAGCTCTGTTCTTTTGTGCAGACTGTGTGTTGAAATACATCAGGGGTTTTTTTAATGCAATCACTAGCAAGTGCCAGGCTTCAAATGCAAGCTTGTAACCCACTTGAATAACTCAGAAATCCTCAGAATGTCTGAATTAGACATATTTCAGTTTTACAAAGAAATTTAAGTCATAAGTGATTTAAGTTATCTGTCCATGAATACACCATGACTGAACGGGAAATGAGGGCTGAGAACGGAGTAGTCCTCCTTGCAATTTTATGCTTGACATTGGAAACATAAAAAACAACAAAAAAACCCCCCAAGATGAACACCAAACATAGGAAAAATAAGTCTGTGTCCCATAGATCATAGAAACTGCACAGTTCTCTCACCGTAAAATACAGAAAGGTCTACTTTGGAAGTATAGCTTCCCCAGAGTCCGTATTTCCAGTACAATTTCTTTTGACTAAGTGCAATATCCACCCAGGTCAAAAAAATCTTTCAAAGTACCTTTAAACAACTATGCAGAATTTTAAAATATATACTTAGTACAGGTCCAGCCATATTAATCATTCTGACAAAATAACTGATTTTCATTTCCTTCTTTCATGTTGCATGGGAACAGCCTGAGGTACATTACAAGATCTAAGAGAGATGATAAGGACAATAAGCAGGCTTTTGAGAGATTCTGAGCACCTAGTGGATTACTGTCTGGTTAACCTTTTGATGAACTGTTGGGTTTAGTTTTGGTAATCTTGTCTCTTTAGCAGCCTGAGTCTCATTTCCATGCTGGTGAGACAGAATGTAAGGACTATGAGGTGCCAGAAATAATCAGATGTCGTACTCCCAGCAGGATTCTAAAAATTTTACATATGTGGTTCCACTGAAAAAGTTGAAGTGTCCATATTTTGTACCATATAAAAAGGTTACTAAACAACCCAGTATACAGTAAAACTTCTGAAATGGCTAGAATTTAATCAAATCTTAAATTCTGATCAATAATTAAGTATATTCACCAGGCTTCTCTACAGGTACCCTCTGTGTCACAGAAGGATGCCTCAAAGATTGTGTAGTATTTTGCTCAACTTCTAAGGATCTACTAAAGAAACAGGAAGTGCTAGTGACTGTTTCTCAAAGAAAATATATTCTTGACAGCTTTCATTATCTCACAGAGAAACAGGTTATTCGTAAAATGAATTAGTGTTGACAGATCTATGTCTACTAAGCATCATTCTCTAATAAGTCATAGGCCTGCTTCTGTATATTCTTAGCTTATTCCTCTGATGATTCCTAAATGAATGTTTCCTTCTTATTGTCCTAAACTTAGAATCAAGGAACCAAATCCATCAATCCTGTTTAAACAAGTGAATCCCACTGAAAGTACAATTTCATGCAAAAACCTAGAAATGTGTTGTACCTGAGTGACTATGTCCCACTACTAGTGAGTTTTTCTTTCAAGCTGTGATTGTGGGGTCAGACATGAAGCTAGTTTTTTGCTCCCTAGGCCCTTTCAATTTAAATAGGTACGGTGTCATTATGCCAAATCAACTGCATTGTATTTGAATCTGATTATTGATCCAGCATTAAGAGAGGATGCAGAGAGGTTGTGGTGCATTGTTAGGAAGTGTCTGTACTATGGGACCTGTGTCATGGTTTTTCAGGAGTTGTTAAGGGTGGTTGTCTGCTGTGGGAGCACCGAAAGGTGCTACATGGGTCTGCCTGAGATGGGAGTGAAATCAGAGCCACAGGAATATTTGTCTCAGGGCTACCGTAGGCTGAGGGGAACTCTCGGGAGATATGTATGCGGAGCTCCCTGAGCAGGGCCAGTTGGGTGAGCCTGAGATATGGGCTCTGTCCTCTTGTCAGCTTGGGATGAAAGTAACAGTTATCAGATGGGGAGTCTGTGCTGTGAAGGAGTTATCCCAGCAGGGAGAATGGGCATCATGCTTCGGGGGGGATGGAGGTACTCCGGAGCTACAGGATGGGGATGTTGGGCTGTGAGGCATTCTTCTACCTGTGTAGTAAACAACTTCATGGGTTAAAAGCTAAATCAAGTGCAAACCTGAGGTTTGTGTCTTACCAGTGTGCTAAAATAAAATATAAAAAAAATGCCCAACACTTTTTGGTTTGACTAATGCTACTCCAAAAGTATTTTCATTTGTTTTTAAAAGCAAACAGGGAACGTTCTGACCTTACTTCTCTGTATGAAGGTGTTTCTTGTCCAAAATGAAACCACCCCACATTTGCTCAATTTCTTATTTCCACATATCACTAGTGCATGCTCTGCCATAGCAACCGGAGGGTCTCTTTCCTTTTTTTAACTAAACTCTTATAACCTTTGCCACAATAGACAAATGGCTACAACTGCATAATTGGCACAAAACGTAACCAACAAAGCCAACTTACACAGTCTCAGGACAAACACACACGAAGTTTAAGGACAGTAAAATAGACTAGGGTGCAGACGATTCAAAGCTCGCTCGGAGGGATGCTCCAATGTATCGTACTGCTGCCCTCTTAAGGACAAAAGAAGCGAGGAGCTGAAGTACCTGCTCGTTCAGAGGCCCACAACTTCGGTGTGACAGCTAGGGTATATCTGAGGTATTTTGACACGGTTCTCGTACCTTTGAGTATGTTACCGCACTCTGTTACGCTTCTTTTGCTCTCCAGGGTATGTTAGTGCACTCCTGTGCTCGAAAACTACGTGGTGTTAGGAGCTTGTGCTGAGTGGAAAGTAGGCATGAGGCAAACCGGAAACCACAATGCCCCTTTGCACGTCTATAAAAGGCTTCAACACATCAGATCTCCCACCACGTGTTTCCTGCAGGTTGCTAAACGTGAGGGTGCTGAGGGTGGGCAGTCCTGTCCTGCCAGATCCGTGGGTGTCTATGCCCCGGAGGCTGTGGGTGGAATGGGGAATCTCTGTCCGGGCAGCCTTGAAGCTCCAGCCTGAGGGATGCTGCAGCTGCAGGAGGTCAGCCACACCACAAGCAATTCTACCTCCTTCAGCATGACCCCTTAGAAATTTCCTCTATTAGGACAGGATTTATGATTTCCCCCGATTTTCCAATTACTAAGTATTTACAACATAAAAGTAATTACTTTGGTGCATAAATTAACCACAGGGAAACCTAAAATAATCTCAGATGGGACCTGACAGCCCAACAGTTCACCATCAGTTATGTGGACATCTCTGAGTGGCTGATGGTGCCATCAAACTTGAACAACAGAGCTGAAAGGGTGATGTTAACACATAAAGATAGAACAGTTGTCGCAGATAATCTTCACTAAAGGCAGCTCCTTTCTGAGAAAGGTCCTGAAATGGGATGTCAGTATGTTTAAAGAATTCACCTCAAAGGAAAAAAACTGAGAGACAAAATACTTGTAAGACAAAATAAAAATTAATAAAATGGGGGGTTTGTGTGCTGAAAGTAAACTGCTGAGATTTTCCTGTTACCAGGTTTGTGCTACAAATACTGAAGATAAAGGTTATTGTCTCATTTATCTTCTCTTTCCCCAGAAAGAAAAACCCATTATCTTCATCAGTATTTTCTCTATTTCTTGTTGTCAAACTTCTAATTTAATCAGCTTCATGTACCTGAAATTTAACTTGCTGAATCTCTCCAGAGGTGAATATTGTTCCCTACACAAAATGCTTAAAGATTAAGTATGATTAGTACTTTTGTGTTGTAAGTTCTATGATAGCTTGTTATTACTGTCAGTATAATTGTGCAGCACTCAAAAAATCTGGATGTTCAGATTGCCTTCAGTTGACAGTGAATACAGGGATCAGAGGATTTGACTAGATGATCTTCTAACCCAAACCATCCTATGATTCTATCAGTGAACGTATGATTTTCAATATCTGTCCAGATGTTTCAATACTTCAGTTTGGTGAGTTTTTGTATAAAGTTTTACAGGCATAGCCTGTAAAAACAAAAGTTACACTTTTTAAATGCTGTAATCTAAACACCACTTTGGAAGCTACATGAATCCTTTTTTTGGGGTGGAGGGGCGGGGAAAGTAACTCTGGAGTAAGACAGCTGTACTGATATAATCTGCAAGGCAGACAAACTTTATATGAGGATAGTGTGAAATACCAGCTGTGGGTGAAATCTCAGATTTACTGAAGTCAGTCAAAATTGTGACCATTGCCTTCAGTGGTGCAGAAATTTGCTCTGTGTTTTCTAAAGTGAGCAGCCTTAGTAAAATTGTCAGATGCTCCAAGTTCCTAGGCTGCTGCCTGATCTTGATCATTATGATCCCTGTTGTGTGTGAGGTTCTGGATGTATCATTTTGTATGTTCAGATTTCACACGTATTAATTTTTATGTATTTAGGTATGTATTTATTTCTTTAACATTTATCTAAAAAATATGTACCTATCATTATGGTGTGCATACATATATAACGTGTGGTGTGTATATAATATACAATGTGTGTAAAATATATGTTATGCATATATATATACACACACAACACCACTAGAAAGTATATTAATGTCTGTGGAAGATACTGGAAGCCTTTGAAAGAAGCTGCTACACAGTGGACTAAGGTAAAATTATGCAGTCCATTTCCTTCTTGCTCTGACATCTTAAGTTCTCATCCTGTCCTACTATTAGCATTTGTGAATTTTATTCCTAATTTCCAGTATTTTCCTTTGGTATCCATTTTATAATCTGACACTGAACTTCTCTGTAGAATTTTTAAATGTATGTGATAGGTCATGTTATATAAATTTCTCTCCTTTGTGTCTACCTGAACATGTATAAGTATGCATATATATAATATATATAGATATACATATTGTATCTCATTCAACTATTTGATTGTATTTTCAAAAGCATTTTGCTCTGTAATACCAAGTTGCTGCAAAAATGAAATCATAATTTGATATAATCAAAATTGCTGCTGCACACTGCTGCTATGGTTATGCACCCCAACTTATTCACCCACAACACTTACAGACATGCATGGGTAGGCAACATGAAAAAACTTGTATTAAATGTTTTATAACAATTCCTCTCAATTCAAATGTGGTTTATATTATTCTATTTATAGCCATACAATAATTTTAAAAGAAATTATATTTATTTGAAATATAATCAACTGGAGTTTTTCATGTTTTGTAAATCAAAGCAAAGTTTTGATGGTGTTATTGGTCTACAGAAAGAAAATAATAATAACAGCATAAGGAGGTCTTGCAAACAAGGCTGTCAAGCCTAGCTGTTTCAGCATCCCAAGTACAGCTTTAATAGTACACTATATTCAAGTGCAACCCTAGAGAACAGGACTACGTCAATGCAACTTTCATCTGTTTGCTTTGCTCCAAACAGTGCTTTCTTTCAGACAGCACTTTCTAATTGCACTACGGCATTACTTATTGAGCAGGTACCTATCAAAAACTCATGTTATTATATATTCTGGGCACAGACTGTACTGTTCTTAATGTTTGGGGTTTTTTATTCCCAAAGCTGTCAATAAATTAAAAGGTAGCTCATCACCTGTGGCATTTTGTTTTTTCCACAACTAAATGTATAGTGTAGTGTGGTTTACCATATAGAGTTGCTTATACTCTGCAGGGACTTTGATAATCACAGAATCATAAAATGGTTTGGATTGGAATCGACCTTAGAGATCACCTGGTTCCAACCCCAATGCCATGAACAGGGATACCTTCCACTAGACCAGGCTGCTCAGAGGCCCATCCAATTTGGCCTTCAACACTTCATGGCATGGGACACGTACAACTTCTTTAGGCAGCCTGTTTCACTGCCTCACCACCCTCATAGGAAAGAATTTCTTTCTTGTATCTAATCTAGACCTACCCTCAGTTTAAAGCCATTACCTCTTTTCCTGTCACTACATCCTGTTCTGAAAAGTCCTCCTCTACCTCTCTTATAAGCCCCTTTTAGGTACTGGAAGGCTGCTCTCCAAAGCCTTCTCCTCTCCAGGCTGAATATCCCCATCTCTCAGCCTGTCTTCATAGGAGAGGTACTCCTTTCATCTCCAGTCATCCTCACGGCCCTGCGCTGGACTCGCTCCAGCAGGTCCACATCCTTCTGATGCTGGGGGCCCTAGAGCTGGACACAGTAGGAGCAGTGTAGAAGGGGCAGAATCACCTCTGTCGACCTGCAATGCCATGCTTCTTTTGATGCATCCCCAGAGCATGGCTGTCTTCCTGGGCTGCCAGTGCATATTTGCTAGGTCATGCTGAGCTTCTCATCCACTAGCAACCCCAAATGCATCTCCTCAGGGCTGCCCTCTGCCCATTCTCTGCCCGCTCTGCACTTGCTCTTGGGATTGCAGGACCTTGCTTTGTTGAATTTCATTAGGCTGGCACTGTCCCACCTCTCCCGTGTGTCATTCCCTCTGCACGGCATCCCTTCCCTCACCGTGGTGCCGCCATAAAGACGCTGCGGGTGCACAATGAAGCAGTAGTACTGCTTGCCTGCTTATATAAGCCAGCTGTCCCCGGCAGTGGTGTGGCTCTGGCCGTGCCGTCACTAACCGAGGCTGACACCGGCTCAGCGGGACCCGCGTTTGCGGGGCAGGCACTTGCGGTCCGGAGCGCAGCAGCTCCGCTCCCCATCCTGCTCCCGGGCACGCAGAGCCTCGGCGGGAAGCGTGCTTTTCAAACCGGACTGCCGGAGCCCGCCTGCGGCCGCGCTCCTCCCCGTGCCCGCCCCTCCGAGCGCAGTTCGCGCCGGGCTGTGCCGCAGGTGAGGGCGGCCCCGCTCCGTCCTGCGGGTCCTGCGGGCAGCGCCGCGCTCAGCCCGCACCGCAGGAAGCGCCGCCCGCGNCACTTTTCCCTGGCTGACTGCGACGTGGTGGGCTTCGACCTGGACCACACGCTGTGCCGGTACCACCTCCCGCGGAGCGCACGGGTGAGTGCGGGCCGGGGCCGGGACTGGCGGGGACACCCCGCTCCGCCCCGCTCCCCGCCGCGTCCCCGGGCCAAAGGAGAAGGGCCGGCTCCCAGGGGGACAGCGGGGGCAGCGAGCCTTGTGCCGGCTGTCTCGGGTATCCGCGGGGAAACCCGGGACGAGAAGAGAAGCACAAGTGCATCTCTCGCCGGGCCCTTCCTCAGCAGGCCCGTGCCCGAGCGAAGGGGACAGCCATGTCTTCTTCCCTGCGAGCGGTGCTTCTTCCCCAGTGCAGCGGCGCTAAGGAAAAGGGAGAGCCCCCGCTCCTCCCCTCCCGCCCCCGCCAAATGCAGGGATGCTGCGGAGTGAGGGCTCCGCAGCGCTTCGGGCAGGCGACCGTCGCAAACTTTCTGGTGCTTACAGTAAAACGCCGAGCTTACAGGCGCTCTGACTTAGCCCTGTTGTCCTTCTCGGAGAGGAACTGCTGTCATGTGCTGTGCTTTCCCGCCACTGGTACTTTACTATTTTTTTTAAACTCCCCTGTGGTCTTTCATTGACTCGTACTTCTGTGTTGATGTCAGGACTCTGCCCCGGAGCTGTCTTGTGTCGTGTATGCTCATGGTAATTTGCTTCTATTCACCTACAGTACATTTTGCACTGCACTGGACTCCTACGCTAATTGCAAGATACTTCAGAATTGGTATAGAAACAAGTGTTTATGAGCTGTCCCATTTATTAATACGCAGTGTGCAGTGTGTCCTGTGTTGAAAAACTGCATTGCTTCCTTTAGCTGTGAGAAGCATATTCCTTACGAAAGACAGTTCCATAAAAGCAGTGAAATGTATGAGCTCTTAAATTTCTAGCTGGAAACTGCAGCTCTAGACTTACCTTCCATATTCTTTCTGTTATGCCACGCAGATCACGTCTTACACAAGCACATTCTTGCTAATAAGAATTTTGTCTGATGAAGGCAAATGTTAGACTCTTGGTAACTATAAGAGTTTTTAAAAAATCTAACCAACCAATGAACAAAATAAATAAAAAGACCCAGAAAAGTTTATTAGACTTGCTTCACTCTTCATCTATTCGCAGGACACAGAGGCAGACTGACAAGTGCCCATTGGATGCCTCCTTATCTATTGGAAATGTAAAATACTTTAAAAGGCTGGCAGGCACAGCTGAAGGTGTAGTTAGTTCTTACTCTTTCAGCATTGGCCTTCATATTTGTCTTTTTCAGGCATTATTCATTTTAATTCCAAGAGCAGCTTTGGTAATTAAAGAAAAAAGGCCAGGGAACAGCTTTAATGAAAGAACCATGAGAAAAAGGGAGCAATAACTATTTTTGGATGGTCTATAAGGACATGGCAGCTTCCTCTTAGATCTTCTACAACTTTACCAGCACAGTACATTAATAAATTGCTGACAGTCATACTAGGCCTTTACAGTGTTCCTTCTGAACTTAGAAATAATAACTGTTTATTTAGTAGTTGCCTGTTTTCTTCAAAATATATTCCTTCAAATACTTATAAAATGCCCCCCAAGGCTAAATATTTATTGGTTTGGAAGCTGCTTCTTGAATCTCAGGAACCATGACATTTAAAATTAAAGAAGATTGGGGAGGGGCAAATAGCATCTAGTCTTTAAGTACTTGCCATCTTGGTTTACCAACAGTCTTGAAGCACAGGGACCATAAGGTAGAATGTTGTAAACTTAGTTGTGCTGGACAGGGTACACCAGGACTCCTGTGTGTTTTCCATTGTTGACAGAAATAATCTCAGCCACTATTTCCCACTGCCCCTAGCTCCCTGGTTTTATTTCACTTAGGAGGCACTAACACGCACATCTCACCACTTTCCAAGAAAGTGATATATTTGGTTTCACTTAATCAATATAATTAATGAATATATTTTTTCATTTGTAGCTAATATATGATAGTTTTGCCCAGTATCTGGTAACAGAGAAGGGTTATGATGAGGACTTGCTGACTCTAGATCCAGACAGCTTAGACTTCTGGTAAGTAAATAGAAGATAACAGAAATTTTTTTCCTAACTTCCTATATGCTGTAACTTTTGCAAAACTTGGAAAACAGCTTCTTTTATTAGGCAGTTACTGTTATAAATGTTAAGCCCAATAGATAAATCCAAAATTACAGTTTTGAATACTTGTTCTAACAAGTATTTGTCATGAGATACTTCGAATGTGGTATTATGAATGGAGAACCTAGCATCCAAGCTTGCTTTGTCTGTGCTTCTGGCTGTCTGGACACAAGCCTTTTCGTCTGACTTACTCTCTTATTTTATGTATCTTCTTTGTCTTCTACCTTCTATCCAACTGGTAAATCCATCAACTATCAGAATTTAGTCATTTTTACCATGACAGGTGGGATTTTCTTTGTGTAAGGCATAATAATCCCAACAGTCTTCTGAGAAACCAAGGAAAGGTGATGTGCCAGGAGTTAGCCCTTGGGTGGCATGTCAGGCACAAAGCTGTGATGCAGAAGGCTGAAATATAAGCTCCCACTCTGTACTCAGTGGTCGCTGAGCAGGACCTTGAATTCGAATCTCTGATCTTTCAGCTTTTTTAGGTTATTATCTAGGCCATGGGAGTATGGACTTTAAGCCAGGTAATCACTAGATATTTATTAAATAATCCATACATTCTTGTGTAATGGTTTTTACAATATTTGACTGGACGATTTCCAGTGAGATTGATTTCAACTTCCATGAGACAAGCAATTTATTTCTTCCTCATATTTTGCAGCATCTGATGCAAGAAGTCCTCCGTTAAGATCTAGGTATCCTGGGTTTGATCTCTTATTGAAGCAGGAGGTTCATTAACATGGACCTATAAGCCCACGGTGCAGGTGTGTTAATGCTACTTGCCCAGGTGCCATTTGTGAAAGGTTGGGATCTGCTTGCCGCCTTCATGGCATGCATTCTTTCCTTTGGGTGCCTTATAACCAAGGATAAAGGTGTTACTTTTTCAGTCTCTTTTGTTCATTTGTATTCCAATCACTGAGCTCTGAATGAATTTTTGAAACAACCTAAGTCAATGCAGATTCCCTTATCTGGAAGATACAGATTTATTAGGAAGAGTTAGAACTCTTGCTGAGTGTCTGTCCTCCGCTGTCGACTCTTCCCCTTGTTAGTGCTTCTAACATCTGCTTCATGTGTTCCTTGGTTATTCAGTTGCCTCATTTAGAGTGATGTTCTACCCCTCTTTCCTGTAATAACTGGTGTTATCAGTCCAGTAATAATAAGTAGAGGAGTTGCCACCAAAATTAAAAGTTTCTTAAATAGAAGTGACTTAAATATCAGATTTCTTAGTTGTATATATTTGGACCTTAATCCTCCAGCCAGTCTATATGAACACTCACTGAATTCACTGAATGGTGGAATTGGATTTATTTAGTAGAATTTTGCTATGTCAGTAAAATCCCATCCTCATTGCAATAGTATGTATTTGCTTATAATAGAGCATTGTTCAAACATGGAAGTATTTGAAGAGTTGTGTTGTGTGGTTTTGTGTAGCATCATAGCTACAGAAGCACCATAGCGTCTGTAATTGCATATTACTGGTAGATAAGAAGGCATTCCTTTGAAAGCAGTAATAGTTCATTTCTTCCTTAAAATAAAATTATTCTTAGTTGCAAAGGCTTGGTGTTGGACATTGAAGAAGGAAACTTCCTGAAACTTGCAGAAGATGGAACAGTTTTAAGGTAATATTGACAGTATTTATATACTGTATAACAATTTATATTGTTAAATATAAATTATATTTTTAAATACAGCAAAATTTATCCCCTTTCTAAGCACTATCTCTTAATTTTATAAATATTTAAAATACTAATTTCAGCATGCATTCATTTATTAGATGGAAAAGTTGAAATACTATTTGGTAATGTGGTGCTCAGTTTCTCTTAATGCTACGTATGCAGTCTTTCTATAATGTTTCCATGTTAGCTGGGAGTGAATAATGTCTCATTTTTAATAAACATCTGAGACCCTTAGGGCACACTGATCACTTTTTCAGTGGCTAGAAATGTAGTCTTTGTCCAGTTGTGCTAAAATCTGGAGTAAGGTTTTGCTTTAGCTTGTGAGTAACCTGACTTGGAGGCAGTGCTAATGACTAATGCTAGTGATAGGAACACTATTATTTCTGTACCTTATACATTCAAAATTCTACAGGCTTGCACCACATAATTTAAATAGCCTGAGATAAATTAAACACAAAAACTGACACATTCACTTTCAGAATTCTGGGGGTCTTCCTCTTAAAAGCTATATTTTACTTTCAGTCATCATTTGGGTACATACTTAGCTCCTCTTCCTTTCCTGTTTTATTTTTTTAAACATGGAAGACTGCTATTTTGAATCAAAAATCTGAAAAGTAAATATATCTAAATGATATCAATCCCATCCCCGTTTCTCCTGTATTTTGTTCCAGAATGAAAAACGGTGTAATTTAGTCTACAAGACAGACTCTACTTTTTATTTTTCTGATAGCATATGGGAGGAGTTTGAAGATGAACTCATTAAAAGAAGGAATACCTTTGAGTCATTGCTGTGTATCCCAAAATTCATTTAATAGAATGAATTTTGGAGTACTAAATGCAGAATTCAAGATTAGAGGGTATACCTCATTAAAGGGAAGAGTGGTACGGAATTGCTTCTCCTGGCATTGCCTGCATTTGCTTCAAAATGGGGCCCAATTTGATGGTCAAACTAATTAATTTTTGATTCCTAGAAAGGCTTGTATGTACTTCTGTATTAAAGAGCTGCTTGCAGGGCTCAAACTAGCACTTTTCCATAGTTCTGCCGTTCATTCTGTGAATGTTACTGGACTTCAGAATGATGTATAGGCTTTCTGCACTGTGCTTTATTGTGCAGTGCATATTGATAGCTCAAGTATAGCGAGTGTCCTCACACAATTGAAAACATTCGAGCAATACAGAGTGATTGTGTTAGCAGGTGAGGCACAGTAGCTGTGCCCCCAGCCAACCAAACCTTTGTGTAGTAAGGCTTTTGTCGAGAACTGTAATGTATATGGTAAAAGCTTAGGTCCTGGGAAACTTCTGAGCTATAAAGACAGTTAGTTTTGATCAATTTGCATGCACTGTGGTATTCACTTGCAGTATGTTACTTTGCAGAAGTAGTAATTTGGATGCTTTCAACCCTTTTCTTTCTTTTTCCTTTTTTTTTTTTATTTTTTGATAAACAACCTAATGCATTGAATAGGGCAAGCCATGGTACAAAGAGCATGACATTTGAAGAGATCCTGGAGACATATGGAAGGAGGGAGTGGAAGCATTTTAGTACAGTCAGTGGAATGGTTTCACGCACAGGTAGGTATACTTCAGCACATCCTCGTCTTTGAAATTGTTCTGATCCCTTCAGTGCCTCATACTGTTAGTTCTTACCACAAGTTTGTAAAAATACTTGAGCTAAGAATTACTGGAATTTAAAGGTAAATGTGTTGGGGGAGACTTGATTTTTATGTATTTTCAGCTTCTAATACTGCAGTTCACCTTAAATTTATTTCACCAATGATAAGACAAATGAGCTGACTGACATTATGGGAATGTTTTGGTTATAGTGATGGGCACATTGTCCCTTGATGAAGTAGACTGACGCTAGCAGGATCGTGATTTAACCCCAGCCAGCAACTAAGTGCTGTAAAGCTGCTCACTCACTCTCTCCCTGCCCACGCCCAGTGGCAGTAGAACCAAAAAGAACGATAAACGTCCTGGGTTGAGATAAGAACAATTCAATAATGGAAATTAAATGTTATAATAATAAATATGTTCATAATTCTACTAATAATTATTGTAATGATAAGGAGAAAGAGTGACAGAACCTAAGAGAAACAAGTGATGCACAATGCAGTTGCCCACCACCTGCTGATTGATATTCTATCTCATTTGGGACATATTTGGCAAATACTAAATTTTTCTTAATTGTTGACTTATTGCCATCTGTGCTGTTACTGGAGGCCTAGGTGCAGGTGAAAAGAACAGTGGTTCTGGAAACAAAACATCTCCTCTTGCAATTGAAGCTGCTTGGTTTTAAGATAGGAGTCACTTTGAAGGCACTGTGGCTACGTTTGCATTCTTGCTCTGTGTTTCCTTTGCTTTACTTTGATCTTAACAGTTGTGAGTAGCATACAGAAAGTGCTCAGTTAAGTTGCCTTTTTTAGGTAATGGAGGTATTTTCCTTGAGATTTTGCTGATATGCTGATTCTAAACTGCAGGTAATCTTTTGCAAAAGGGAGAAATAGAAAGGTTTCCTTTGGTCATATGGGAAATGTGCCTTTCTTTTTCATTGAAACATGCACTTGATCTCTTGCAAATTTTAATCCCTGTGCTGCTGCCTTCTTTAATATATCTAAGAGACAGCACAGACAAGGTGCTGGTTAAGTCATTTCTCTTCTGAGAGAGAGTTGTTGAACATAAGCTCAGTCTGGGAAGGCATTTGCATTCTCCTGATACAATTCTGTTTTGGAGACTCATGTAATCATGTGAGCACAGGTCCCCTTGGGCTAAGGCGCTGTCTACAGCATATGTGTGCAAAGGATATGATTATATGTTAAGACCTGTCCAATTGTCTTTGAAATAACTTCTCAAATACTTTCTCTGTGTTTCCACTGCTAGGGAAAAGGTATTTTGAAAGAGTTGAAGGATACTGTCCTGACTCTTAAAACTCATGGTTCTTCCCCTTTTTTTCACCTTAACTTTTAGAACCTTAAAATGTCTTTTTAAAATCTCATTGCCTTGATATAGGTGAACAACTTTTAGTTGCCAGTTTCGAGAAACGGTAATAACAGCTAACAAAGATTGGGAAACAGATAATGCTTATTACCAGTAAAATCCAAATAGGAGCTTATATTATTATTTAAATGTACTTGCTATCTGTGATTAAAGCATATAGTACAGATTTTTAAAAAATATATTTTTTTTAATTATTTTTTCCAGCTAAATACTATTTGTATGATAATTATTTTGACCTGCCAGGAGCTCTCTTGTGTGCCAGGGTTGTGGACAGCTTAGATCAGGTAAGAACTGGCTTGTTTGAAAATTAAGTATTGCATTATCTTTTTCTTCTACCACCAAACTTTTTGCATCCATTATTAAATGCATACAAATAGTGTATTGAACAACATCAAGGTCTTTAGTTTTTTCTCATTTCGATGTTTTTATGTTGCACTTAGTATTAAAGTTGTCTCTGAGTTGTGAGCTATGTGGCATGTTCAGAATAGAAGTACTTCCACCAGAGGGCACAAATAACTAGGATAATAATAGAAATATACTGTTTCCTCAAGTTTGCCCCATGATATGCAGAATATAATTCTTAAAGACTTCTTTAATTATTCGTGATGGTACTCAAATTAAATATAATGTAAGCCTTCTGAATGACACGATTTGCTAATTTGCAAGTTGTTAATAAGTTGAAAGCTTCCTTCCATCCTTTCTTAAGGTTCTTTTTGTCCTAAATACATTGATCTGTGTACACAGATGTAATTACATCTCTTGAATAGTGTCTTTTTAGGGTTTTTTTCATCTAAACAGTAAGTTAAGTTCTCAAGGTGGAAAATACAATTGCTTGAACCTTTTTCAGCGCTTTTTAGGTAGAGAGAATGTTCTAAATTCTGCCTTTGAAGTTTGATGATAATTGTTTTGTGGTGTAAAAGAAGATTTTCATCTTTAACTTGCACCTGGAGGTGGGAGAGGGTTCTTCTCATACAGGAGCTATACTGGTGTCAAAGAGTACTGATGTAATCTTCTGGCTAAAGGTATCAAAGAGCTGCAGCCCTGAAAATTGTCAATACTAAAGTTTGTCTGCAGAATGAAAGAGCTGTGAGATGAATATCCAGGGTCCCTTTGGATATTACCTGACTTGTTGCTTTAGCCTTCACTCCAGTATAGCATGCTCAGTAAATTGCTGCCTTAGCATAAGTATTGCATGAAGAGTTAGCTAAAATTACGTTACCAGGGAAGCATGGAGGACAGGTGCTCCATAAGACTCTTAATTTTCTGCCTGATAAATCTCCTTCCTCTAAGCTGTTCACAGCTTAGAATGCTGTCTCAGTTGTAACACCTGTATTGTATTTATATTTAATTTAGACTCAGCACAAATCACCTACTTATTGAGAAAGTACGTCATAGCATGTGTGTAATAAGCTTTCACATCCAGTTACTAGTCTGTAAGCTGGGGCACTGACCTGGGGTCAGTGCCATCTTCAGCCGGAGAGAATTAAATGCATACTGTTCCTCCAGAGAGTGCCCAGAAGTGGGTCATGCACCCTCTTTATCAACTAGCCGTTCTTAGGTATTTTACTGGATGTTGGCTCCGTTTCAACAGGAAGACTACAGTAATTCCATGGAAGGTTAGCATCAGCCAGATAAGAAAGATGCAAGGCAGGAGATGGTTAGCCTCTTCAGCCCCGTTCTCCTGCCTGCAAAATGCTGCATCCTCAGGGTTTGAAACCATCCCATTTTCTTCTTCCATATTTCTAAAAGAAAGCAGAATCTTCTGTTTCCTGTTCTCTAGGCTCTTCAGTAAGTGCTGCTTTCTTAACTTTTCCAGATAATATTGTAGGATCAGGAAAGCTTTCTACTGTAAGCAGATGGGAGAACTGCTAAGTTTGGATTCAGAATCGTTTTAGTCATGAGATGGATGCTGGACTGCCCTGCGCTGTTAAAAATATATCTGTTTTTGCTGTGTCTAGAGCCAGAACTCTTATGTATTTTCAGACGAAAACAGGGGAGCTTCTTGGTGTTTTTGATCTTCACACTGAAAAGCTACACAAAATACTGCTTTGTCTTGATAGTTGTCTTGATAGTTCAGGTAGTGAAATCACATTTGGTAAAAACACCAAAATTGTGGTGGACTACATGGACATGCATACAGTTTTCTCTCTGCTTTTTGGGAATTGGTCAGTTTTCCTTTATGTCTTGTATGCAACAGCTGAAAATCTGCAAGGAATTAGTTTGACAGTTACTTTAGTCTTCTATGAGTTCAAATGTTTTGAAGGAAGCATACCCACTTTTAAACTAGTATCCATCTGTCCTTAAAACAGCCCTCTGAGGAACTGATTTCTTTTTTTGTGAAAACACAAAATCCCAAACTAAGGTGTAAGTCATTCCAAATGGAGTATGAGGGATGCAAACAGCTGAATCTGTCTATTTTAAGGTTAGTGATAGCATAGGCTAGCTCCATTGCTACTAGGCAAATGGTCCCCAGTATCTTCTGTACACAGCTTTGAATGATAAACCTTAGTTAGCGGGTAACTGAAGTCTGACATATGAAACCTTTTCTCTTTATTAGTTCTTTTATAAATTTCTGTGGCAGTTTACTATAGGAGTGGATTTTAAAAAGCCTGAAAGCCACAGGACTGTATCTTTCCTGCTCTTAACCTGTAGAGCTGGTGGATGATAAGCAGACTGCCATAGTGCTTGTTAGTTGTGCACAAAGAACCTTGTTTGTGTGACTTGCTGGTTGTGAAATTAAGGACAGACTGTTCTCTGGAAGCCTCCATGGCAGATTAGGCCTGAAATAGCAGTTTACTTCAGTATATATAAACTACATCTTTTGGTTTGGTGCTGTTAAGAGCTTATTTTTGGTTTGTTTTGGGATTTTTTTCAGTTTCTGAATGTTTCCCTCCCTAGAAAATGCTTTATGCTTACAAAATGGGTCATTATTCAAGCGTCAGTGCAGTGGTCCATACACAGAGGGCAGCAATGCCCTGAAATCTGGTAACAGTTTCTTTGCAATTTGTCCTAATGTAGCTGTGGAAATCCTGTAATGGCACTAGAGTAACTTTCCATGAAGTATAAACTCAAAGATGATACCACCTGCTTTACTGCTGCCACATTACTGTGTAACTGAGCACCTCTTACAGGCTCCATACTCTGCTCTGTAGTACTGTCTGGCTGTGTAATTGCATCTGTTTAATTCATCAGTCCTAAAATTTGTGGAGTTTAGTAGTGCTGTGGGGCTCTGCTGGTTGAGAAGGTTTTCCTCTCCCTTTTGAGATGCTGAAGGGGCAACTGGAACTCTCCTCTGCCTGGGAAGCTTTCTAGGAACAGTGAGAGACTGTTCGCAAGCACAGATCACCTTCCCATGTCCTTCTAGAGCTGGGGTTTGGCAGTGTGCAGAATACAATGCCATGAAGTGCTCCTCAGCTGGGCTTCTGAATGAGTATTTCATACAGTGTTTGGGGTGGGCTGGTTGGCAGAAGGGAATTATCTCTAAATTACAGCAACGGGATTTGCCAGGTCTGAGAGTGCAAAGTGAAAGGAGTACCAGACTGTAGATAAAGTCAGCCTGCTAATTAAGTTCAGTATGTGCAGCCCTAGGCCCTTTTTTTTCCCAAATGCCAGTGGGATTGGTAATTTTGTAACTTGGTGTTCTATCTAATGCCCCCCGTTGCTGTAGTGTTTTAGAGTTCCTCACAGCTATGAATTTTTTCTCCTCTTTCCTTCATCTTCCCCATCTCTTAAGCAGGGAGATAACTTCTCTGTAGTTACCCAAAGTTAAGCAGGGTACTCCTGAGACCTGATGTCCTGAATCCTAATGTCTTAAGAGTGTAATTTTGTTTATTTATGGCATTCTTGTCACTGGTTCAGTATGAAAGCCTGTGGTAGCTAATACTTGATACAATGACTGGATTTCTTTTGGCACTTACAGCATGATGGTCAGAGAAAATATGACTTCTGGAAGGACATGGTGGCAGCCATCCAACATAATTATAAAATATCAGCTTTTAAAGGTAAGTGGGTTTGCCAAAGACTCATTGTAATAACTGAAAATATTACATGTGCTTGCCAGAGCAAATTGATTTGCAAGTAATCTATGTGCTATTCAACACAGCCTTTACTTTTCAAGTTTACAAATAGTTGTATAGTACATATATTTTTCCTGGAATAGAACACCTTTGTAATTCATTCAATTTATAATTAATTTAACTGAAATTGTTTTGTTGTCTTTATTAACATTTGTGATGGGTTATTTCATTCAGTTTGGAGGAAAAATGATTTCTTACTGTGATTGGTATGGTAACGTGGGTATCCTTGAGCTGTGTTTTGAATCTATTCCTTAGGATGTTGTAATCATATCTAGAATCAGAAATGCATTGGGAGAATTGGGAAAATTCAAGTACCAACTAGTATTTGATGATTTTCTTTAGCGCTTTAGTTATAATTTAGAATTCCTCACATAAGATTCACACAATAGTGAGGACATTTTTATTTTCTTATCAACTTCGTAACAATTGCAAAGGGCTTTTTTTTAATAATAGCTTTCCTCCACCTAAAGCCAACCTTTTAATACTGCAATATAAATTAGAATTGGAAAACATCTTGGATACCCATCAGCTAGAAATTATTTTCCTTCCTTCAGAGACATAACTTCAGAGTTTCTATTAGTCATACAAAATAATAAGTTGACAATAAAGGCTAACCATTGAGTGTACATGCAGTTAATTGAAGTTGTATGTAACTTTTTGTATGGGTGTGTGAAACAATTGTATTCAACTTAGTTATGAATTCTGAGTTACTATTAGAATTACCTTGGTTGATGCAGCATTCATTAGGCATGAGTGTAATTTGGACCTTCCTAAAACTTAATTTTTCCTCACCTGAACTGTCCTGCTTGCAGTTGACAAAATTGTTTCTGAGATTTCAAACAAAAATAGAAGTTGGTGTCGGGATGCATATTGTAAAAGACAGCAAGATATTTTTAAAGTGTTTTGTTTGTTGTTACTGTATTTCCATTGGGGCTTAGACTGTGAGCAGTAGTTATGAATTTGTCTAGGACCTCATTCATACACGAAATAAATGTATCCTTTTTTTTCTGCTGATATGGACCCTAATCAACTCTAATTATTATTCAGCATTTTTCTTAATTCACTTTTCAAATCATCACAGCTCTTCGTTTTGAAAGGTGTGGATCATGCAGCATTTGGCAAAAAGAATAATTTTTGAAAGTATTCTTTAAAAATGAGGTCCAGAAAAAATCTTATCTTTGAAGTCATAGAAATAATTGCTCAATTTTATTTATATGCAAGTGTCTGCCTGTGTGTACATGTGAACATTTATGCTTATACCTACCCATCAGGTACCTCTTTGTATATGTAAACCTGGAAGCTACAAACAAATAGATGTGTGATGTGACTTAATCATTTCTAGCTCCTATCGGAGGCACATGCGTAAGAGTGTTAAAAATAGAGGAGAGTATAGTAACTGATAGGCATGAGTTTTATAGGCTAAAGCTCTATAAAATCAGAAGTGAAAGTATACAGATTATATACACTGCTTAAATATTGTAACATAAGAAAGTGATAGACTCTGTCATGCCTCCCTTTGAAAGGCTTCATAGTGGTTTTATTTTCCTTTCAATAACATGGTCCAGTAGATAAAGCACTGAACAAGGAGTCAGAAGAACCAGGCATAATTTCTTCCTGTGTCACTTGCCACTGATACTCCCGTGGAGAATTTCTTTTTGCTTCAGGCCCCTCTCTGAAATGAGAATAATCATACTGATCTTCTATTACAAGCTTCTGCCAAAGAAATTTTATTTTTCTGAATTGCACCTCTAATGTAACTTCCTGAGGGAACTCCTAAACCTGGCTCCATCCTCTGCATACCAGGAAGCCCCACCGTCTTTTATAAAGCCCAGAGTCTGGCCTGAAAATCACAGGCTTTTGACTTAACTCCATGTCTTGTAGAGGGTTTAACCCTTGGGAGAAAAGCAGTGCTCATGAACATTTAGTCAAGGTAAAATTTCAAAAGCAAACTTATTAAGTGGTCAGTTGAGGAGACGCAAAGTTCCCAACTCAAAATGCCGTCTTAGTGGTGCCATTGTCAGTGACAGAGCAGAACGACTGACTGTTTTATTTTTTGAAATCCACTAAGTGTTTGCAGTTCACTTTGATTTGTTGTCAGTATGCCCTTGTTTCTCTGTGTCCCTTCTCTTTTGCACATTATTTTTTTGATCATAATCAGGTGTCTGATGGATTTTTCTTTTCATTGTCTTAGCTATGGTAATTGCCTTAGATAATTGCCCTATGATATTTTTTTTGGATGGCTCTTTCAGATAGGCATGATTGTCCTGACTCAGCTTGATGAAGTGTATTAACTCACTCTTCTACTTGTAAAGAAATGAAGAACTGAGGCTTGCAAAAGGAAAGTAAGAGGGTTCCAAAATAGTCTTGTGTTATTCAGACATTCCTTTGAGGAAAATAAGAAAAAAAAAAAAAAAGAGAATCTATGAAACAATACTATCAGAAAAGCATGATGTCAGATAGCAATAAACACAGGTATTCATATTTGCAACGTGGCCATTTCTTACTTAATAATACCTGCAAGAATGTCTTCTTCAATTGATATCTAAGTTGGACATTAAATTATTTGAGAATTCATTTTGTAAATCTTTATTACTAGAATATTTTGCAACTGTAAGGTGCTTAATGTTACCTGGTATGTTTTGCTTTTAGTGCATGTTCTATAGACATTAGTAAAGAGAAATTTTAAAGGAAACATCATGGGGCAATATATTTTACAGTAGTAAGATATATGTACAGAGGTCCTCAATGTGTTACAGAAACAAAGTTGGCTCTTCAGAGGACTAATGAGAGTTTGAAGCATTGTAGAATTGTTTCCTTGTGAAAATTTTCAGATGTAATATTTGATGATTTTTTTGATGGAAAGATCACTGGCTTTTTTTAGGCAAACGCCTGATATAACTTCTTAAAGCAGAATTTTTTAAAATTTCTTAGTGACTATTTTTTCTCTCCTGCATAGTTGTCTTTCCCTATAATTTTCCTGACACTTTTGAAAACTGTGGCATCTGTGGTTATATCATTAAAATCATATATATTTGTAATATTTTCAATCTGTTAATAAGATTATATTTCATTTTGGAAGTAAAAAGATCATGACTAATATGGCAGCGGACTTCATAAATTGCCGATAAGAAGGCTTGATGGGATATACACGTTTGGGCACAAATTTATGGTCTTGGAAGAAGGTAATGAATCTAGATGTCTGCGGTATGTGTTTTATCTTTTATATGCAACTTCACATATGAGAAACAAAAAGCAAAGTTGCTTTTCTGGCCAGAAAGAATCCTCAGAATTTCTGCAAAACACTATGAATTCCTAATGTTGATATACCAGTGATGAGATATCTTTGTCTTAATTGTGAAAACAGCAACAAAGAAGCAAGTAAATTTGTTACACTTCCTTTCTGAGCTTTCCAGCTAAATACAGAAGGGATTGTTTTGTTGCTTCATATTTTTGACCATTTAAAGATTCAGAAATTGCAGTACTTCTTTGGAAGTGATTGTTGTACTATTACAGGCTCTTAGGTTTTCATTTTAGCCTCATGTTGGATTTTCTTTCCTCCACTGCCCAGGATCCAGAGGAGATGGGGTTTCTGGAAGGGCTTTATGCTTAGGTAGATTGCTGATCTTCATGTGAAGAAAATATGAAAGATCACAGAATATGCTGAGTTGGAAGGGACCCACAAATATCATTGAGTCCAATTCCTGGCCCTGCACAGGATCATCCCCAAGAGTCACACCATGTGCCTGAGAGTCTAGTCCAAGTGGTTCTTAAACTCCGTCAGGCTTGGTGCTTCCCTGGGCAGCCTCTTCTGGTGCCCAACCACCCTCTGGGTGAAGGACCTTTTTCTAATATCCAACCTGAACCTCCCCTGACACAACTTCAGGCCATTCCCTCGGGTTCTGTCACTAGTCAGCACAGAAAAGAGATCTTACAGACCTTATAAAGAAACCCTCTAGATTGAGAATCTGAAGCTAAAATCAAAGTATAAGTTGTGCTTTTGCCACAATTTGTTGTATAATCTCTAGCTTGTCAGTTTTAAGAGTTGCTTCCTTTATGACTCAATGCCTGAACAATACTTCAGAAAAATAGGCATATGGTACCAACCTTGAAGTATCAAGACTTACTTGAAGTCCTACATGTCTAAGGAACAAAGATGTTAAAGGACAAAACCTGATCTAAAGTGAATGGACCATAAGGGTTAGTGAACTACGCTTTTAAGAAAACTGTCTGGGCCCAGTTTCTTCTTAGTTAATTGCAATCACAGAGCAGCAATGTAATGATGAGCACCAAACATCTCCCAGACAATTTTAAACATGGGCTTTGGCATACCTTTCATATGCAAAGCAATTAACTAGAAACTTCACAACTGCTAAGTTGTATTTTCCAGCCCCCATACCCAGTCCCTCTATTTGTTTCTGAAACAAAATTTCCAGATTGGTTGAATGTATGCGTGACAGCACATGCTGTGTTTAAATACTGGAAAGGGCTGTTGAACTAATGTGAGTAACTGCACTGGAAAACTTTAAGTGTAAAAAGAGATTATTCTTAAGAGATCTGTAATTAGTATTTGCCTAAAACATTAAGCTAGAAAAGTGGGAATAGAGAATTCAGACTCTAGTGTTTGCAGTTTTATTTCGGCTTTAAAGGAAAGTATTGCATGGTTGTTATTTATAAATTGTGGCACTGTTCTTTATATTATTTCCATACAAACTTTTGTCTGTAGTGTATATAATAGTACCAATTTGCTTCCTTAAGTCCACTTGGCTGCTAAAATAAGTAGATCACATTACAGTCTTTATTTAAGCATTGATTATTTTACGGAAGTATAGCCTAAACCACGGTCTTCCTTATCCAGCTGCACTTAATAAAAGGAGAAAAAAAAGTTTACAGTTTCCAAAACATTATATATTGCTAATGATGGATCAACCATCAAGAAAAAGGTATCCCATCTTTTTTTATTAATCCCAGCATCAAGTACTTAGGAAAACACTGATTTCAAATGTACAGGATCTAACAAGGTTCAAGTTCTGCTCTAATGAAGAAATGGTAATATCACAAAATTTTTAAACATGAGTCTACATACTCTTAGTGCAAGTGACTAAAAGCTTCTGTTTAAAAAATCTAAGCTAACTATAATTGTTCTCAGAGTTTATAAGGTTTTGATGTATATGATACTTTTAAAGCACGTGAATGGTAACTGTCACTGGAAGAAATGTTTCATCAAATTATTATGGTTTCATAATTTGTAAGCATATACTCTTCATGATGTATCATAACAGGTTAATGAACTGTCTAATGTTTCTGAGACATGAGTTTATGTAGATATGCTAAATATGGTTATGTCTACTGACTAATTATTGCCATCATCTGATAAATTTACCAAATAAGTAAAATATATTGCCCACACTATTGTGTTTTAAAGGAATGAACAGTTCAGGGAAGGTCAGGGTAAGAATTATCTAAAATTTTGGAGTGGTAAAGCCGTTCTGATTTTGTAAGTATCTGCATGCTTGTGAAGATATGTTCTTAATATCTGGGTTTGGAGAGAGTTACTTTGCAGTAACTCTCTGACTGTTGTAGTTTTACAGAATGTTGGGAGATTTCACAATATTGAACTAGTTTGTTGCATCAATGGGCATCAAAGAAAGCTAAGTGGATTTTGAGGCTTCAAATCTAGTTGCTTTTTCATATTGTGAACGTCTTAGATCTTCAGTGAGATGTAATAGTTTGCAAATGTACCTTTCCCCAAGGTACTTACTGATGCATAAGAACAGTGGAAGTAATGAAAACTGTGACATGATATGCACTGTATTAGAGTTGTTATTTGTGTGTCCTGTTTGAGAGCTTAAAGATGAAGCTGACCACAGAAAGTTCCTGAAATATATTATCCAGCTGTTGTGATGACTCTGGTGTATTTAAGGCCATTTACTATGAATAAAGTACCTTCAGTTAATTCAAGTCTGGTGAAATATCTAGAATCCTTTACATGTTAGGAGAATTGATAGTTGGAAATTCTGATTTTTCTTTTAAAAGAAAAGAAAAAAGGAAAGAGGCTGGTTCATTATATTAATTCATAAAATTTTAATGTTGCATTCAGTCAGACAATTGATCATCATTTGAAACAATCTTTTATGACAATTCTCTAAGAACATACAATATTCTACTAGGTTTGAACCACTCTCTTCCACCTTCTCACTCCCTCCTCTATATCTGCAACACTGAAGTTGCAACAGAATGCTAATGATGAATCAGATCAGCACCCAGTTAAAATGTAGAGAGTGTGTCAGGACAGGGTAAGTGGGATGTTGTTAGATATGAGCAAAAAGGAAACCTGAGAAAGAAGAGTGAACATAGTCAGAGGAGTAGAGACCATTGGATTCTGAATTGGGCAGTTGGAGCCACACTTGGTCATTCTCCATGAGATCAACGACAGCACTGCCAGAAGCCTGGTCAAGGTATCCTTTCTTGTACTCATCATAGGTGTACATGATGGGGGAACCATTTTTGTAGAGTGCGACCCAAACGTTTGTTCCTTTTGCGTGTACGTGGTAAGAGAAATAGTACAGTCCAGGGGTCCGGCATGTGAAGATTCCTGTTCTGGGGTCATAGTGTTGCTGCCTATTATACAAGATTTTATCAAACTTGATGGGGACTGTTGCTGCAGGGTACGCTTTTGAGAGGATAACACTGAAAGCAGACACTGGCATCCCTGTAAGAGCTTGGTTTACTCCTCCTTTTATGAAAGATATTCCTGATAGCTCCCGAGACTCTCCTGCTTTAACGTAGCCTTCGGGCATCTGTGGGATTACAGCTTGGCCGGGGGGACCAGGAGGACCGGGGGGGCCTGGCAAGCCGGGCTCGCCAGTGCTGCCTTTGGGCCCAGGGGGTCCAGGTGGTCCCATGGGTCCGCTTAAGCCTTTTGTGGAAATACCTGCTGGGCCTGGCAGTCCGGGTGCTCCTGGCTCACCCTTCGCACCAGGGGCTCCTGGCAGACCTGGGGGGCCAATGGGTCCTCTGATCCCAGGTATTCCTGAAGGGCCCCTGGGGCCTGGCTCGCCATTGATCCCTGCGGCTCCCTTGGCTCCTTGTGGACCCATTGGACCAGGCAATCCAGGCAGCCCGGCATGGCCAGTGTCACCTTTGGGACCTGGGAGACCCGGCTGTCCCTTAGGACCAGCAAGACCCTGCTCACCTGGGTATCCCGGTTTTCCCTCTACTCCTGGTAGGCCTCGTTCCCCCTTGGCCCCTGGGAATCCCGGGAGGCCAGCAGGGCCCATTTCACCTTTGGGCCCGGGCAGGCCGTTCTCACCGGGCAGACCTTTGAGTCCGGGAGGGCCCATGCTCCCTGGTGGCCCAGCCGGCCCTGGTTCTCCTGGCACACCAGCTGGGCCTTGGTCTCCTTTAAGTCCTGGAAGGCCAGGAGGACCTTCGGGCCCTCTGTGTCCCTTCATCCCTGGCAATCCCGGCTTTCCAAAACCTGGAAGACCTGGGGATCCAGGCAAGCCTGCAGGTCCGGGATGTCCCTTGGCTCCTGGGATGCCTGCTGCTCCTGGTGGTCCCATTGGCCCAGGCTTGCCGATGCCAGCTTCTCCAGGTTCGCCTGGGAGACCCTGAGGGCCAGGGAGACCAGCTGCCCCTGGGGCACCTGGAAAACCTCGGTCACCTTTCAGACCTGGCTGACCTGGGAGACCATTTTCACCAGGCTTCCCTACTCCAGGAGGGCCCGGGGGACCTCGGGGTCCCTGTGGGCCTGGAAGACCCCTGCCACCCGGGCGGCCTGGAATGCCGAATCCGTTTTCTCCCTTCTGTCCATTCATACCAGGCACACCTGGCTCTCCCTTCTCACCGGCGGGACCCCTTGGCCCCTGAGGACCTGGAGGGCCTTGTGGTCCTGGTTTGCCAGGGACAGACAGTCCAGCAGGACCTGGAGTGCCAGGGGGTCCTTGTGGCCCTCTTGCTCCTGGGAGTCCAACAGGTCCAGGTTCTCCTTTCTCACCAATTAGTCCTCTGTCTCCTGGCTTTCCTGGTAGACCTGGCACACCGGGCTTTCCAACTGCAGAGAATCCAGGTGGTCCTGGGGGGCCAGGGGGACCCTGGGGACCTGGACTTCCAAATCCTGGCTTTCCTGCAGGACCTGGTTGTCCTCTTGGTCCAGCAGGGCCTGGGNTAACAGGTGCAGCAGGTTACCGTGCTTGCATCTTGATGAATGAAACCACAGAAAGCTTTCTGTGCAGGTGTAGCAGCTTTTCAGAAAAAATCTGCTTTTCTGTCATAAAAATTTCACACAATGGCAAGATCACAACTGATAATTTCTCTTACTGCTGTCAGAATTCTGGCACTGTTTTGTTTTTTAATGCTTCATTTTCTTAGTTATCAAAACAGCAGGTGGAGCCACTTAACCAAATGTCACAAGTAGGGGAATAAACAAGCTCAGAGCTTAGTTTTCTGTGTGCTTTGGAAGAGCCTGCACCTTCATGTTGGAATTAGGATGATTTGTGGGGCATTACAATACAAAATTAATATGGATATCATAAGCACATGGATGTAGTATTTTGCAGCAACTGACAGCACTAGAGAACAAAAAAGCATACATACAATGAATCTTAATTTAAGAAATAATTTTAAAAGTTGAAGGATACAAAGAGTCTGGGTTGTAGTTTTTTGTAATGGCAGCGTATTCTGTTTAGTGCTTATTTAGAAAAGATTGATAATTGATCAACAATTGTATCAGCTATAATTTGCCTTTCACACTCTCACAAAAAGAGCAGTGTATGTGTGTATGTATATATTATATATGGGTGTGTTTATATATATATATGTTTACACACATATGAAAGTTTATGCCATGACTATTTGACTGTATCTTAGATAATAAATTGCATTTTTCCAGTCCGTGTCTAGTCTTGAAACAAAAATAGGTGAAGGAAATTATTCTTGTACATATTTTAAAAAATAATAGAGATAAGTATGTAAAATACATTTCATTTTGGTTTGTTGTTGGATCTGCATTGTATTCTTCCTCTATTAACTGGGAGATTGTTCTTATCAAGCAAGTGCAGAGAGTGCATTTTCATTTTTGCTGTTGCATAAAATCTACACAAATGCATATCACCTAATTTTATAGTCCTTCCTATTTTACCCTTCTTAAGGCAACAAAAAGAAGGATAGCTACTAAAATCCTACACATAGAAAGCAAGCAAGGTCTGTGACTTACTGACAAACTTTTTCTTTTTTTTTTTTGGTGGCAAATTGCATCAGACTGCATCTCTGTCTTGCCTTTTACCATATTTTATATGAAACTATATCAGTGTTAGGCTCACAAAGGGTGGGTACTGCCTTTTTTGCATAGGATGCTAAAGGCAATGTCAGNGTCCTTGTTCTCCCCTTACCTGCTGCACACCTGTAAGAGAGAGGAAACCAGATCAGCCAGGGCATCTATAACATATTTGCAAGCGTGTAGCACCGTGGTGAAATACATGAAGGGTTAACTTGACTTGAACTTTGTAGAAGTCAAGTTTCAACTACTGTGTTGGTCACTGAGAAGTTGACATTCAGAGCAAAAGTATTTCAGAGCTCTTACAGGTAACAAGTGCAAATTTGTTGGAAATGTGAGCTACAAGGCCTCTAGAATTCTTTTTATTCTTTTTCTTTTCTTCACTACTTCTAGGGTCAACAGAGAGCTTAAAAAGCTCTGTGCAAGTAGATGCAGACNTTAATTTAAGAAATAATTTTAAAAGTTGAAGGATACAAAGAGTCTGGGTTGTAGTTTTTTGTAATGGCAGCGTATTCTGTTTAGTGCTTATTTAGAAAAGATTGATAATTGATCAACAATTGTATCAGCTATAATTTGCCTTTCACACTCTCACAAAAAGAGCAGTGTATGTGTGTATGTATATATTATATATGGGTGTGTTTATATATATATATGTTTACACACATATGAAAGTTTATGCCATGACTATTTGACTGTATCTTAGATAATAAATTGCATTTTTCCAGTCCGTGTCTAGTCTTGAAACAAAAATAGGTGAAGGAAATTATTCTTGTACATATTTTAAAAAATAATAGAGATAAGTATGTAAAATACATTTCATTTTGGTTTGTTGTTGGATCTGCATTGTATTCTTCCTCTATTAACTGGGAGATTGTTCTTATCAAGCAAGTGCAGAGAGTGCATTTTCATTTTTGCTGTTGCATAAAATCTACACAAATGCATATCACCTAATTTTATAGTCCTTCCTATTTTACCCTTCTTAAGGCAACAAAAAGAAGGATAGCTACTAAAATCCTACACATAGAAAGCAAGCAAGGTCTGTGACTTACTGACAAACTTTTTCTTTTTTTTTTTGGTGGCAAATTGCATCAGACTGCATCTCTGTCTTGCCTTTTACCATATTTTATATGAAACTATATCAGTGTTAGGCTCACAAAGGGTGGGTACTGCCTTTTTTGCATAGGATGCTAAAGGCAATGTCAGCATTACTGTTACAGAGATCTTGAGTGAGGAGCTATATTGTTTCAAAGCTGTTCTGCGTTTAGATGAAGATTATAATTCTAAGTGTGCTACCTAAAGACAATGATAATTCATCTGAGGAAAGGACTGATGAACACATTAATGAAATAAGATTTTTACCAAGAAAGTTGAAGTATTGGTTTGCTACTCTTTTATATATCTCAGCACATACCTTGATGCAAAATCATTATACATTCTGTAAGCACATGCGAACACTTTATATATATCGAATTAAGTACGTAGACTTTAAAATAACCTGCAGTAATGACTTATTTAAACACTGCTGAATAGTCAGACCTAATTCAATTATTATTTTCAACTTGGACTTTTCAAATATTTCAAGCCAAAGAAATACTGGTTAAAAAATTATGTTCTGGTAATTTTAAAAAATTGTAACACTAAATACATAAAGAAAAGGAAAGTATATTCTGACTGATTGGAGAGCTGTCAAGAACAACATTTTTAAAACTATTAAAAAAATTTCATTAAATTAAGTGAAGATTTAATAGGCTTTGGTTGCCAACAGAAATCGTGTTATCTGTTACATGCTGTTCTGCGTTACCAGTTTGAGCCTAGACTAAAATTTCAGTTCCAGGGTGCTTTATCACAAAGCTTTAGAATGCAAAAAGAAAATCTATTGGTAACAAATTCTGTACAAGTCAATGTTTGGTGATCAAACAGGAAAAGTAAGCTATGGTGAAAAGCTTGCCATGTGCTACTTCGAGCTACTTGCATATGGAAGAACTCACTAGACAATAGCTAGATTAATCTGGTTCTGTAGCCTCCTGTTTTATTCTTCAGAGATCACCTCTGATTAGAATTGATGATCTCTAATTGAATTCTTCTAAAAACTCTATATAGGATGCTTGTTTTCCAGATGTTTGTAATAATCATTCTCATTCTAAATATGAATTTTCACTTACATTAGATTCTGTGTTAGTATATAAAGTGAAAACTTAGTTCAGGACAATTCATTTACCCCTTTCCAGATGTTTTCTATAGAGGGAAAAAAAAACCCTCTATGAGGAGAAGTAAATGAAGTATGATAGAGGATAACCAAGTAAATATTGTATTTCACTTAAAAATAGTAGAAATATGTAATTTATTCTGAATAAAGTCATAGAGAAACACTATGAAAAGCTAATGAGGGGAGAGGGAGGAAATGCAGCATTCTCAGTGACAATTCTACTTAGTAAGCCCTCAGAGTAGCTGTTTTTGTACATGTACCTAAATTTGATCTGGGAGTGCTGTTAGGATTCTAGAAAGTCCTTGTGCTGAAGTCAATGGATGAAACTATGACAGAAGAGCATTATGGAGGGCGTTTCCCAGCCATGCTGCTTTCACTTGGTTCTTACTGCAGAGAGTCCTGGAGTATGTGGGCTGGAGCTGGTTGGTATGACACCAGTGGTGATACCAGTTGGTATGGAGTCTCTTTGCACACAAGCAGACAGTCCATAGGATCAAATCAGAGCTATTCTGAAATAAAACCTCCTAAATGAAGATAGTGTGGATGCAATGCTCTGAGCAGCAACAGTTCTGCTCTCCAGTTCTGCTCTCTGCTCTGGTTCTGTGTCCTTTTTCTCATGAAGAGAATCTTATTTACAAGTGGTGTTTTCCAAGTCCCTCATTCAGTTTCCTCATTTCTGCGAAGTGTGATTATTACAACTAAAAGTAGATGGTATACAGCAAAAAACTGAAAGCTATTCTGGATAGCCTGTGATGTCTGAAAGAAAATTATGCTGTCCTCGAGGGGGAAAGCAGAATGTTTACAAGGAAGATTTAATTCTCTTAACTTTAGTGATGACACTTGAATAAATAGTACTGATCAGAAGCTTTGATTTCAAGTTTTTAAAAAAGAGTTTGGTCTAAGCATGGAAAAATAAAACAGAACTCTAAATAGCTTCTAACTTACAAGGACAGAGAGGATAAGCAGAAATAAGATGCCACAATGTATGACATTGCAGTAATGTATTGCCTATACAACCTGCCACAGGACTGACTTATGCAATGAAGAGATTTTTTTTTTTAATGACAAAGCTAGAATTTTTATGTTAGTATGAGATTAGTTTGATAATTAAAGTATAAGCTTAAATCACTCATGAAAAAATATGTAGTTTATGTCACATATTTATAACTATATATAATTTTATTTTGATTTTCTAGGCTTCAAACTGCTCTTCATTTGCTCATGTGTATCAAAGAAATTCAAATTCACACCTGAGGTCTGTTTTGAGTAGAAAAAAACATGACAAAACATGTTAAAGTTCTTTCTGAATTATTGTAGGTGACAGGTGTGTTGTTAGAGACCCCAGTGTTGAATTAAAAAAGTTGAAGTTGATTAGCATGTTGTACCTAAACATGTTGTGTTACTCTCACTATTGAAGATGGTATTTGAAGCTGTTACTTTGTTTCAGCTCTAGATATCTTTAGTTATTTTTGTGTAAAAAACGTATCTGACAGGTGTGCATCTATCAATGGAAGGCAACTCCAGAGCCACTGCAAATTCTTTCTACAGTGATAACATTATTTTAATAAACCTAAACTGTTAGTGAAAGTTAAATGTCAACAGTAAAAACAAAGGGCTTTTGTTCATGTATTGACCTTCTCGGAGTAATTGTGTTAGTTTATTATGAAAAAATAGTAAACTTACCTTGACTCTTTACATTGAATGGTAGAAAATGTGGCCCCTTGATGCTGGATTGCTTCTGATATCGCTCAGAGAAATATCCATCACTACCATGGACAATGTTCAGACAAAGCAGCAGCAATAAAGATATTTGTAAATGCATGTTTCCAAATCTGTTCTGTGTTAGAAAGGGTAGAAAAAGTTTGTTGTAAAGAAAAGCTGTTCAGTTCTGTTTCTTGTGCATGAATAAACGAGTTTTTAAAAGTATTGGTATTAAAAGTATAATTATTTTGTGCTTACTTCCATCTGCTTTCACTAGTTGTGAAAAATCCTCTAAGAAAAAGGAAATCAGAATTGCTATTACTTTGAATGATAGAGCTCTTGTATAGATAGCTTACAGGCAATAGTCTCACTCTTGGGAAAAGAATAGTTTTTCATGAGTGCCCATCTATTCAAGACAACTGTCTTCAGAAACAGTGATTATTTAAACTAGAGCTCCTAATGTTCAGGAGTATCAAAACTCCTGAAATGAAGACAAGTTTTCAGTGGCAATAGATAGACACTCTACCACAACCTTATTACCTCTGCCTAATGCTATAACAAATGAAGGATGAAGTCCAGGGTCCTTCAGCAGAAGTAGCAAAAATTGCACAATGTCTTGCTTAAAACCAGGGTTTTATCTGTAGCCTTCCAAACAGCCCCAGTGGCAGTAAGAATGCTGTCAGTGGCCCTTAAATATCAATCCTCTTCCCTCCCCAGGCAGAAGATGGGTATCCTGTAGAAGTTACCTTCAAAACCAAAGAGAATGAAATGAAATCATAACATACCAAAATGTTGTGGAGCTCCAGTGCAGAGTGGTAGAGCAGTGAAACCTCCTCTGTTGAGGAGTTCTTCTGCCACTGGTGAGTGAGCAGAAGCTGATGATTTCAAGTGTCACCCTTGAGTATTTATATGGTTTTCCCCTTAGTTGGGTGACTACTGGGCATAAGCTCCTCCCCTAAAATCAGTAAGCAGTAATTATCTGTCTGTGTATAAGTGNGGGGGGAGCTATTTTGGACATCCTAGATTCTGTAAAGGGGGGGGTTTTGTTAGGTTTTTTTTTCTTCTTCTTTCCTTGGATTTTTTATTGTTTATGAGATTGTATTGCTCATAGCTTATTTTTTCTAAAATTTTATGGCCCCTCTGTTTTTAGAATTGATAAGGTAATTGGGAAAAGGTACTTGGGAAAAAGCATGAACTAGTAAATAAGGTTAGTAATTTGAAGTGCTTTGTTTAAATTTCTCTGTAAATGTTTTAAGGAAAGACCTATACATTTTGAACTTTGGTGAGCCATTACTTTCAGGAGTAGCTCTAAAGTCTGCAGAGACTGCTTATGTGAGTAATTCTTCATTGGGATACAAGTGAAGAACTTCGAATCACTTAAAATGTTAATAACATAGTTGTGTGAGAACCTGATTGCTTTGAAGCAGTTATTATTTTAGGAGATTGTTATCTTCATGTTATATTTCTAGACTTCAATTTTGATGCTGGAGGTACAGTACTACATATATAATACATGTAATATTTCTGTATTATATAATTTTGAAATGCAAACTTACACAATAACACAATGAGAACTTCACTGTGTCCAGTTGTAATGAATGCACTGAAATCCATACTGTTTGAAGTTGAAAGTGTTTTACCAGGTTCATGTTTGGGAGTTTCAGTTCAGTAAATTTAAACTACTGTTGTTTTTACTGTTGATTCAAACTTGATAATGGTTTTAGCTGTTAAGAGATTTTGTTAAACCAGTCTTGCTTAATGGACTCTATCCACAGATTGTGACTTCTTATTTTGAATAAATCTTAGGGATTTTTAATAAATCTCTCAGTGTTTCAGCATCACTTTATTAATGTTTAGTACTAAATAGGCAGTAATTTTCAGTCTTTGAATTATTTTGAGAGTCTGAAATGTCATTTAAAATTGAAGGGCACAGTAAGAGACAAGAAACAAACTTTTCTGATTTAGAATGAAACTATAGAACTAAATATATAGTGCACTTTGCTTTCAGCAAAAATACCTTCACATAAGTTATCTATGTATTAAAACTCCTTTGCCAATAGCAGAGTTCTTTTATATTGATATATGGAATTCAGTGTTGTAGGAGTTATAGGAATGTTAATAATACTACTGTCGTTTCTCATGCAAGGTAGGTACAGGAGGGACACCTATTACTATTCCAACCAAAAGACTGAACTGGTGGCCTTGAACCATGCGGCTACCTTGTGGAATGACAGGTTAACATGGGCTGATTTTTACCTGCTTTGTGTCTTTGTTTAATTCCACTCTCTTCAGCTTTTTTGGCTTTTATGTATTATGGCAAATATCCTAGAACACAAGTTCCCGTACTGAAAGAGATCAATGGACCATCAAGTCTGTTCTGCTTACAATTGTGCTAATACCTTTACTTACTAGAGGACTGGATTAATGTTTTAACTTCGGCTGTTGCAGTAATTTATTTAATGTACTGTTTAACAGTTCTTTTCTTCTATTCTTCCTAGCCATCCTCTAAACAACGTTATGTGTTATTTTTGTAAATAAACCCTTTCCGCTGCAGGGGTCTTCAGACTGAAGCCTGCCTTCTCCATTAAGCTTGTGTGCCCGATCTGGTCAGTGATTTTCAGAGAATGTTTGCATGTCTGAGATGGCATTTCTGCTTTCTATATGTGCACTCATTCCTATTAGTCTTTTGGAGAAGAAAGCTCTGTCCTCATTTTTTTGTGTAACCTCTCAAGTTGCTTTATTTAAAAAATTAGTCTCTGTAAATTCAAATGAGAATCCAGTGATGAGTCAATTGCTACCTTTTGACAGAGGTAGCAAATATATGAGCATAAAGTTTATTTCCTCCTTGAAGAAACACAACTCCAGCCCCTTTTTTGGTTCATATAAATCCAAAAATAGTTTTTGATTTTTTTAAAAGCATTTAAATATACAGCCCTCAGTGGGAAGTGTGGTTGTTGCTAATTTGACAATATTTGGTTAAGAAAGTTAAGAATAGCAGGCTACAGTTTTATGCACACACAGTTTCATGCTAATTTCTTGCCTAATTCATAATACCCCCAAAGCAGATACACTTATGTTACAAAAGCATCAATAATGTGCACTGATATTTGCCCAGCAGCCTCACTTCCTGCTTGGCTCCTGGGCAGGAAGGTGAATAATCTCTGTGTGTCTCTGCATAAATAGGGATGATTGTGGGGTCAAAAGGTATATACAGGCAAACCTGTTGTCCTTGTGATTAACTCCACCCTATTGTGCTATCTTATGCTAACTCTTTGGTTTGAGGTTTTGTTTTTTGTGGGTATGGGAAATTGAGGTAGTACTGGAGTTCACTGCTTTTGTATGTTTTCCTTGTTGCTGTGGATATTTCATACTGGCAGAGCCCTAATGTGCATTTAGCATTGTGTGCATATGAAGGGTGTGCTTCAGCATATATTTGCACATGCAAAAATACATGCAATAGACATACTTGCGTATATCTATTCACAGTAACAACTTATTTTAAACAAGAAAGGTTATTTGCAAACCTGTTTTCAAAGTATAAACCTTCAGATGCTTTTGTTTTATGTCTATGAATTTAGAAAGTTGTCTTTGCTTACAAATGGAGGTGTCTCTGCTCCCTCCTGTGCCACAGCTGTAATAGTCAGGGACAAAATTTGATCCATTCCACTACTCCAAAACTTGCTTTTTAGTTGTGTAATGGCTGCATCTTCCCATGTATAGGGTAGTATTGGTACGTGTTATGACAATGCAATAGCTTAAGCCCTAAGCTTAACTGCAATAAAAAGACTCAGAATCTCTCTGGATCACATGAATTAGGTACTGAAGTCAAAGCCTCTAATACCATTTGCAGCAATCTGCAGTGTTTCATCTTATTTGATGACTGGGTGTTCAGATTGTTGTTGAATGTTGTCTGAAAGCATGCACTTAAATTTGCTTTCTAAAACCCCTTGTTGCTTTGGTGTTTTACTCCCACAGAGTCAGTGAAAACATGCATAACATGGAAGTGACACCATGATTTGGGGAGTAAAACTGACTTTCACCACAATCCTGCAAGCTAGTCAAAAGTGATTTGAATGAATCCCACAATAAGCAACTTCTTACAAGGAGGAATTGAGGAACATCTTAATTAAACATGAATTATAATTAAAAAACCAACCAGTCCCACTCATACACCCCTCAGAAAAAAGAGAAAGCTGAAAAACAAAGCTCCAGAGAAGTTTGGGCTAAGTCCTTGTGGTAGATGGGAACTGGCCAAGTATGTTCTTGATGCTGAGGATTTTCAGTGTGGATATGCTTAGATTTATTGGTTTGATTTATAGTATGTGATCTTGATTTTTGTACCATCTAAGCACAACTGTGTACTTAGTTTCAAAGACCTGAGTTATCTGAATAACTCACAGCTCTAACTTAGAATGTGTATTATTTTAGATAATTTGCCTTCAGTCTTAATCCTGATTTTTTTCAGTATTATAGTTATTCTTTATATATGGTAGGCAAGGAACCTCGTGTCTGGAGGACTGTTTTCTCCCTTTTTTGGCTAGGTAATTTCAGCTGTGAAGAAAGAGGCAAGAATGTGCTTGTGGGAGATTTTTTCTTTAGTTTAAAAAGCAGTCTGAAAAATTGTGAGAAACTTGTTACTGATCATATAAAATCAAAACACTGTTAACAAGAGTACACAATTATTTTGCTGCTTCTGGCTCAGGATCTATTACTACTGCTTCCTGATGTTGTCAGTTCCAGTTTTCTTATCTGCTTGAAGTAACTTCAAAGACTTTGAAGACTGAAGTCTGTGACAAGCTTTCCTCTATTAAATGCTTATACTCAAAACTCATGGTAGCTGCTGTTTTACAAAGGTCTCTAACAGCTTCTAGCACCATATCTGGTGAGTGAATTATCCAGTCTCCTATTTTAAGCTTTCCAAGAAAGATGCTTAAGAATTTCCACGAGAAGTTTGAAAGCTTGCCATGAAATTAAAGGAATAATTGGGTTTCCTAGTTTGTAGTGTGCTTTATGACACTCTGGAAACTCCTAAATCATCTCAACTCCTTGGTTTAAAACTGTCCTCTTTCCCTTCCCGTCACACAATGGTGAAAAGCGTTGTCATGGTCCCACGGCAGCAGCCAGGTAAGCTCTCAATGGGAGTGCAGAGGAAGAGTGTTCCACTGTACCTGATGGAGAAAACTAATACAAAGGGGTTTCAGCTTTTTAATGCTCACAGTCAAATTAACACAAAGGAACAGGGAGCAGGGAAAATTGTCAGCTTGATAGCTGTGGGAAATCTGGGTGGTTTTATGTTTGGATTTTTTTGTTGCGGTTTATTTTGTATATAGTATAAGTTGTATTTACATGGAGGGTAATTTCTGTTCCAACACTGGCAGCTTGGGCTGCACAGGACTAGAAAACAACTTGGTGAAGAAAATATTTACCTTGCTAATTGAAAAATAAATAAGATTTCTTTTGAAACTCAACATTTCATCTTTTGTAATTAAAAGGCTTGTTGAGGTAATCTGTAGGGCTGTGCAGTCCTATCTGTATCCATATTTTTAGATAAAATAATGGATTCTCTTTGAACAAACAAACCAAAACAAACTCTGTTACTCCTGCAGTCCTGTACTAGTCTTTTTATAGATTTAAAGTCCTTATACTTTTAACACTTGTAATTGTGGTTGAATAAATGTCCTCCTTTCAAGTAGTAATGGAAAGACAGTCTGTATTTATTCTGGCAGTGCAAAACTGACTGCTGACCAGTTTGTTCTGTTCAGCTCAGGTAACTTGTTCACAAGAGCTCTATTTAGTATAGCAGTATATTTAAATAGATGACACCCAGTTAAATATTTATAGTTGTGTTCTGGCTGAGTTAATTTGCAGAAACATTGAATAACCATGCCGAAACCTCAAAAGGAGGTTTCACATAGTTTATAGTGGAAGCTTTGAGACTGGCATGAATTTTTGGTGATACAATCCTCAGAGTCAGATAATATTATTAATTAATGCTTTCTAACAACATTTTATTTTTTATGTCCCCATTCATTATGCTTGCATAAAGATAGGATAATCTTCACCCATCTTCGAGAATTTCTGGTAATAGAGTAAAAGATGCTGATCAGAAGTACTACTGTTAGAAAAGATGTTTTCCAGTACCTTGGGTAAGCTGCTGGCTGGCCTTATTCCTCCCTTCTTTTTATTCCTCCTACCTTGCTTCTGAAAGTGAAAAAAACAAATACTGTTCCAATGAATGTGTTAATTTGAAACTCATATCAGATGTTTGGATTTAATTGAAAGCTGATTTCAAGATACTAAAAACACAAAGCTGTTTTTATATATTAATATTTGTTCTTTCTCCCACAAATGCTTTTCTGATTAAGTAGTGTTAGTGTTTAAACATATAAAATTTTGTATTTTGTCTAGTTCTATTTAAAAGTTTAAACATGCAGGTGATGGCAGGACTTGCATGGGGAGGAAAAGCAAAAGTATTGAGTTAACTTTGTGCACAGTTTAGGAAAGTAAAATTTCGAGGGGCCTGACCTCTGAATAGTCTAAGTAAATGCAAAGATTTTACTTTGGATTTTGATAAGGGAGTTCCACAAAGCTCTTTCTGGAACTATTTAAACATAACCAGTTAAAGAGGTTTCCAGTTTGTTCTCCATGTGGAGATGCTCATTTTCAGCTTTTTGACTGATGTTGACTGCACTCCCAGTTGTGTCAATACAATGGTTTATGAAGCTTTTCTATAAGAATTTGCTTTGGATTTAAATACAGTCAGACATTCCTGGGAGTGATGGGAGGAGGGAGCCTAGTTTTCTGTAGGTCTGTATCATTTCGTAGGATGTGGTAAATGATTTTTAAACATGTGAAATATATCATTTGTCTGTAAAAATTACTGCAAATGTTCTTTCTATTTTAATAAGTTCATGATGTTCTTGTTTAAAAAGGACATTCACCTAAAAATGCTTAATAGTCGTATAGGGAGGACTATTTTTATGGGATTTCTTTTTTTTAATTCATGCTCTATTTTTTCTCCAATTTTTATTAGATTATTTAATATCTTGTTCTATCTCTGTGCCTGCTGGACTGAAAGTTTCTGTCAGATTACCCTGGACCACAGCAAATAAAGCAGAAACCATGGTAAAATAAGGGTAGGAACCACTCCTACTTTCCCAAAGGTGAAAAAGTTCATGCAGCTTCCTTCGCTATCCCATAATTAGGGGAATCTTCCAAATAGTTGGTGAAAAATAGATGTAACTGAGCTGCTTTTTCAAGTGTACCCACTGGAGCGTGTAGTCAGCCTGCTGAATAGTCTCATTCATAGACTGTACTACCTGCTGTGGTTTGGACAATTGGCAGAGAGTTGGTTTTAAATTAGCATGTTTAAAAACAGGTGCCAAAGTTGGAGGGGGGAAAATCCAGACTTTTACAACCAGAACAAATAAAAGTTGTCTGAGTTCACTTTAAAAAGAAGGGGGTTGTTTGTTTTATTAAGTCTGGCATTTTAAATATTGTTATTTTGTTTTAACTTATTTAAATTGAAAATTAGGAAACTTCTTTTGGTGGGTACATGTGCATGTGGTCCTTGCAAGTCCTGTGAGGAGTAGCTATGGAAACTCAAGTTGTTTAGCCTGGAGAGAAGGAGACTTGGGGGGACCTTGTTGCTCTCTACAACTATCTGAAAAGAAGCTGTAGCGAAACAAGTTCAAGTGTCTCTTCCCAAGTAAAAAGTGATATGACAAGAGGAAATTGCCTCAAGTTGAACCAAGGAAGGTTTAGGTTGAGTATTGGGAAAAATTTCTTCACCAAAAGGGTTGCCAAGCATTGGAGCAAGCTGCCCAGAGAAGGCATTGAGTCACTGTTCCTGGAGGTATTTAAAAGACATGTACATGTGGTGCTTAGGGACATGGCTTAGTGGTGGACTTGTCAGTTCTGGGTTAATGGCTAGACTGGACGATCTTAGAAGTCTTTTGAAACCTGAGTGATTCCATGATTCTATATAATTTTTTTATATTCTCTCACTTATGCAAAATAAACTTGAGTCTATGGAGCCGAATTGTTCCTGAGGATTATTAACAGGATTAGTTTTCGTTTCAATTAGCTGAGATCGAATCTTTGCAGGCATTATATTTTCATAAAGGGGAGTCATAATTACTTCCTTTTAATAAAGTGCTAATACAGTGACAGCTTTTATTAATACAGAAGATGCGTCAGGGATACAAAGTTTTATAGGTGACACTTGCCATATTACCTGACTCAAATCCAAGCTTCAATATCTCCTGCATTTCATAGGAGGAAAACCACATGAATGTAGGGGTGATATTTTTTTTATGTAGTTTAACTTCTAAGGTTTCACATTCAAAGCTTTGAGGATCTAAAGATAGTTATATGAAAGTGGCTCATAAGTGGAACAGATAGATACTTCCCAGACTACTGATACAAAATAAAATATGCAGATACAAGCAAGAATGGGGACTCCTAAACTCATGACAGGTGACCTGACCAAACTTCATCCTGTTTCCAGTGTTGGTACTTGCTGACCCCGCTGTTAGTGCAGTAAATGGTGAAAAAAACAAAACTGAAAATTGGATTCCTGCTGAAGGTGATGTTAGATGACTTCTGCACCCATTGATGGTGAGATATAAGCAAGGATCTCCACAGAGTTAATGGATAAGAGCCCAACGTATTTCTGCTGCATACAAAAGTAGAAGTGGGATAGGAAATGGTATAAGGAGAGAAAGAGTAATTTTCTGTGTCACATAGCCTAAATTGTGATGTGGATTCTGAATTATGTGGTTATCGCCGGCAACATCTCCCTTGAGGCATTCTAGAACCTCTAGGTTGTCCACCAATAAGCTGTGGTTTGAGAGCTAGTATAACTATTTGTCTACAGAGATAAAAAGTATCATATGATGATCAGCGAAGGGCCTTTTAACATTAGAAAATAAGGGTTGTTCTAATTAATGCAGAAAGAGTGTGGAATCTGGGAAGCTATGGCTAAAATGAATGCTATTACTTGATATAGTATCTATACTCGTAACATCACATTTAACAATAACTCTGGTAGAGTGAATTCAACGGCTCTATTACCATCGCATGGCTTATCCAATTAGAATCTGATTATCCACTTCTGCACTGGAAACAAGGCAAAATCTATCTTTATATTTGCAATCTCATTCTGCATGCTAGCTTTTTCTTTATTTTTTTAAAGGTACTTCACATTTTTATGTAGATCTTCTCTGGAAATTCATTAGAAGTTAGAGGAATGAGATCTGCAATTTTATTTTTTTGATTGAAAGCCTTTCATTTACCAGCTTTAAATATTTTTATATAACGCTGAACATCTTTAAACACTCTCCTTTTTTTCAGAACATAAACATAACCCTATTTGTCTGTTGAAATATTAGGTCACCAAGAATGCATGTTAGGTCATTCAGAGAGACCTTATTGTTTCAGCAAATAGGCCTCCTGTGTCTATAGACCTGTGGTGGGATGTATTTGCTTACCTATGTATTAGTAAGTGAAAGTAAAATTAACATACTAGAATATTTTTCTTATTATTCCTTTTTATACCTGTCTAAATCCAGATCTTTTCTGGCATGTTCTGTGTACATAAATTGTCTTGGGTTTCAGAGTTGGATTCCACCTTTGGCTGTGCTGATGACCGCAGGATGTTTGTGTGAACTCTGCTAAGTTTCTGGCAGACTTCTGCCTCTGAGGCCTTCGTTCAGTTCTATATCCCTGAGACACTCGTGTTTGGAACAGGGTTTTTTGTTTGTTTGTGCCTTAAGAGCTTGCAGGTACTTTAAGGGAAAATATATTTAGGCTAGTCACGCAGGAATTGTCAACACTGCTGGAAAACAGACCTGGCAGGAGCATGAACTGAATTTATTTCAATGTGAGATAATCTCTGATCAACCTGAAAAACTATTTAATAATGGTATAGGATAGTTTTAATACCTTTACCAGTTTATAGAGATCAAAAATGCCAAATAAAGTGAAGACATTTTATCTGAAAACCTGATCTTGATGAAACCTCACACTTTCCACTAAAGATGAAGCAAACCTTGTTAATAACATCAGGTTAAACTCCTTTTTTTCTTATGCTTTTACAACTCAAGGTATCCATGTTTTTTTTTAAGGAAACCTAGTTTCAGAGTCTTTACTTTTTATTATTAAATGCATACTATTTCATGTTGTTATTCAAAGCTGTTTGATCTACAAAAACTGGTGTTGAAAGTGCTGTGCATTAGCACTCAATGACTATAAATGAAAGTAAAATCTTAACAAGAAAAAAACAAACCAAGAATACAAATGTTTCATATGTGTCCTTTATAGTACTGTAATTTAAAGCGTGATCACTTGTTATCTCATTACTGGTGACTGCATCCCTCTGAGATCCTCTTGCCAAACAGTTTCTAAGAGAAAGAAACTAGTGCTTTGGAAAAGTTTAAACTCACAACTAAACTAGCTTCAGGTTTGCCATCTCTTCCCAGTGGGATTTCTTCTCTTCTTCATCCCAGTCATTTACAAACTTTGCTTTTGGAGAACCTGTTAAAGATGAGTATTGCAATGTTCCTGGCTCTTTTTGAACAGGGTGTTTTTTTTTCTTCTGGAGTATAAAAAGCAACAACAAAGTTGACCAAAACTGTTTTTCTAAAATTCTGTTTTCCCAGTCTCTGGCATTTGTTTTTGTTAATCTAGAACAGAATGTTTGCTCTGAATTTCAGTTATTGTCATATTAAATATGAGGACTTGGTAAACCTTTATATATTATCTATGTTTTGGAGCTGATTGGACTGTTAATTTTGTCTCCTCCTGTATATATGTATATCAGAATAATCTGTAGAAGACTATAAAAATGGTTAGGAATTTCAGTATATCTTTTGGGGTGCATCCCTTGGGAATGCTTTCAGAAACTGGTTGGTCATTGCAACGTGTAAGTACAGAGAGAGAATTAGGGTTTTAAAGCACTGCATATGTGTGTAGGTGATCTCTCTTTGGCTTCACCTCTCAAAATAATGGAATGTAACAATTAGATAGCCTTTTTTGTGGTTATTTTTGTGGCTTTTTAAGGGTTTTCCCCTAATCTTTGTTTCCTCCTGAATATTGTGGTTAGGCAGGTAGTAAGGATTTTCATTGTTACACAGGCCTTCTGCTTTTCTTAGTATCCTCGTGATAGGAATCTTGCATGCAAAAGGCACATATACATATGTATGACCACTGATGTTTTAATGGCAGGAGCTAAAATGGCAAATACAAATACAGATGATCATATATCAGCGTGCTCAGTTATTACTGTCATCTTTTAGTTTACTTAGACATAGCCCACAGGTCCAGTGCTGTCCAAAGAGGTTTGGCCTTGCTGCCTGTGTACTGTGCACAGTGAATTCATGGTGCTCGTGTGTCGTAAATGCAGCACTTTCAGTGTAGATCCTCTCTTAGAGGCCTTGGGGTTACTGTGTGCTCAGTCATCTGGAAGTCTGATTTGTCAGACAGAGTCTGTAATTCAGAAAATCAGGGATATGTTTTACTTCCCCTTTCAGTCAGGAAGGAGCCAGTGTTGAGGGTCACAGTACAGCAGAATGGGTGTCACTCCAAGGGCAGGAGTCTTGGCTGCTCAGCAAAAAATGGTAGAAGCAGAAGAGAAATGAAAAAAAAAATCAACTCTTGTTTGTTCAGGTTATGAGAAGGTAAGAAAAGAGAATTTTTAGCCCCATATTCATAAAAAATAAATTCACTGTGTGGGCGTTAATAATATTTTCTAAATATTGAAGTTCTTAATTCTGAAAACAAAGTGAGGATTATTTTCTAATGAAAAATGTAACACTGAAAGGTGTGGCTATTGCAAAGAGTTCTGTCCTCACATCAGTAAAACTGATTCCTTTAAAAACTGCTGCCTTGTTAAGCATCACACATTTTGACTTAAGTTTTGTAAGTGCTCAGAGTACTCAGAAAATTGCTGCTATTTAGGCAGTGAGACATTGAAGCCCATTCCCCAGAGAGCCTCAGTCTTAATGGATGGAAGAAGGTTAATGCTCTGAATACCACTTTTATAGAGGCAACAAGCTGCTGTCCTCGGGTGAGGCTGGAGATAAGATTTCAGATGTATGCCTTTCTCCAGCGTATTCTTGCACTCAACATGCTGTCAATTAGAAATCCATTCTTAAATGTCTCATTGTGACATTATTTATGTACTTATTGAATGTGTTGCTATTCAATACTGAATGCTCTGTAATGCCTGCATCTCTCTTTGCATCTGGCCATTAGTGTCTGCTGATAATGAATGGCATCCGCTCCCTGCAGGCAGAACCAGCCAAAAGGACTGAATCACGACAGGTGCTGTCCACATTTTAGTCAAACCTTCCTCAAAAGCAGTTGTTAAGTGCCTTAATCGATGGAGGACAGTGAGATCATACAGCTGACCACATTTGTATTACAGTTCGTATTTAGAACAGTTAGTTTAGTGGAAGATAGGGGAACTAGTTTTATTTCTTTGTACTTCAGCATTATGTTGGGGAGTAGTTTTGGCATTTGTTTAGCAGAAAATAATTAGTTTATAGTAGAATATGATTTCAAGAATACTGCTCTTTCCCTTTACTGCTAATACTGCCATTTTTTTTTCTCAGCCTGTAAGTGTTTGGAAGTTCCTTTCCAAAGTTTGGAAAAGGCAAAATGGCAAACCATAAGGAAATAACAAAGGAAACCTGTTTTGCATTTAGGCTATCCTCTTTTCAAGAGCACATCAGGAAGTGTTTTCACTCCCTTTTGAGCTGCCGTATTTCTTCTGAAGGGTCTGGGCTGGTGGAAGTGGGTGTAAAGGGAAAGGATAGTTAGGTTTTAACTAAAAATGTAAACACTGCACATTTCATACAGAAAACATGCAAGCAATACATTTAGAATTGAAGGCTTATCTCTGTCTTTCAATCATTCTTTCTTTCTATGCATTTCTTTCTGATTTCCATATCTTTAGCTTTGCTCTCTGCTTCTCTGTGTAGTTGGTGCTTCCTCGGAGTATTTAGGGTGTTCTATCTATACCATTCAATATGGTATGGGCAGCAGAATTTGTTGCTGCTCCCTTATATCAGCTCTTAGTACTCATGCATTATCACGCGGGGGTTCTGTGGAGTCAAGCAACATAAATAGGGTGAGAGTCCTTTTTTTAAAAAAATTAGCCCCAGACAGAAAAGGAAGTAGATTTTTGATACTAGCTAGGTAGCACAAAACTGTTGCATTGAACAGAATATTCTTGCTACAAAGTGTCTGTCATTGTTGACACAGAATCACTGCTTTGAAATGGAAAAAATTCACTAGAGCATAACTTAAGTCCTATTTTACATCTCTTCAAAAGCACTATATACAAAATGTGATATTTAGTATTAGACTACCAAAGAAGCTGGTCTGTCCATTGACTCACTTTAAAATGTATTTCTCTGAAAATACAACCTGAGACAAAAGTCAGGAATCCTGAAACTTCAGATAGAATCACAATCTACTCTCAGTGAAGGCTTTGGATTTTCTAATTTTTTTATAATTTCTGTCATGCTGTCCAAGAGCAGAATTTTCAATCTGTCTCATTGTAAATAGCATATTTTTATTCAGCAGAACTGAAGATCATCTGTGTGATAGCTTGAATGTACTGAATAAAAAGTAAGTTTTAAATTTCCCACTCATTTTGCATGTATGCATGCAAAATGAAAACCTGCTTCTTGGCTCTTAGCTCCAAGAAGCTGCAGAGTGAGTCATGCTGGTGATGAAATTTTTCTGCTGTGATGACAGCCCAAGAATGCTGTCTGCTTGATCTGGTCAGCTTTGGAATTCAGGGTACTTTTCTTTGTTTATGTCTGTGAACTTGAAAGGAACTTCTTCCGGCAGGAAACAAATATGGATATTTTTATGATATGCCACTTTTTTCAAGTTTCTTCTTGTAGTTGCTCAGTCCCTTGTTTTCTTCAAATTTATTTAAACTTTGAAAGACTGATGAGTCTTGCTATCTCAGTAATCACTACCAGGTTTCCAATAATTCTCTGGAGCCTTGACATGTGTCTATAGCTTATTCTCCCTTGAGCAAAACATAGTTTTTAAATATTTTCAGTGACTAAAGCCAAACTGGGTCATTACAATAAATCATTCTGACTGTCATAATACAAGCCAAAGAAGCTTGTCCAGTAGCTTCTGTTTCTGCCCAAAGCCTATCTTTAAGGACATAACATCCTAGCCTTTATTTAGCTCTGGGTTACTATGGTTGCTTCACAAACTGCTGCTGATCCTCAGGAACAGAATTCCTATTTCAAACCACATGTGAGAGCTCCCTCTATTATCACATCTTCCAAATATTTGACAGGAGTTTCTTTTACTTTTCTCTTGTTTCCTTAGATGTTTGTTGGGGTTTTTTTCCCCTGTGTTGGAATATTGTGCAGTGCCATTTTAGTATACAAGGAGCTATACGAACTTTTTTTATTTGAGAGGATCTTAGCATATCATAGAGGAACTATCATAGATGGCTACTTCAGTCACATGATCTCTTCTATATCTCCAAAGGAGCTTGATTTTTCTTAGTTTCATATTTTGAGAACACCTCTCTCTTTCTCTCATGCTGCTTTAAAAATTGGTTGAGGTTCTATTTTCATATCTTTCTTTTTCTCTTGATCAGTTTCTTATCCTGTCATCTTCCTGCTTGTTTGGATATGGTATGTATTCTGCCTTTGGAATACAACATATATGTTCCTATGAATATATATTTAAGCAGACTAATTGGATAACAGACTTGCACAAGTAAAGCTTAAAAATATGGGAGTTTATATGACATCTTCTGTATATATGGTGATGAAAAGTTATCTAGCATCACCTAATTTTCAGTATTTGGTTCCAACACCATTTTCAGGCCATACATAAAAACCATAAATTAAGTTTTAATTAAAAATATTCTTTTTGGAAAGTAATGTAAAAATTAATCCAGACAAAATGATAGTATTACATCGAAAAGATATAACCATTTATTTGTAATCTCTGAATTAAGCTAGTTCCTGGCTTAAAAATTCAACTTTTATACTAATTGGCACCCGAGAGTTATCTATCAGAGCTAGGTAAGCTATAGCAAAGCTTTGTAAATATTCTATGTAATATGTTTCTCTGCAAATTCAAAAGAATGAGAAGCATTTTTTCCTCATCAAATGTTCTCAAGACTTTATCCTTAGGTGCATCAAAATCTTTGTTTTTTCAAGTGTCTTCAGTTTTTTATTTCCCCAAATAATTTTAAACACTATAATTATCTTTTGAAAAATATTAATTAATGCTTTTATGTCTAGAGCTCAGTTAACCTGTATGTGATGCATCAGAACAGCATCCATCTCCTTTACAAATGATGGGGAGTATGACAGACTCTACTGTTCACCAGAGCAAATGTCTAGACTGGTCCCCTGCATCTGTGAGGCTATTGTATCCTAACTTCATCCGTATTGACAAAGGTTTTCTCTTGGAATAGTCTACTAAATTAGTCTGAAGTGTATCTTTCAAGCTGGAAAAGGACTTTAAACAGGAAAGGCTAAAGTAGAAATAAGGTTGTGACAGCAAATACGAATCAACAAGGGAATGCTGTCACGCCTGGCAGGCCCAGAGCCTACATGACCTACGTGAAGCATTACGGAGTGCTTCTGTTGACAGATGAATAACTGAACTTGCATCTGGCAACTTCTGCTGAGAGACTCCAAAGCAGCTCCTTTTTTTTGACCAGAAGAGTGGATATAAAACCCTTTCTGTGACTTGACAAATGTACACAAATAAATTTGAGATGCCAATTTCTATTTGAGTCTGTGGTAGCAGGTTGTACTTTTCCTCTTGAGTGTCATTTATTAACTCTTCATGAGTGCTACATTACATCTTTCATTGCTAATGTCTAGTTGACCTGTCAAGTGTTGTACTTCCATTTGAATTGCTGGGAGGTTGTCTTTTCTTTAGCAGCTGCAGCTTTACAGAAAGATACTCACCAGTATATTTCATGTTTCTGGCCAGCTGCACAAAGCAAATCCTGCTTTTTTATATTTGATCCTCTGAGCACATTGGACATATCTATACAGCTGGCACCAGACTCTTGCAATCCTGCAGAAGCCAGCGGGATGTGAAGCTGGCCTTGACTGGAAGCTATGTGATCATCCTAGAGTGGCACGGCACAATACATGTATTAGCAAGGGGACATCCATGCTAATGCAGCTTTGTATTCAGCCGTCCCTGGCTGTAAGCAGAGTCTCTTTGCACCTGCCTGCATATGTATCACTGCTGTGTCCAACAGGCTGTGTAGAACTGCCAGTTCTGGTCACCTAAAAATAAATTTGCAAATTACAGCGAAAAGAAATAGTTGTACCATTGCAGAATACAAGGAGAGTGGAAAAAGAATGCTGCTGGAAAGGGAAAAGAAGTTTTTATTTTACACCAAACTATTTCCTTCAAAATGCCAGAGCACACAAAACTGGATTTGGCAGGAGCCTCTTCCACGCAGCAGTTCTCTGTTGGATGCTATGGGGAAAGTGGCTTTGGAACTGGATGAGTGAGGAGACTGGAAATCCTCTTGTGTGTGCTTATGATTTTGAGCAGAACTTCTTCCTTCTGAACTGCAAAATATGGCCAGGTTTGTAACAAATATGCATAACCAATTATGGAGTATACTATGAAGCTGTGGTTCCAGAGAACAGCTTTGGTGTCTGTTACAGTGCATTCCTAGAACTTCACTTGGTGATTGAGTGATTTTAAAGAAAGCAAAAGATAAATCCTTCCACACCCATTGGAAAAGCAGACATTTTCCTTTTAGCAGAGAACATCTGTTGTAGATAAACTTATATATGAAATACTTTTTTTCTGGGAAATCAGAGCTACTGCATTTTTACAAACTGTAAAGACTGAAGAGATGACAAGAGTCCTTATTAGTAAAGGTCCCCTTCTATACAGAAAATAAATGCTTCCTTTGTATGAAGAGAGATTTTACCTTAACCTCATAAACTAAAATGAAGTTGCTGTATCCATAATCTGGTTCACATAAATGTAAAGAAATGAGAGAAAAAAAACCCCATAACAACAAGAAAAGACCCCACAGCTTCATGCCCATGAAGAATTCTAGAGCTGTTGTCTTTCCTTATTTTAGAGATGTAGTTTGTGTTAGTATTCTGGAAATGTAAATATATGAAAAGCCCAGCTTTACATGGTAGACAATGTGAAAAGCTCAATATTTGTGTAAGTAACATTAGGTAGTATTAGTCTTTGTCTCCTAAAAAGGCTAGTTCAGATAATAGTATAAGAGACACCTTTAGCTCAAAAGCTGACTCATGCTTTTAATTACTGATTCAGCTGGACAAGTTCTGCTTACAGCACACAAACAGCCCCAGTGTGTTTGTGCACAGACTGCTCACATGGTTCAGAAAACAATTATCTTTGTGGCTAGTATGAGGGTGCTTTTTTTCCCCTCCATGAAGATCAAGAGTCATAGAAGACAGTTTAATTTAAAAACATCTTTAAAAGATATTTTGTCATCTACTGATAGAAACAATAATTGAGGGCTGATTTATGGCAGTGGGAACCTCCAAACATGTTAGAAGTAGTGTCTGCTATTACATCAAACAGAGGTATTTTAAAAGACAAATTTTGGGACTTGGAAGTAAATTTGACAACAATTACTTTTGAAAAAGATATTCAAGCTAATTGATCCTGAAAGCTTTTTTACTTGTCCTAGCTGTTGCAATTACATACATAGGTATAGTTTATATTAAAAAAGAAATGTAGAGGGTCAGAAAACACTGTAGATGTGCCTTGATTGAGGACCAATCACAGTGTTGATACTTGTGACATTGACTACCGCTATGTTTTGTGCTAGCCTGACTTAATTCAGTATAGGTTTGCCCAAAGTAGTTACTGATTAAAAAAGAAAAGAAAAGGGAAGTGTCCAAATTGTGTAGTGCTGCTACAACTACATACCTAGTTCAATGTATTACCTTCCAGTTCATGTCTGAATAATTTTCACCCTGTCATGGATTAGTTAAAGCTTCCTAATTAGCCTACAGGCAATGTAAAACACTGATGCTTCTCTGTGTAAAACACAGAGCGCTTCTAAGGCAATGTTAAAAATGAGCTGTTGTACTTTGAAAAAGCAGCAGAAGCAGTTATATGTAAGATTTGATTTGGTATATGGAAATAGAGATAAAATTGATATGCACTTTTCATTCAAAAATACTTTTGTTGGAAAAACTTTAATATGTTTTTCCCTGAAACCCTTTTTCTTCTAAATGCTGTTGTGCAAGGCAGGGAATTTTTTGGCTCAGTTTCATATTCTCCATTTTCTTTCAGAAAAAAACAAATTTAATTTTGCATGTATGTATGTGTGTGTATGTGTGTGTATTTATAGTGAGAGAAAGGAGGGCAACCTTCAACCTGGAAAAGGTGACAGAAGACTAAGAAATATTTTCCCATTTTTAATTTAGCCATTCCAACTTATGGTCAACTCCTAAATTTCTCTTTCCAAACTGGCCTTTTCCAGTTAAACACAACATGTTTACTTTGGCTACAGGACCTTTAAGCAGATGTGGTATGAGAGGCAGACAGTGCCAAGTTAGTTGAAAGGTCTATTAAGACATTTGAAAATGGCCACAGAGGAACAATGCTACTTATTGATTTGAATTTTAAGTATTAAAGTATGGAATGGCTTTCTGTGGTGGTAAAGTGTGCTTTTTCCTAGTCCAGAATGCATTATAGCATTGTCAGATGGCTGTTGATTATCTGTAGACTTAAAAAAAATCATTATCTTCTTATCCTCTTCTATAGGTCTGTTTTGTTTATTTAGTAGTTTAAAAAAAAAGTAAAATTCATATTATTGCTGAGAATGGAGAAAATTTTGACATTATTAACAGTGGTTTGAGTTTAGCCTAGGAGTATGCTGGTTTTTCTGAAGCTGGAATGCAGTTATTTTATTTTTGTTTGCCTGAGGACTGAGTCCACACATTCTTGCAGGTCAACTGATCCACAAATACCTTTTAATTTGTAATGCTTAATGCATAAATTGGTATTTTTTTCATTGCATTTTCAGTTTCAACTTAGATGTTAAATAATGATGTGATGAAATACAGAAAAGTATGATTTCCAGAAGGTATGTCATAAAAAGAAACAAGGCATTGTGTCTCAATTGAGTAACATGGTTACGCAATTTATCCTTCCTTTGCACATCTTTGCCACCATTATGATGTACCTTTCACCTCTTGCTAATCTTTTTACCTTCTGGTTTTCCTAATTTTGTTTAGATTACAAGTTTTATTATCAGCAGCAGAGTTTAAAATCTACTTTTGTTTTTCTCATTTCCTATATGTAGTAGTATTTCTATACAGTATCGCATAATTACTTACATATTGCATTGTCTGTTCCTGTATGCTGAAGTTAAAAATGGAAACAGGGCATATCTCTTGTAATCCATTTGGCTACATTGAACTAAATGAAAATAGCACCTTGTTAGATTTGTTTGTTGAGCACTTTTATACTTGCCCCCACCTTCCGTTTGTCTTAATTGTCAAAGGTTTATGTGTAATGGACAAGAGACATTACATTTTGATGAAAGCACAAGCATTAACCCTTTTCCAGGACTGGAAGAGAAAGGTGGTTGTGAGAGATAATGACTGATATAAAATTTTGATTTAAGATGGTTCATCATCACAATAAGATGTCTCTGCATGACTTTTTGAACACCATATGTCCAATTCCTTATTTCAATAGCACAAAAGAACTCCACAAAGGTATGTAGTAAACCAAGGTTTCCATGGTTAAAAAGTTTTTTGCTTATGGCAGCAACACCCCAGACATCATATCAAAGCAACTTCAGCACTGTCCAGTAGCTTTCATATATTCATATTCAACATACAAATTGTTCCTTATATTCCTTTGCATTATGCTTTCTCATTATAGCAAGAGAAATAAGCAGAGAAGACCTGTCAGCACAGAAGACACAGGTCAGCACAGGAGACAAACATAGGGTTTATCTTCCTCTTTCCAGACTAGAAATCTTTCTTAAAGGAAAAAGTGTTTGCAAAGAACAATAATAACACATACTTGAGTGCTAAAAGTATTCTAATATTTTTATTTAAACCAAAAGTGTGTCTAAGCAATTCCCACAGACATTATGATTATCTTTAATAACTCAGCCTACAGTTTCATATGTGTTTTACTACAAGAGTTTGTTCAGTCTAGCAAACAAAAAGTCATCTACATGGGACAGGAGAGCCTGTATATATAAAATTCATTTTTATTTTTATTTATGCCTATTTTTGTGAGTAGTAATAGCCTAGCCCCTAGGAAGGGGGGGCGCACAACTTTCAACTGTAGTAGTGTAATTTGTTTCACAAAAAAAA